>CAMXCT020000188.1:0-253938 GCA_947184155.2 Cladocopium goreaui
TTTTACCCCTTCAAATCCAAATGTTCGCACATATTGTGTTGGCAAAATGTGTATTTTGGATAGAAACTCAACAACTACATCTGGGACAATGTGGTTAAAACAATCATAAACCACCCATGACTGGGACTGGGAACCACACCATGCAATGTGGGCCCCCCCAGTTATAAGTTGGTTTATAAACCCCATGAATACTATAGTTATAGGTACCATAAACCATAGTGACATTGGAGTTATGTGCACCAACTTAGCTATCGTTCGGGGG
The DNA here is from genome assembly GCA_947184155.2 of Cladocopium goreaui. Classification (NCBI taxonomy): domain Eukaryota; class Dinophyceae; order Suessiales; family Symbiodiniaceae; genus Cladocopium; species Cladocopium goreaui. The sequence goes on from CAMXCT020000188.1 coordinate 263, forward strand.
GCCCCACTTTGTAGAACCCCTCCTTCAACGAATTCCCCATCCAAAACCTCCCGAAACGTCACCTTCTTTTCTTTGGCCATGTGCATGAGTTTGGTGGCCTCCGTCACGGTTCCATAGATGGTTTTTGTTTGAAAAAAATCGTCGTAAAATGGATGATTTATACAGGGGTAGCCCTATGACTTAAGAAACCTCGATATGGACATGTTTCGAAAAATATTGGGGACACATCCCTATAAATGAATGTTTGTAGCTGGGAACATCATCTGTTTCTATGGGTCCTATGTCATGGGAATATATCTCTCAAATAATAACCGGGAGGTTTTACGGAGGATAACCGGTTCTGAACCATCCAATGATACCCACCTAGAACTGCCCATGGAAAGGATCACCCCACTTCATAAGTGGTTATAGCAATAGCCATATAATTAGTTACATATAACCCATTTATAGATGGGATAAGCCATGTAGAATGAGAATATATTCATGTATATTCACTACTTCATGGGAACCATCCCTGTTGCTTTCCCCTCCCACTATCTGCACAACAAAAAAAACACCACGGATCGGGGATCCTTGGAATCCAACCATGACATGTTTGGGAAAATATTATCGAACCGGCAGAGCTGGATCTTATCCCCTGGTACTGAAAAAGCTTGCGAACTGGAAAATCACCATTCTTTAATGGGCAAATCATCATTTTTAGCATCTATAAATGGGTCATTGTCCATAGCTATGTTAGATAACCAGATGGTATTTCCCATGAATATCCCTGTTTTTGTGTGTTCAATTCCTCTAAAAATCACCAGAAAATCATTAAAGTCCATAACCAGAGGGTATGAATTCTTTTGGGTTGCATCGTACAATTGCCTTTCCGCCGGAAACCGAAGTCCTATCTCACATTGGTTTAATCTGCATAAACATCTCACTTCATCCACATTTCTTTTGATCTCATCAACATGTTTCTTGATGTTACCCTAGTTCTACATTGGATTGATCCCCATTGATTTTTAGGTGAATGACCCATTATTTTGCGCAAAATCCCCATTGATCTACATGATTTACAGCAACACATTGAACGTTTAACAAGTCACCTTTCTGAATGAAGTAACTTATGTAGATATAACTGTTTTTATAACATATTATAATCATAAATCATTTAAAAAAAAACAATTCAGAATGATTACAGTAATCATAATCCAGATGATTTAAAAACCATTAAACCATATGAAACCATATGAAAATCATTATAAGATATTTTTTCTGCTTTCTTGATGCTCACAGCGCTTGCGGCACCTCAAGCATGTGCTTGGCCGCCAGAACGGCGCTTCCAGTGGCCTGTAGCCATGCCAGGGATCCAAAGTGGGAAGCATAGAAGCCAGTGAGATTTACCCTCTGGTAAACATACAAAAAACGATGGAAAGATCCACCATGCTATCAATGGGAAAATCCATTATTTTTATGGTCATTTTCAATAGCTATGTTAAATTACCAAAGGGTATGAAAGATTTCTTGTTTATATATGTGTGTATAGATATTATATATATATATGTGTGTATGAAGAGTATCCCTAGTTAGATTAATGACTGGTTCTCTAAACCACTTGGTAAGATGAATGAAATATCCCTAGTTATCTGTATCTCCACTTAGTGGTGTGCTCTTTTACCGTCATGAAGACTAGGTCTCACCAGGTCCCGTCTCGAAGGGTCACCCAGTCACCGTGGTTCCATGGGGAGGGTACCCAAAAATCCCGTGGTAAAAATCATCACAGGTTCCAAAAAAATATTGGTTGCCATGCTGGATGCTGGTTGGTGGTATACCTACCCCATCTGAAAAATCATGGAGTGAAAGTCAGTTGGGATTGTTATTCCCAACATGGACAAAAAAATGTTCCAAACCACCAGACTTTTGCCAGACTTTTGGTCCCAATACCTGCTCGGGTTTCAGAGCGAGGTATGCCTACCTGAGACGTCCAAACCCTACACCTGCATGCGATCACACCGCATCGCCAGGGGCAGGTGATACAAAATAGCCGCATCACGTACACAGGGTGTTGTAACCTGTGTCGCGAGCCAGCGCTCAACTTCCAACAGCGACTGAGGATCCCAAGGAACAGAAACTGACGGCACGAATGCCTGAATGATACCAGACTGCGGCCTACACTGCGCAATTGCAGCTTTGATGTCAGCTTCTTTGAACATGGCCTTGAGGAACTGCTTGAACCACTTTACCCGTTGGCGGAAATGAAAAGATTCTGCCGCCAGGTATGGTCGTTGGTCAGTGTCAACCCACTGTTGATGGACTCGAAGTGGTCCAGGGTGCCCCCATGTCAATTGAAAATCGAGATACAGTTGAGTGTAGGAAACCCACACTGGAGAGACTCCTTCTTGTTCAACGATGCGTGCCAAAAACCATCGGATGGCCTTCTGTGAAATAGCGGTACCGTAGAGCCTGGCTAACTTTGGCAGCAGGTTACCGGTCCACCTCCCACGCTCAAACTGCACTGCAAACTGTCTGGTCTCCCGCACCGAAGGGGGAGCTTCGGCTGGCTCGGGGTCACCATGGCGGACATGTCGACGTCCCACAGCAATGTGAAGTCTGCTCACCTGACTGTAGATGTGTGCTGCAGATTCAACCGCTCTCGCATGTTGATCCCACACGCGCCAAAACTCAGCTGGCCGCGCCTGATTCGCAAGGCGCGCTGCCCTGTCAGCATAGTCGTTGTAGAAAATTTTCCATGCGGCCCGAAGCGACGTAGCACTATGCAGAGTGCAATGCGCCTTGACTTTGCAAAGTGAAACACGTTCTCTTCCAAGTACGGCCACAGAATTGAGAATCCATTGCCACAAGTCACTGTTGCTTCTGTTCACATTCAAACGATGGCAGCCCCAAATCAACAGATTAAATCTGGTGATGACCCCCAAACAGTCTGTCCAAATCCTGACTGGTGCTCGAAGCAAGGCAGCCCAATGCAAAGTGTAAGCAACAGCAAACAATTCAGCACGGTAGGCAGTTTGAACCAGGCCAGGAAGGAACGAGGCACACAGAACCTTGGCTTGACCAGGAGTCCAACCAGCATGGAAAGGAGCAGCCAAAGTCACGGACCAAGCAGCACAGCGAACCAACGGACACGAGGACGCAAGGCAGGACCCATCGGTGAACACATCATTCCATTCACCAGAACGCAAGGGAGCAGCCAATGGGGGCAAGTCCACAGGAAGAGCAGCAAGCAGCTGCATCCATGAAGTCCAAGTAGGTGGGAGCAGGGCCCAACCACGCAACGTCAAAGCTGCAGGAATGGAATCCACAATGGCGGGGAGATCGGGTGCCAGAGACAGTCGTAAATCATGGTGTTGTGGGCATTCCCAATACCGATGAAACAAAGTGTCAACAGCACCACACCACCGGCACGCTTCAGATTGTTGGGTCCATTTCGATTTGTACCGATCAGTGAACAATCCACCAGCAAGTCCAAGACGGTACATGGCTTGGTCATCCTTGCCAAGCGAGAGGCCAGGGAGTTAGGGGGTAAGTCCAAGTCCCCATGAGCCACAGGCGAGACAGAGGAGAGCCAAAAGTCCACTGGACAATGCACACGGAGTGACCGAAAAGTCCAAAGAACGGCAGTAAGCTGAGGGTCAAGCCCAGGGGTGACAAGACCAAGGAGGACAGACGGGTTGACACCAGGCTTCTGCATGCCAAGGGCTTTCACGGCACATCTGCGAAGGTTAACCCAAATCTGGTCACCAACCGGGGCACTGGCAACAGCATGGAGGCCACGCGGCCAAGCGACAGCACGCAACATGAACGTCTTGGCAGTGAATCCTGCTCGGCAGGAGCGAAGTTTGCTCCAGAAATCATCAAGATCGGCAATGCGCTGAGTGAGGGTTCTGTTGGTGTACTGTCGTGACACCCCAAGATGCCCACCAAGTTCCCTGGCATGGTGTAAGACCTTAACTCCATGGTCACGAAGGGCTCTTCTCACTTCTGGGCAAGTGGACCAACCAAAGGTCTTTTTCCGATCAACCGTGAGATCAATCATGGACGCAAAGGATTCAACAAGTTCAAGCTGACGCACCGCAAACTGGGGGTCACGTGTGATGGCCTGCCAATCATCAACGTAGGTCAGACAGCAGATGGAAGGTGCCTGAACTTTCATCCAAACAGCAAAAAGGTGATCAACCAGGAGCATCCCAAAGACTGAAAGTCCACACCCTTCAGCCAACCCAGTTGAGGTGAGAAATCCATCTGAGTAGGAGTCCCTAACCTTGAAGTGCCTGCACATGCTAGCCAAAGCACCTGCCCAAGCTGTCGTGACAGAGTCAGGTGTACCAACCAAAACCGCCAGACACAAGGCCGGAAAGCGAGGGATGCAATTGAAACACTTCTCAAGGTCAGCGCACACCCCAGACAAAGCTTCAGATGAGGCATAGGCAGACTCAATCTGCTGAAGAAGATGAGCCCAGAGATCTGATGCCTGTCGACCCCTTCTATTTCCATAAACACTGTCATCAACCCAAGTGTCTGCAAACTGCAAGAGGTGTCGGGATTGGATGCTACTCCAAGCTCTGTAGGGCAATCCAAAAACAGTAATTGGCCTGTATTCGCCTACCGTAGAGGCATGCTCAGTTTTGGCCAACGACTGGACCTTGCCTGCTACCAGCTGAGCTGGCCAAGAGCCATCAGCTTCGGCTCTGAGGTAGAGCTGGGCTAGGCTGTGAAGCGTGTTGTGGTCAGCTTGCACAATGTCCAGCCGACTAACACCATCCAATCCAGTGGCAGCTTTTTTCTTTTTCTTGAAGCCTTCAGCTTGGAGAAGGGCAGCATCAACGGACAGGTGGGGAATCGGAGAAGGGTTGATGACCCGCCGTGCAAACGCAATCAACTCAGCCCAATGGGTGAAAGGAACCTGATCGTGCCGACACCATCGAATTTTCCACTGCTCATGGAAGGCCTGGAAGATGGCCCGAAGGTCACCAACATGCTTGCTCTGGACAACTTTGTCTTGAGGGGAAATTCCACTAACATCTTCAATCCACACCTTGTCATGGTCGGCATGGATGATGTCATGAGCTACCCCGGAAATCCATAAGGGCTCAGAGGGCAGGCATTCCACAGGCTTGTCAAGTTCAACTGCGGATTCATCAACGTCAACTTGTGTGACCACAGCGTCAACACGGTGCACAAGGGTTTCAACAGGGGCTGCTGGTGTTCGTGCAACCTCGCGGAAAATCAAGTGCTTGTCTCGTTCATGCCTGGCATGACGATAGCTCTGCTTGGACAGGACAAGACGTTGTTCCAGAAGCCGGACTTCCGCAAGGACAGCATCATAGATCTGATGAGCAACAGCAGACGACGGACAATGCACAGGAATGTGAGCAGGATCAAGCGGACAAACATACTGTCTACCAGGCCACCAAGACTGAAAGGAAGGCCAAAATCCAGTGGCTTTCAAGATGGAGTTCCAAAGACCAACACCATGCAGCATGTCCTGGGCAGTGTGACTAGTGCGGTTGTCAACCCAACGACAGTAGTTTTGTAACCTCCGCACTTGTTTGAATTGTTTGGCATGGATGGCAGAAAATCCAAAGAAAGCAGGTTGAACATCTTGGCTACGGCCTTGTTTCAGGGGTGCTTGGCAGCCAACAGTCCGGCGTGGCTGGGTCTGTTGTCCACGTCCTTGCATGCTTGGCATCCATTCAGCACCAAGGTGTGCCTTGGCAAGAGCTTCTTTGCATCGCCACAGGTCGGCATATTGCTGGGTAGGATCCAATGGGGACGCAAAGTCAACAGCCTGCTCAAGGGGGGGGAGTTGAGTCCAAGGAACGGGCTTTGGGCACGGCCAGACAAACCTTTCAACTTGTGATCGGCCACCAGCAAAGTGTGCTATCAAAACTGAGTGATCGGCAAAGACATGGTGATCAACACTAATAGGCTGAAACCCCAATGCAAGTTCCGGTGAAATCCAAAGAAAGTCCTTGTGAGACACCTGCTTGCACGTCATTTGAATGTCTGCACCTGTCTGTGATCTCCAGAGGTTCTGTACTTCAACCCACCCAGCATCAGACAGCTTCTGGGAAACCTGCAAAGCCTCAGGTGCAAAATTCCAATCACCTGCCATGAACCGAGGACCTGGTTGCATGGAGAGCCGATCAAAAGCAAAATCCAGCAGCTGTTCTGTTTTCTCATGAGCAAACGGGTGAGTACGTCCTTCAGGATACCCATACACGACAGCCCCCGTCACCCAGGAGGCGGAAGTGAGGAACGTTCCAAATTGGATCCGGCCTGTTTCATAGACATCTTGCGGTCAATGGGTGGCCAAACTTCTGCAAGGGACAGTGGATGTGAAGGCCACACCAGCCCACTGTCCTGCGTCACTGGTGGTCGTCCTCGGTGCCATGGGCGCACCGGTGATAACATGCTTGTACTTCGACTGCAAAGACTTGAAACTGGACGTCAAGTTTTTCTTGGCAAGGGACAACAAATGCGTCTCGCTGATGGCTAACACTGTGGCATCCACCTGGCTAAGAACATGATGCTTTCCTTGTAATCCAGAGGGATTACAGATCCCAAGTGACCATGGTTCGGCAGTGGGGCCTGGAACTCGTGCTTCGCCAACACGGCAAACTGAGAGAAACATAAACATGGCAAAAAGCGCCCGGAGCGGACGGAAACGTCCAGGGGACACCCTGTTCATGGGCGGTTTGGCAGGGCCCCCACACCTTCATTCGGTTCTCGGTTTCTTTGCCAAAATGGCTTCCAACCTTGTCATCTGGTCAGTCAGCATCGACTGCATCTGCTGTGACTGCATGTCAAGCTGCACCTTCATCTGCTGCTGGAGCGATTGGACCTGTGCTGTGTTCTGCTGATGGTTGTCCTGGACAGTGTGCTCCAAACTGGTCTGGCGTGAAGCAAGCTGCTGAACCTGCTGCTCAAGGACCTGAAGTCTTTGGTCTTGGCCATCAACTTCCATGCGATCAGACACCGGCAACCTGTCAAGCAAGGTCTTTTCCAGACGCTGTTCCAACTCATGCAAAACATTGGGAGCAGGTTGTTGGGCAGGTTGGGGAGCAGTCTGAGTAACTGCTTTGGACCAAGGATCCTGGGCCAACCATGGGTCAACAGCTCCATCTGCAGGGCGGCAAAGTGCCACAGTTGTGGCTTGGCCAACAACCTTCGTGTCTGGCTCAGCTGGTGCATGTTTGGCATCCGACCCGGTGATAACTACCTGGCCATGTTGCAACGACAGGACATTTGTCGGTGGCTCGACGATTGCTTGGACCGACCACATCAAGCCACCTGGAACATGGTGAAGGGGTTGGACTGGGCGACATTCCCAACCTGTGGCCTTCAAGGCACGTGCAATGTTCTTCCTGTCTGAGCCAAAGGGCCAGGGCCCGCATTGGAAGCTCAGTCTGTTGCCAGGGGCAAGGTACACTGCATCAGGTTTGGCACTGGTGAAGACCCGCTGAAAGTTTTTGACATGAACACGAAGTCCAAATCTCCGGCCTGAACGTGCAACTCCAAGGCAATCGACTTCACACTGGGCTCGATGGGCAACTGCAGCAAAGTCCATCTGTGGCAGCCAGACAACCTGAAAGTCATCATGAGGTCGAAGGGCATCCTCTGTTTTGGGTTCAATGAAAACCCCATGCAGGGCACTGGCACGTAGCACCTGAGTCTCAAGCTGCTTCACATACCTGATGAGCACAGAGAAGTGGGTGGCCTTCTCCCATTTGGTGGGCCGGCCGGCATCAGTAAAAAACTGGCGTCTGAACACATCAAGCAATGCATCATGTGGCTGGTCACTCGGCGGGTGCCAGCTCTTGCAAGAGCAACCTTCGGCATTGCGACAGGTGTGCAGGCAAGGAAGGACACCTAACACATGTTTGACTGGGCGGCTGGCAAAGTCTTCCCAACTACCTTCCCACATGTCCTGAAAGACGGACACTCTGGCACAGGCAACTTCGACGGACATGATGGCAGGGATGTCTTTCGCCTTGTATTGGTAAACCTGAGACTGACCAAGTTGGACAAGGATCCCCGACACCAACATGGGTTCATGGTTGACACTGCATCGAGCTGCAAACCTGAGGGTCATCCAATCAAGCTGAGTGTGAAAGTCTTGTGGCGGATTCAACACAAGCAAGGCAAGTCCATGAGCCGTGAGCAGCTTTCCATTTTGGAGAAAGTGGCTGGCTTCAGAGTACGTCGTCAAGGCAACCCCGCTCACAAGTGGGCCAACTGAGGCAAAGGACAATTGCGGCAGTGGTTCATCCTGACCAACACAGAATGCTCCATGTTCAATGACAAGTTTGGCTGGGTCAAGCTCAGCTGGGCGAGCGGGCAATGGTGTGTTCCTGGCATGTTTCTTGGGCTTGGAGGCTGGCTTTTTCGCATTGTGTTGGTTCAACTCATCAGGCAACACAAGCTGCAAGGGCGGCGATTGTTGATTGGAAAGGGCTTTCAAGGATCTCCAAGGAGCAGTTCCAGTAATGGCAGCATGGACTTCGTTCTTCCCAAGGGCTTGAACAACCAACTTGGCACGCATTTGGCACTGCGCAGGAGGAACTCCATGAGCGCTCAACAAGTCCACCGTGAGGCTCTGCACATCAATGGTACCCAATCCCCAACACCATGGTTTCGGCAAAGAAACTACATCATGACATGCTGCAGCAAAGCTTTCTTTGAGGTCACGGTGCATATCACCAAGGGCATCTTCAGTCTGTGGCAGATCTTTACCCAAAAGGCGGTGAGACAAGAAAGCAATGGCAGCAGCTCCGCAAAACCCTCGACTGAACGATCGGCGTGTGCAGGCCAGGCTGAACATGGGGCGATTGAATGCCTGGCTGACAAGACCATGCAGTGGGCTCAAACAGTCAATGTCTGCATCAACATGTTCCCACATAGACACCCGTACCTCGCAAAGTCCAAGAGTCCAGACAACAGGCATCCAATGATCATGGACATGTACGACAGTGACAATGCTTTTCAAGTCACAAAACTGGCTAGCCCAAGCACGCACGTCGTCAACCGATCCTCCTTTCTGCCAACTGGATGCCAACAAGGGGTCAAGCAACTGAACATCAGTACGGCCAGACAACAACAGGCAAGCACGAAGATGGAGCACCAACTCGTCATCACCCATAGCACACCCTTCATTGGCAAGGACTTCAAGACGGGAGGGACCATGGACAGTGACCTGACGATAGTTGTCACACACCTGTTGGTTGGACACAAGAGGTGGCAAGATAGCGGCAAGTTGGATCCCAAACAACCGACGAAGTCCAAACAACGTGTCCATGACATGGCCTGGATTAGCACTGACATCGCTGTGGCAAGACGGCTGGGCAACTTCATGAATGGGAACCGCAGCAGTCGATGGCTCGGGACACATTGTGGCATCAACATCACTTGGCATTGGTTCAGGTTCAACTTCATTTTCGGATGGGTCATCCCCAAAATCCAGAGGGATTTGTGCCAACTGTGCATGGGTCAAGGAGTATGAACTGGCAGACCTTTCGGCCGTGGCTGACTTGACCACAACCCGGACACATCTACCTCCCACCTGAGCATTGAAGTCCAAAGGGGCACCAGTGACATCATCGAACCATTCCCCATCAGGGGCGTCCTGGGTCAAGGCAAGCTCGGCTTGGAACAGCTCAACAAGAGTGGTCTGGGACTGAACTTGGACATGGACCTGTGTGCCATCTGGGTATTTCAAACACGTCCACATGGGTCCAACTGGAGCAACTGGAACATTGGGAAACATGTCTTGGGCAATGTGAAAAAGTTGTGACCGAAATCCGTGAAGGAGGTCTGACGGACTCACTTGAGCACAATTCCAAATTGCATTCAGATGCTTCACAATGCATGCACCTACCCAGACCGACTGCAGTGGGGAAGCCAATTGGCCAACAGCGCACAGACAAAGCCTCAGTGGTGGATGTTCTGGAGTCATCCAACTTTCTGGCGGTGGCATTCCGTTCAGGAGGGCAAGTTCACTTGGGTGAAAATGTCTATACTGCACTGGACCTTCAGAGTTCATCACTTGGACAAGCTGAGCATAGATACCCCTTTGTCGGACTAGCTGGTCACTAAAGCCTGACGTCCTGCAACCGCACGGGCAACTGGATGCCTGACTGCCCCACGAGTGCAAACATGTTGGGAGTTTTCCATCCATCTTGACCTGGTACTTCCTCAAACTGGAACCATCAAGCGTGAATTGGGCAGCTTCATGGTCAGTGAGCAACAGCTCCTGCAACACATCAGCTGGCCACTGTCGGGCAAACGGCATGACATCACGGATGTTCAGATTGAGGCTCCTTGGCCATTCCGGAATCTGCACAGGGCCGATGGACGGATGTGAGGCAATCAACCACCACCTGTATCGCCTGGCACACCAGACATCTTCCAACTTCAGGGTGACTTCAGTCAGGTGGTAACCTAATTGGACCTCAAGCTGCTTCAGACAGGACGTGACAAATTGGTTGGACCTGGCTTGGGTAACGCATTCAATGATCAGCAGTGGACACTGAAACAGGTGACATGCACGGACAGTAGCTGGGACAGTGTTCGACCTCTCATCACATGAACCAGCTTGTGTGCCCCCTGAGCTATATGGTTGACATGACATCCCACACATCAGAGTGAACGGCGGCTCAACTCTCTTCATAACTTCTTTGAGACACGAAGGGTTGTTGATGTCACCATGGACGATCGGCACACCTGGGTTACATGTCATGTGAAGCTGGGCTAGAGGCTGTCTCCATTCAACACTACAGGCATGGCGGAAACCAACCGATTCCAAACCACGGGAAGAACAGGCCAAGCCAGACCACAGTTCAACAACCCGAAGAAGGTCACCAGACTGCCGAATTCCGTGGGCAATGATCACGGACTCGTCTGTAATCAGTAAATCCACAGTGGTCCCAACAGAGCCAACCAGGACATCAAACAGGGAAAGACGACGACAGCCTCGAACCTGAAAGTCCACAGCACCCACCACACGGACAGGTCGGTTCCCAGGCACCAAGACACCCGTGAGCAACTCAGAGGTAAGCAGTTCACAGTCGACCACCACTGACACAGTAGAGCCCGTAGCAACAGAGCACCAGTCAGGATTGAACAGGTTTGGGTCAGCGCATGGAACATCCCAGGATGACATGGCACGAAACCGATGAAAGACAAGTACCAGGGGGGGCAAACCACTCAACCTCAGTAAGAGCAAGCCCACCCCTGGCAGGTGTTTGAGCCCGGGCTTGTTCCAAACCACCAACCAGTATGTGTATCAATCATCCATTTTCACACATGCCCAACTACCATATTGTTGCGAATTGCTATGTCCTTTTTCGTATATCCCCATGGAAAATTTCATGATATCTACATGGCTACTTGGAGCCACATCCCTGGCATCGTAAGTGGCTAGAATCGCCTCACTCATAAGTGGTTGTTTCCCCTTCAAAGTGGGGGCCCCGAACGATAGCTAAGTTGGTTTATAACTCCAATAACTATGGTTTATGGTACTTATAACTAGAGTTACTGGGGCTTATAAACCAACTTATAACTGGGGGGCCCCACATTGTACTACTTATGACTGGGGCTACGATTACCAACTGGCATGGGCCAGCAAATATATCCCCAATCGTAACATAGCTTTGGAAAAACACCACCTTTAATCGGTAAATAATCTCTAAAGGGGCAAGTTTCCGTAGCAAACTGTTATATGACTAGATGGTATTTCCGACGAATATCCCTATGGTTGCTGGTTCATTGTCCAAAAAAATCACCATAAAATCCGGTTGCATCGAAGTAATCCCATAAATCACCATAAATTAACCACTAAATCACCATAAAATCACCACTAAATCACCATAAAATCACTATAAATCCCATCATTTTTCCCATACAGAAAGAACCAGTACCAGTGGTGAATCCGCCACGGGAATTCGCCATGATTTGGGAACGTTGGTCCGGTTTCAGAAGGTGCTCCCAAGCGCTATCTACTTGGTGGCTCATCCCACTTAGTAAGTGGGTTATAACCCCAGTTGTAAGTGGATTAACCCTACTTATCCCATTTATAACTGGGGTTATAACCCACTTACTAAGTGGGATGAGCCACCAAGTATGTTCTTGAATAAGCTTCCTGAAGTAGAAAGAATGTGGAATGTTCAAAGACATTCCCAATTTACTGATGATTTCTTTGAAAAAGGTCCATATTCTATCTACTCCAGGATGACTATGTATATATATATACATATTATCATATTATATTTATATATTGATATAGTAATTACAGTATACATACAGTACATATATTTGTATAGATAGACAGATAGACAGATAGATAGAGAGAGCACGAGAGAGAGAGAGAGAAACAAGAGAAACAAAGAAATACCAAAGAAATACCAAAGAATGTAAACATCTATGTACAAAAAAATATATAAAAGTGATAAGTGATATCAAATTGTAATTACACCATCTCTTACAGCTTTATCTCCACCATCTTTTTCACCAAAACACAGCGTAGCTACCGCGGCCTGTTCCTGCACCGCAGTATCTGCCAGCTTTTTGGCCTTGTCGGTGTACATGATCACCTCCCGCTGAAAATGGCAAGACTTCATGGTGGTTAATAGTGATTTTAATAGTGGTTCATAGTGATTTATAATATAGTGATTTATTATATTATAGTATAGTGATTAATTGTGATTAAGGGTAATTTATAATGATTAATAGTGATCAATAGTGGTTAATGGTGTTTAATATTACTATTAAGCCAAATTGGGATATAACCACCATGATCCCGGACGGTTGCGAAATGCAATCCTGCAAGCGAACCTTTGGGATTCCTATGAAACACTGAAGAATTTTACGATGGGTATAACTATGGGTATAACTATATGATGGGTATAACTGACTATGGGTATAACTATAATCATTATAGGCAACTATGAAACACTGTAAATCATGGGATTATAATGGGATAAACCATCGACTAACTGGTTCAGGAACTCCTTCATGCTTTATTGGCCTACGAGTAGCAGATAGTCATTAAACAGTAATGTAAGATTTAGAGAAAATAGTTAAAATCCTAATATTTATAGGGTATTTATATCGTAGTTGTATAGATAGGGGTAGAATAGTTTCGAAGCTCTATCTGGAGGCTGTTTACCTGACCAGGTGTAAGGGTGAGATCTATTATAGCCTCTGATCTGTGTCTGGAGGGCGATTGTCTGGAGGGCGATTGTCTGACCAGGCAGGGATTACGCCTACCTAGATATAACTCTGTTTATAAACATAGGATTTGTAGCTATATTTCTTAACAAATCTTACACTACTATTCAAATAAGGAAAACCCCTCTAATCAAAGAAAATAATCGTTCTTTCCATGAATGCTTCTCACCTGTCTTTTGCCTCCAATTCCGGCACGATTAATCTCACATGTTGATTGTCATGACTCCTTGTTGCATGAAATACGTGAAGTCATGTACTGGCTAAATAATTAGCAAATGGTTCATGCAAAGATTATGCAAAGCATCTGCGAACATCTACGAACACCACCTTTTTGCACACGTTCACATGTCGTCTGCTCAGTTTGGCAGGTGTTCTCTGACATGAAGCCACAACTGTGAGCCTCCAACCCAACCAAGCTATAAAATAATTTAGAGCGATGCATGTCTAACCAATCCGGTTGATGACGCCGTCTAACGTGGTACGTGACAGCAGCAAACCCTATGAAGATCCAGAGGACAAACGCAAAATTTAGCCCAGTCATATCCAAACCAGTCACGGCAGTAATCTCTTACAACCTCATGGCATTGTTTCACAAGATAGGGCATGAGATGCCGACCACTGCCCCCAACCTCTTTGCATTTGGAAATGCAAAGTCCTTCGCATTCCGTGGTGGTATAATTGTTCGTCATGCCTGTGGATTCGCTGCTTTCACCGCGGAGCTCCAAAAGCATGAGCAACAACAACAACACGGGCCGAATCATCGCGGGGTCGCGGGTCAACTGTTTTGTGAAACTGTTGGACCTCTATAGACTCATACTGGAGCCGAAAATGCCTGCGCATATTCCACCGAATTCACATAAAAACTGTTGCAATTTGCAGTTCTCGATGCCCACCTATATCATCCCATGTGCGGTCATAAATGCTCCCTAAAAGAACTCAAAAACCACGCAATTCCTTTCCAGTCGGAAAGAATATCTTATCAACATGGAAAGTCAGCGCAACACAGTACTGATGATGACATCTGAGGCAACGGGCATTCAAGCATAGAAGATGAAGAAACAAAGAGGCGAAGGTAAACAACGAGGCCATACACAGACCCTTCAACTGATGATAATAAATTCCGGAACAAAGTTTTAGAGAGGTTAAGTGCTCAATCAGGTTGGAGATGCAATAACATTGATTTGTTCAAAAGACTTGACATCGTTAGAGGATTGTATAACAACATACTTGCAAAAGACTTCATCATTGAGCCGGGGTAGAGAACTCAATGAAAACTGGCAATTCCACGCGGACAACCTAACAATATTATCCATCGCGATGGATGAACTAAACGATACAGGCAAGGCAAATCTCGCTTATCACAAATCCGTATGATTGAATACTGGTGGGATGGAATAGGAAACTGGAAAGCAGAAATGATTCATTCATAATATCTTAATCCGCCGACCCCTGCCTTAGCCAAGGCAGGGGCGGCGCCTGGGACCACCGCAGGTGTGGAACTTTTTTTCGTTCCCAATGCTTTGCACTTTCCACGAGCCACCCAGGCCATAGCACCCTCTGTTCACCGCCCAGGGGCCACTCAGGCCACAGCAATTTCTGTGCACTTCCCACGAGCCACTCATGCCACAGCAATCTCTGTTTCTACGGCGTTCCAAAACGCAACAGGCCGCGGCAGACCCTGTGCAGTTCCAACAAGTCCCTGAGGCCGTGGCAGTAAAGAGGTTCAAGGCTGCCGTTTGCCAGCCTTCAAAACTCGCCAAAACTACCCAAACCCGCCCCTGCAGCTCCCAGGCGCCACTCAGGCCGAGGCAGACCTTTCCTGCAGCTCTCACAAGTGCCTGAGGCCGTGGCAGCGTCTTTTTATGGACGTTCAAGGCTGCCTCTTGCCAGCCTTCGAAACTCGCCTAACTCGCGAAACCCTCCCCTGCAGCTCCCAGGCGCCACTCAGGCCGCGGCAGACCTTTCCTGCAGCTCCAACAAGTTCCTGAGGCCGTGGCAGCGTCTTTTTATGGACGTTCAAGGCTGCCGTTTGCCAGCCCTCAAAACTCCCCAAACCCTCCCTGCAGCTCCCAGGCGCCACTCAGGCCGCGGCAGACCTTTCCTGCAGCTCTAACAAGTCCCTGAGGCCGTGGCAGCGTCTTTTTATGGACGTTCAAGGCTGCCGTTTGCCAGCCCTCAAAACTCCCCAAACCCTCCCCTGCAGCTCCCAGGCGCCACTCAGGCCGCGGCAGACCTTTCCTGCAGCTCCAAAAAGTCCCTCAGGCCGTGGCAGTGTCCTTTTATGGAGGTTCAAGGCTGCCTCTTGCCAGCCTTCGAAACTCGCCTAACTTGCGAAACCCTCCCCTGCAGCTCCCAGGCGCCACTCAGGCCGCGGCAGACCTTTCCTGCAGCTCTAACAAGTCCCTGAGGCCGTGGCAGCGTCTTTTTATGGACGTTCAAGGCTGCCGTTTGCCAGCCCTCAAAACTCCCCAAACCCTCCCCTGCAGCTCCCAGGCGCCACTCAGGCCGCAGCAGACCTTTCCTGCCCCTGAGGCCGTGGCAGTGTCCTTTTAAGGAGGTTCAAGGCTGGTTTGCCAGCCTTCAAAACTCGCCAAAACTCCCCAAACCCTCCCCTGCAGCTCCCAGGCGCCACTCAGGCCGTGGCAGACCTTTCCTGCAGCTCCAACAAGTCTCTGAAGCCGTGGCAGTGTCCTTTTAAGGAGGTTCAAGGCTCCCGTTCGCCAGCCTTCAAACCTCGCCAAAACTCTCAAACCCTCCCCTGCAGCTCCCAGGCGCCACTCAGGCCGCGGCAGACCTTTCCTGCAGCTCCAACAAGTCCCTGAGGCCGTGGCAGTGTCCTTTTAAGGACGTTCAAGGCTGCTCCAAACCCTCCCCTGCAGCTCCCAGGCGCAACTCAGGCCGCGGCAGACCTTTCCTGCAGCTCCAACAAGTCCCTGAGGCCGTGGCAGTGTCCTTTTAAGGAGTTCAAGGCTGCCGTTTGCCAGCCTTCAAAACTCGCCAAACCCTCCCCTGCAGCTCCCAGGCGCCACTCAGGCCGCGGCAGACCTTTCCTGCAGCTCCAACAAGTCCCTGAGGCCGTGGCAGCGTCTTTTTATGGACGCTCAAGGCTGCCGTTTGCCAGCCCTCAAAACTCCCCAAACCCTTCCCTGCAGCTCCCAGGCGCCACTCAGGCCGCGGCAGACCTTTCCTGCAGCTCCAACAAGTCCCTGAGGCCGTGGCAGCGTCTTTTTATGGACGTTCAAGGCTGCCGTTTGCCAGCCCTCAAAACTCCCCAAACCCTTCCCTGCAGCTCCCAGGTGCCACTCAGGCCGCGGCAGACCTTTCCTGCATCTCCAACAAGTCCCTGGGGCCGTGGCAGTGTCCTTTTAAGGAGGTTCAAGGCTGCCGTTTGCCAGCCTTCAAAACTCCCCAAACCCTCCCCTGCAGCTCCCAGGCGCCACTCAGGCCGCGGCGGACCTTTCCTGCAGCTCCAACAAGTTCCTGAGGCCGTGGCAGTGTCCTTTTACGGAGGTCCCAGGCTGCCGTTTGCCTGCCGTTTGCCAGCCCTCAAAACTCCCCAAACCCTCCCCTGCAGCTCCCAGGCGCCACTCAGGCCGCGGCAGACCTTTCCTGCAGCTCCAACAAGTCCCTGAGGCCGTGGCAGTGTCCTTTTATGGAGGTTCAAGGCTGCCTTCGAAACTCGCCTACCTCCCCAAACCCTCCCCTGCAGCTCCCAGGCGCCACTCAGGCCGCGGCAGACCTTTCCTGCAGCTCCAACAAGTCCCTGAAGCCGTGGCAGTGTCCTTTTAAGGAGGTTCAAGGCTGGTTTGCCAGCCTTCAAAACTCCCCAAACCCTCCCCTGCAGCTCCCAGGCGCCACTCAGGCCGCGGCAGACCTTTCCTGCAGCTCCAACAAGTCCCTGAGGCTGTGGCAGTGTCCTTTTATGGAGGTTCAAGGCTGCCTCTTGCCAGCCTTCAAAACTCGCCAAAACTCCCCAAACCCTCCCAGGCGCCACTCACGCCGCGGCAGACCTTTCCTGCAGCTCCAACAAGTCTCTGAAGCCGTGGCAGTGTCCTTTTAAGGAGGTTCAAGGCTCCCGTTCGCCAGCCTTCAAAACTCGCCAAAACTCTCAAACCCTCCCCTGCAGCTCCCAGGCGCCACTCAGGCCGCGGCAGACCTTTCCTGCAGCTCCAACAAGTCCCTGAGGCCGTGGCAGTGTCCTTTTATGGAGGTTCAAGGCTGCCTCTTGCCAGCCTTCGAAATTCGCCTAACTCCCCAAACCCTCCCCTGCAGCTCCCAGGCGCCACTCAGGCCGCGGCAGACCTTTCCTGCAGCTCTAACAAGTCCCTGAGGCCGTGGCAGCGTCTTTTTATGGACGTTCAAGGCTGCCGTTTGCCAAGCCTTCAAAACTCCCCAAACCCTTCCCTGCAGCTCCCAGGCGCCACTCAGGCCGCGGCAGACCTTTCCTGCAGCTCTAACAAGTCCCTGAGGCCGTGGCAGCGTCTTTTTATGGACGTTCAAGGCTGCCGTTTGCCAGCCCTCAAAACTCCCCAAACCCTCCCCCTGCAGCTCCCAGGCGCCACTCAGGCCGCGGCAGACCTTTCCTGCAGCTCCAACAAGTCCCTGAGGCCGTGGCAGCGTCTTTTTATGGACGTTCAAGGCTGCCGTTTGCCAGCCCTCAAAACTCTCTCTCTCCCTCCCCTGCAGCTCCCAGGCGCCACTCAGGCCGCAGCAGACCTTTCCTGCAGCTCCAACAAGTCCCTGAAGCCGTGGCAGTGTCCTTTTAAGGAGGTTCAAGGCTGGTTTGCCAGCCTTCAAAACTCGCCAAAACTCCCCAAACCCTCCCCTGCAGCTCCCAGGCGCCACTCACGCCGCGGCAGACCTTTCCTGCAGCTCCAACAAGTCTCTGAAGCGTGGCAGTGTCCTTTTAAGGAGGTTCAAGGCTCCCGTTCGCCAGCCTTCAAAACTCGCCAAAACTCTCAAACCCTCCCCTGCAGCTCCCAGGCGCCACTCAGGCCGCGGCAGACCTTTCCTGCAGCTCCAACAAGTCCCTGAGGCCGTGGCAGTGTCCTTTTATGGAGGTTCAAGGCTGCCTCTTGCCAGCCTTCGAAACTCGCCTAACTTCCCAAACCCTCCCCTGCAGCTCCCAGGCGCCACTCAGGCCGCGGCAGACCTTTCCTGCAGCTCTAACAAGTCCCTGAGGCCGTGGCAGCGTCTTTTTATGGACGTTCAAGGCTGCCGTTTGCCAGCCCTCAAAACTCCCCAAACCCTTCCCTGCAGCTCCCAGGCGCCACTCAGGCCGCGGCAGACCTTTCCTGCAGCTCCAACAAGTCCCTGAGGCCGTGGCAGCGTCTTTTTATGGACGTTCAAGGCTGCCGTTTGCCAGCCCTCTCTCTCTCTCTCTCTCTACCGGACCACCCCCAATAGGGGGGTCGGCGGCACCAGGGCGCTAGCCCATTCTATAAAATATATTATGACGTAATCACCGACACAAACACAAACCTACAACCCCAACAGTCTAAACAATTATCCCCCTCATCTTAAACCAAACCATCCAGTGAAAGTTAGGGGCAAAATAGTCCCAAAACCCCCACCACATAAAACATCAAAGATAAGGAAGAAACATTGAACAAAAACCAAAAACCATAACAACCAACAATGAACGCTGGGATGTCCCAGCATCCCTGTTTTACCATTTTTTCCCAGCTATATCATGTTAGATTGATGGGTTAGTAACAGATGATTAGTAATGGTGAAAAAAATATTGTAACAGATTGGGTCAGCTATATCATTACTAATCATTAGTATCAAATGTTTAATGGCTTTGATACAAATGATTAGTAATGGTGAAAAAAAAATCACAGAAAAAAATGAACCATGATTCTCCTGTTCAACAATGATCGTGGAATATCCCCATTGAAAAAAATGGATTCTATATGGTAACCAGGCCCTCAGCAGCCTCAGCCCAGTTGACTTCACTGCTAACCACAGTTGATTTCACTGATAACCACAATTCGAGCCAGTTCATAGTTCATGGGCAATGGTGTTACATCCCCATTTTCGAAAAAACAAGAGGTAAACCATCATTTATGGGTGAGATCGCATGTTTTGGCAAGTATAATCCAGTGATTTTGCGAATTGGCATGACTTGGCCGTGGATGGTTTACCCAATTTTGGCTAGTGAAATATCTGTGGTTCTGGCTGACTAAATCCATGCTGATCACTACTAAATTCCACATGTTGGTTGCTTGGAGATCCCATTTTCTGCGAGTCAAATCCAGTGTTTCAATGGAGTCAATTCCATTGCCAACCCTACATGCCCTAGAAAACAATATTTGCTTGGTTAGTAGATATTGCTACAACTACCCCTCCGGTTGACCCAGAATCGTTTAGCGGCGAAAATGGCGCATTGATTGATAGCCATGGATAGATGATAAACAAAAGTGATGATCTAATTTATCATCTATCCATGGCTATCAATTTACTAAATCATCTGGTTGGTGGTTGAGCCACCTACCCCTCTGAAAAATCATGAGGGGTTCGTCACTTGGAGTCATGACATTCCCAACATATGGAAAATTCCAAAAACCACGGTTCCAATATATTTGTCCCATGAAAAATCGTAAAATTCCATGGTTCCAGTCACCACCAAGCAGTCATAGGTCGGCGCCTCATTGGCCAACGAAATGGCAAGGCCTCAGATGACGAGGCTGGTGAATCCCTGGTGTAAACGATAGCGCTACTTCATGATTTGGGTGAAGTTGTAACTAAAAACCAATTTGTCAAAGTACTGGTACATACTAATATTATAGTTAATTTGGGGAAACTTTATAATTTGCTGAAACTGTTTATAAGTGGGTTTATGGGAGATACAAGTGCCGTTAAGAGGGTCTATAGACCAACGGTCAACAAACTTGGGGGCCTCACCTTGTGGGGTTCCCCCAGGAAATTGAGTGGGGAAACGAAACCCACCAGAACTAACCACTTGTGAAGATGGGATGTTTTTGGAACTGAAGATGGTTTGGTTTGGGGATTAAAGCACCGGAAAAAAATGATTTCAATGCAAACCTAAGCAACAAACATACGGTTTTTTTAACAAAAGTGGATACCATTCAAAAGAGCAAACCAAGAGGGCGCGATCATCATCTCTGGAGGACGCATTTCAGAATTTCGCCAAAAAAACCAACGTCTGGGCATGTCTGAAAATGAGTTGTGTGAAAATGGGTCATTAAATGTCCCCATTGAACATCACCCAACCATTAGGTATATGGTCTATAATGGCTACTGTAAGGTGATGTCCAATATTCCCAAAATGGGACATTTACCAACCCCAGTACATGGGGTATCTGCAGTTTCATGACATGCATGAGGTGGCGCATGCGCTACCCCGCTGCAGAATCCAACAAAAAAAATTGATGCCCCAAATTTGCGACTAGTCACTGTTTTTGCAAGGAAATGATGCAAACCCATATTCCGCCATCATCTTTGGTTGGGGAGGAATTCTTTATATACATATAGACAAAACTGTGCTATATCATTTATATACTGTACAAATGATTTTACATATTTACATATATATATATATATGTATAATTCTCTATCTATGCTAACAAAATATGTGGTACATATTTTAAATAACAAATATAAAACATATGTACGTAAATGTATATATAAATATGGAAACATATGGTTGTATATAATGATTTATATATAGATATGCGTTGCATTTTCGAAAATAATAAAAATTGAAACACACCAACACACAATTGTGCAAATGTATGATAATGTGAAATATCAAAAACGAAAAATATGAATACAATATGCCAAACATGTTCTCAAAAATATCGACCATATTATACATTTAAAAAATAAAAAACAACAGATACAGAAACAATTCGCTCAGAAATGTCAAATATAATGTTGAAAAGTTACATGCTCTATTTACATTTGAATATGCGAAAATCCTGTACTGAAAAAAAGACTGCAAATAGAAATAGATATATATATATATACACGCACAGATAATTCAAAAAAATGTACCAAATATCAAAATAAACTGAAAACGATGCAAAATACACACAAATATACATATATATATAATTATATATATATAATAACTTGGCGTTTAAAAAGGAAAATAGTCATTCAACAAAATGTACGAGATGTCATACTTGAAATATACATACATACATTGCATTACCTTACCATACCTTACTTTACCTTACCATATGAAAATTTCGTGTACAGCGAAGCCACCTGGGCAACCCTCAAGATACCTCAATCGAACTTCAGCCTGTCGCTTTCGAACAATCACCTCTGACGGCGGTGGGCGCCGAGCGAAGCCTTTCAACAACTGGCCAAGATACTCAATCAAGATCCCAAGAAGATGTTTGTGAATTGCCCTTGTACGCCGCGCTGCTTGACCTTTCTGACCTGCCCTGCCGCAGCGAAGGTTTCTCCGGTGAGCAGCGATGACCCCAGCAACCCTGGTCTGGAACCTGTCTCTCGACCGACTCCTACCTCTCGATGGTGCCGGAGGTGGCAAAGGTGGCATACACAGTCTTGCGTCGCAGGTCTTGCTCTTGCAGTGAAACAAAAGAGTAGCTCTTGCGTAGCTCTTGCGGTGAAACTAAAGGTAGCTTGCTTGATCCGATAGGTACACCGATCTCTCTTGATTCACTAGTTTCTGGCCTAACCTTTGATTATTTGGGATATGCTTCCACTAATTATGTTCCTAGGATCTCTCAAGACAAATGCCCTTGCACAAGTTTGGGATCGCTGGCAAAATGCCAATCTAAGAACTCATTTTCGAAATTGGCCTTTGTTCGGCAACTGGTGAGGTCTCTGACACAACTCGACCAAGTGCAAGTTTCGACGAGGGACAAGCACTTAAATAATCAAGCTACACACCAATTGCGGTTGTGGTTGGACTGAGTAAAGGCTCAACACGCGTCTAGCAATGCGATCACTCTACTCCCTTTTATGGATGCTATTGGTGAGTGGTGCTGCAATAGATGTGCAGACTTCCACCCTCGGAGCACACGGTCCTAAACACGGATTCTCTATGCTTCACTTCCGATACCTGGATAGGCGGTGGAAGGTCACACTTAACGCTGCACAAGTGGGCCAAAGCTTGCAGCTCGATTTAGCTATGGGACCAAAGGCAAGAATTAAGTGGCGGGGTTTGCCTAACAAAGGATGGCTCAAGTCCTTGCTAAGCTATATATGGAATGCACAAAGCGGATGAGGCTGTTAACCTATTGAACTTGTGATGCACAGCCACACACCACAAGTCAGCACTAGCGCCCAAGCACCCCTTTTACTCAGTGCTTGAGCCAAAAGTCGGTATGCACCAAAATGAGGTGAACTGTTTGGTAGGACACATAGTAACCTATGTCAACCAAGTGGAGTACAATAATATGTACAAAGGCGTCACATTATGTGATTTCCTTCAACTTAAATACGCAATAAATATGTAAATAAAAACAATGATAAATTGAAAATAAATGTTCAATAATTATACTTATGGTAATGGGATAAATGTATATATAAATATATATATACATATGATCAGCATATGATAATAAATGATGAATGTACCATAAAGACGCAAAAAAAATGTATATATAAAATGTGTGTAAGAAAATGCATGTAATACAATAAATGTAAAATAATGTATGTATTTTTTATATGTAATTCAAATACGCTATAAATCATACATATATATATATATACTGATATTATATATTTACATATATTATAGAAATACAAAACATTGTTTTATATAACAAATATAATTTCATAAAAGCAAAACCTGCGAAAAAAAGAAAAAAAAGTCTGTGGCGATTGGCCCCTTCAAGTTATTACGGACTATTTTTCGGGTGGTCCAGTTTAATTTCAATTGGCCCTTGAAAGAATTCACTCTTTGTACAGGTTGCGTGTATAATTGTGATTGCCCAATCACCCCCACGATCTTTCTGAATATGAATATTTGATATCAGTGCAAGTCGTCACTTTGCTGTGGGTGGACCCCCGTAAACAAGCAGGACTGAAAATCAAAGCCAAATGACTTTGATAAACTAAGCGGGTTAGATTCCACGCACTTCACCAAGAATCATCACAATCAAAACCAACTTGTTGGTCTGGTCTTGACTTACCCTCTGGTAAACTAACATAACTATGGAGAATCACCATTTTTATGGGTAAATCAACTATAAATGGCCATTTTCAATAGCTATTTTGACATAGCCAGAGGGTAACCTTCACTTTGCGCGTCCCGACTCGTGGGGATGTTGAAATGTGTTCCTTCAACGATGGCTGGGTCCCGAGAAAGAAATGACACGCTAAGTTTTCAGCTGTTGTAAGACTCCACTGTCGCTTCCACCTGTGGCCAGTTTCAGTGTGTGAGTTCTGAAATCATTGCATGTCCAAAAGGATTTGAGGATAACACCCGCCAAAAAAAACCATAAAGTAACAACGTGGTGTTTACCCAATGGCAGAGTCACCATCCCCAATGGCAGAGGTTTATGAAAATTGGGCGCAAAACACCAGGAAAAAAACACCCCTTTTATGGTTGGTATTCGTGTGATGGTGACTATATGGCATTGGGCCAACCCCCAGTAATCTTTCACGTGGCAATGGGAAACCCCTACACATTGAGGTTTGAATGCCAAAATCATCTACCATCTGGTTATTTAACATAGCCATGGAAAAATCACCATTTTTAATAGGTATTTAAACCATCTATAAATGGGCCATTTTCCATGGCTATGTTGAATAACCAGAGGGTATAATTTCAAGATTTCCATTGGCATGTTTGACTACCAGAGGCTGCCAAATTCAGACAAGCCCAAATTTCATATATGGATTTGGAATAGGTATAGTCTGTATACTATGAATGTGTTGTTCTGTAATTCCCCCAGATAGCAAAGCTATTGGGATTCTCACATGCCGCTGCAGGGTGCCACTGCGCTAGCTGGTTTAAATCTCCATTCCAATTTTTTATCCCAATATCTGTTGATGAGTTGTATCCTATGATATTCATATCTAATTATATCTGATTTTCCCATCACATGTCACATCATTTTCTCACATCATTTTCCCATCAAAAAAGCCCATTCGGCTTGCGGAAAATCCCCATTTTGGCTACAGAAATCCCCAAAGTTGTCCTCATTTACTGCTGATGGTCCCATCCAAAAATCCCCATTTGGGGATGGGTCAAAACCCTGGTACCTAGTGAACCCCAAGTCATAGCTGGGATTTATGGATGTTCATCCCACGAAAAATGTATCTATAGGTATTGACCCATACCCATTTCTCAAAAAGCTTCCCCCCAAAGAAACCTCCATGGCCGAGCCGAACGTCTGCCCGCCTTTTGCTCGGCATCGACGTAGGGTTTCTCGGCTTTTTTCAGCTCTTCGACCTGGAATTTGGTCGTCAACGGTGCTAAAATAATCCGAAAATCTCCTGGAAAGTGGCCGAAAATGTCAGGTGTTTGTTGGATAAATCCAAATAAATCCCATGAAATCTCCGATTTCTTGGCAGTTCCTATTTTCTCTTCATTCTTTGAAATCTCATTGGCTGGTGAAATGTCATTGTCTTGTTGGTAAATCTCTACTGTATGTTTGTTGGTCAATCCCTTGTTTATTTGAACCAGAGGGATCCATTTCAAAAATGGTGATGTTCGACGCAAAGTGTTAAATAACCAGAGGGTAAATCCCTATGTCACTATGTTTGTTTGTTTTTACCCTCTGGTTATGTCAAAATAGCTATTGAAGCCATGGCCCAGTCGAAATAGTTGATTTTCATTGATTTTCCCGTTCAAAGTTGCCATGGCTTCAATAGCATACTGCAACAGTCATTACCAGAGGGTACATCCCCCATACATCTCCATGAAATATCCCATTAAGCTCCATACATCATGAAAAAATCTTGGAGATGGGCTCCCCCAACAATGGATTGGATTAAGGGAAAATTTACAGGAAAGCCCCATACTTAATGGGAAAATCTATGGTTTCCTGTAAATTTTCCCTTAAACCAATCCATTGACCCTAACAAAAAAAGGCATGGTAAAGCCGTGGATGTCAACAACTTTCCAACCGGAGAAGTCCCCCACCTGCGCAGCATGATCCACTGGAGGCACACGGGAGAGCCTCCGGAAGAATTCGCGCTCCATGGTTTATGGAGGGATTTCATGGGATATTCATATTGGTTTTATGGAGGTTTTTCATGGGATTTATGGAGGTTTATTGGGTATTCAAATTTTTTCATGCTAGTTTTCCATGGGATTTTCTGGTGGTTTAATGGGATAAAAAGTTCCCCCCAACGAAGAGTTTGACCCTGAGAACGATCTTTGAAAAGGAGGAATCCAGGTCTTCCAGCCCAAACCCACTCATGGCAGGGACAAACTCCCAACTTTGGACGGAAACATGCGATAGTTATGAGGTTAACATCCAACGTTTGTTGGACAATGAGGGTTTATATGTGGCAGTGTGTCAAAACCAATAGTACCCCTTCTGTTCACATCAAAATAGCTGGGATTTATGGATGGTCATTCCCCTAATAGCTGGTATTAATAGGTATTGATCCATACCCAAATGATTATGAAATTGATCATCCATTTTTGCGTGTCAGCAGTTTCGATCCAGTTGTCGATATTTGGATCTACTTGATGTGGATCTTGCTGTTGGTATTGACCCGTCTCCATGTAGTAAGAAAATATTGAGGATGCCGCATACATAAACCCCGCAAGTTTGCATTTTCCTGCACTAGATCACCCTGAAAAATGAGGAGCTCAAGAGAAGTCAGTGGGGTGTTATTCAAACGGCCAATGATCACTTGGGTATGGGTGAGAACCATATTAAGTACCCTGGTGAACAGCATTGCTGGTACCCTCTGGTAAACGTTTACACTTTGCGAACTGGAAAAAGATCCACCATTTTATAGCTGGGTAAATCAACTATTTCGACTGGGCCATGGCTTCAATAGCTATGTAACAAAGTACCAGAGGGTAGATAGCATTGAATCCCCCCAGGGTCTATCCCCAGAGGTGAAACACCGAAGAATCAGAAAATCCCCATAGACCCAGTCGACTGGAACTTGCTGGCAGCCAGGGTGAATCCCACATCAAAAAAGGGGGTTGAAGCCAGCCTTGAGGAGTGTTAATCGATATGTTACAGGAAGTAATTTCTCTTGCACTTAAGGTATGCGACGAAGCCTGATGTTCAATTGCCAGCTGTGTTTGCCAGAGAGAATTTTCAGATTTTACAACAACCATTGGACTACAAAGGTAGAGTTTCCACGGTCAAATTTGCAACACAACCAAAAGCAACGTGCTGCCCAAGTTTTGCCAAGGTTATTTAAAATGAAGTATTCCACATATTGGAATCCACCACAGTGGAAAGGATTTGGCTGCAAAACACCTGCTAACCTGCCAACGCCAATCGTTCGGGTTGTGTATCCAGCTAACTCGTCAAGTGCTCCATGAGCTGATTTATGTATTAAAAATTGGTGCTGGAGCAAACTACCGAATAAAAAAAGTTGTTCTATCTCAGTCGTCTGAGGACATGGAGTAAACTGAGTGCACCAGCCATGTCTGTTGCTCCCTCCATATATCAGCGCCAAAATCTTTCGGTGGACTATCTGGCCGGATCGATTCTTCCCCTAACGGAAGCCCTGCAATTTTCTGTCTTTCAAAACAGATTCAAGTTCATTTAAATCTGTTACCTCCCGGTAATGTAACAAAACCCTAAGAAAAGAGCCCATTTTGTAATTACCAGAGGTTTTGTTGCATTACCAGGAGATAAGCCCATCACCATCATTACCAGGAGGAATGTAATTACCATTCGATGATTTACCTCTTCGTAATGGTGATGTTCCATTACCAGAGGATAAGCATCACCAAAACTGCTTGGAGGATCATCCAAAAAAAATCGTAGCTGGTTAATAACCATAGTTAGTTCACTCACTTATATACATATACATATACATATACATATATGTATATATACCTATACATATATATATACACACAACATACATATATATATGTATATATATATGTAGGATACCCCCACTGAATGGGGACTTACGATGCGTAGGATCCTCCAAGTGGGATCTTACTTCAAAATGACCATTAAAAATATTGGGAAAATGATGAAATAACTATTGCTTCACCCGCACAATTTCAGGTATCCTTAGTATCCTTTTTTGCCAAAGTCAGTTCCGGAATCTGAGCTTCCAACTTCATATCCGAGAGATAGGACTTGTAGTGGTTCTCTGCATCCGTTTCCAGACGCTTCAGCTCTTTCCTCACCGCAGCAGTTTCGCGGAGATTCCATCGGCATCCAGAAAACACGGCCGAAAATCGCTGCCAAAAAAGTGTGTTCCCTCAAAAAAAGAGAGAAACTGATATAAAGCGATACGATCATAAGATATATCATAGATTTTTGTTGCCAGAAACTGATATAAAGTGATACAATCATGGCAACACCATCTATTAGTATCTATTAGTTAGAATTTCCCAAAAAAAAAAGAAACTGATTCCCCAAGCGCCGCGGCATCCGCCGAGCCCCAACCGGTCCTGGCAGATTTGCTGGCCGCCGCATAGGACCTCAGCTACCGTGTCCCAACGAAATGGCCACAAAATCATGGGAAAGATATGCAAAAATGCTGATGAATCATGATAATCATGAGAACTGGTTGGTGAATCATGATAATCATAATAATCATGATTAGATGGTTTTATATGGTTTTATAATGTTTTATAGGGATAATAATGGGATAATTATAGATATATGGATCTGGGTAAATTATCTGGTTGGTGGTGCAATAACCATCTTGAAAAATGATGGAGTTCGTCAATGGGAAGGATGACATCCCATTATGGAAAATAAAAAATGGTTGAAACCACCAATCAGATAATCATGATACGGGGTACCCCCATCACTTCGGAAATTTCCATTTCGGTGAGCCTGGAGGCAGTTGACCAGTTGAAAAAAGCAGGGCCATTCAAACATACCCTCTGGTAAACTAACATAGCTATTGAAAATCACCATTTTTTATGGGAAAATCCACTATTTATGGTAATTTTCAATAGCTACGTTAAATTACCAGAGGGTACCCCGTTTTCCCATCTCATTATACTACTTGTTTTTTTTTCGGCTTCCCTACTTTCGGTTTTTTCATGATCCCCAATAGCCCCCAGGTAGGAAAAAGGTCCAAATTTTTGGCCAATCAACCAGGCCATTTATCAACTATATCATCCATATCTTTGAGACTTAGAACCTCATAAAACTCTACAATTGATGGTTAATGATGGTTAAATCCCATTAAATCACCATGTTTGTTGGTTAAATTACCATGTTCCTATAGTTTTCCCGATAGTTTCCATTTAATGGGATTTAACCCATCATGATTTATCACACAAAATGACCCATCGTGACTGATGGTTGAGTCCCCATTTTAAAAAATAAGCCATCGCTAACTAAAACTCATCAACGAGGCCAGGTCGGGCGCGGGCGACACAGATCTCAAATCACCAAGGACTAAATCACTGGCCATTTCAGGAACCTAAATTGGAGGTACCTACATGTACCTACCCTATATAAGGCCTATTTTTCAGGCCTAAATTTCAGGGAATATCCCTCCAAAATATGGCCAAAAATATGGTACGTTTACGTACCTCTATTGAATCGGATCCTGAAGATCTCCCATTGACTAAAGGCGTCTTCCAAGGTGCGTTTCTTCCACAGTCTTCAGCAAGTCCTGGTGGCTCGAATCCGACACCATTGGACCATGCCATGGCCGAATGGTGATCAACAAATGGGAAGTTCAGGGTGATCTAATGGTGATTTAATGGGCTTAATGTCGGCTTAATGGCTTAATGGTGATTTAATGGGCTTAATGTCGGCTTAATGGTGATTTAATGGGATTAATGGTGATTTAATGGGCTTAATGGTGATTTACTGGTGATTTCACGGGGAAATTAATGGGATTCTTTATGGGATTGTTCATAGAAATGCCCATGTTTCGCCATGGAGGTTTAGTTCGCTGGGAAAATCATCTATCAATGCTGATTAAGTAATGATGAATACTAATGAAGTTATTATTGAGGATTTACCCCCGGAGCTATTAAGATACTGTAGCTGTGGTATAGCCATTGCTTATAGTTTGCTTGATGATTAAAAATTATCATTTACCGATGATATGCACTTGATTACAAATGATGATATGCACTTGATTACTATTATTTTACAAATGATGATTTGCCAGTTTGCAGAGCGGTTAACAAATGACCAGATGGAGAACAGTTTCCAGTTTCCATGGTGAAAACTCACTGGATCAACAGCTGCCACCACTTGAGTGGTCGGATCCCAGATCCCGGGCGGTGGGCAACGGTAATCCGGTATGTAATCCGAAGTCCTAAGCCGCGGGACATGTATAAATGAGGTATAACTATGGTTACTAACCAATTACTAAGTAATCATGGCTTATAACTCCAATGTCGCTATGGTTTATGGTACCTATAACTATAGTATTCATGGGGTTTATAAACCATCTTACAACTGTGGGGCCCCACATTGTAGAGATATAGAATGTTACGAGTTTCTCCTCATCCTCCCAAACCCCAAAACGGACAACTTGACATCAAGGGGGTCATCCAACCATTAGCGAGTACTTATGATGGGTACAATGATGGGTAATATTCATCCCTAACATGGATATATACTAACCCCTGTTAGTGAGAAAAAAATTGCCATTCCCCTTCTATGGCTATATAAACAAACTTTTTTGATCATAGCTGGAAATCCCATCATGTCCCCATTAATCTGGGTAAAAACTGTAAATGATAGTATTTCACTAATCTGAATAGCAAGAATATTAAAAAGGGGCTGATTTCCCATAAATAAACCATGATGAACCAGGCTTCGGGAGGCTTCGGGAGAACAGATCAAATTTACCCAGTTGTAGATGGCACCATTTCTGTGGGTTGAATCCCAAGGCACATCCCATGGAATCCCATCATTTGATGAAATCCCATGATTTCCATGAAAAATGATCCAGGCCAATAGCATTATATCCGATTTATATCTGATTAAATCCCATGAAATCCCATGAAATCCCATGAAATCTGATTAAATCCCTATTTTTAGAAGTTCAATCCACGGCCATTGACCATGACATGGCTTTGGCCGCGACCTCAGCCTGTTTCTGTGCGGCTTCCGCTTCTTTCAGGCCCCTGAAATGGCGAGTTTGATGGTGATCTAGCCGCTAGGCCAAACGAAAATGGCAGTCAAATGGTGTCTTAGTTTTTACTAGGTAAATCAACTATCAATGGCCCGGTTCACTAGCTATCCTACTTTACCGGAGGTCTTAGTTGTTGATGTATGGGGATAGATTTTTTGGAGATGTTGATGATTGTGACACAATGAAATTGAATATAGAAACCACCTTTTTAATGATGTCTTCGCGGTGTTTTAATGGAGATGTAATGGGTGGTATACCCAGAAAAAGATGCCAGGACATGTAAGCTGTGTCAAAAGGGGCGATGTAGATGGTAATATGAGATGCCCTCTGGTAAACCAACATAGCTATTGAAAATGGCAATTTATAGTGGATTTTCCCATTAAGTAATGTGATTTTCCATAGTTTTTTGTATGTTTACCAGAGGGTACAAGGAAAGCCTCTTCAAAATACTGGACCTCTGAGTCATTCGAAATGTCGTGGACCATGACATTTACCCATCGGCGCCCGTGGATATGGCAAACTTGGCCGGAAGTGGGTTGTGACAGGCCAATGACTTATTGCGAGAAAATGGGTTTGTCTGAAAATAGGGTATATTCCCAATTAATGGGTAATGATCATAATGATTATTGGGATATTCCCAATTTATATTCCCAATTATAGTTTGGGTAATGATCATATATCCCAATTTATATTCCCAATTATAGCCATTTAATAGGGATAATGATCAGCAAAACCATTGGGAAAATGGGGTACACAACATTTTCAGACACACCCAAATGCTTTGAAGCAATGTACTTAGATGTGCACCCCACGAATCGTAGGTGGTTTACAACCTGTGCTCATACACACCTTCGGGATATTCTATGTATAACTGCGAGTATAACTGCTAGGTAAGATACACCCCCAAGTAGTAAACCCAATCATCCACTCCTCCGATTCGATTTGGTCGCAGAATTGATTCACTGTAAAAATCTGCAAGAACCTCTTTTTTTGGGGGCTGTAAGTTCCATGGTTCCGGTGAAGATGTTCCCTTCAACCAATCCATTGACATGAGATGTCCCTTCACCCTAATCCCATCATTTTCCTATATCCACATCTTCAATTCATCGATGTTTAAACCACAAATCACTGGGATTGCAATCTTTAGAACTTCTATAAATGGTGACTTACAAAAACAAACACTATGAAGTCACTCTTAATCAATTTACAGTAGCTATTCATCATTGAGAATATCTATTGATCACCACATTTTTTTGGGTTCCATGGCTTCAATGGCTCCAGATGTCTGCGCTTCCAGGCGCTTCCGCTCTTTTTTCCGCGTCCTCTGCCTGGACGATGGATTTTTGATGTAGGAATTGCCATCAAAAATGGCGGTTGAACGAAGAAAATGTGGGGTGGAACCATGGAAAAATCGAGATGTACCCAACAAACAACGTGCGAATATTCTAGAATATTAGGTATCCTGGAATATTGCTGTAAATAGCTATACTTGGGGTTACAGTGGGGGTATTAACCATGAAGAATTGCTGTAAGGCAGAGGTATATAGCCAATATGATTGGGGGTAATGGGGGTGCCGAACCCAGTAGTTTTTGTGGGCAATAAGCATATCAAATACCCCAGTGACATATAAATGGGCTATATCCCCGCTTCGATTAATGGAACATCTTCAATCGCTTGTTGCCCCATGGCAATGTAATCTGGTAATGGATTCTGACGCCATTTTAAGTCCATTCATAGACTCATACAATGTGGGCCCCCCCAGTGTTAATTTGGTTTATAAACCCCATTAACTATAGCTATTTGCGTTTCATAAACCATAGTTATTGGAGTTATGTGCACCAACTTAGCTATCATTTGGGGGCCCCACTTTGTAGATGAGAGGTGTTCAAAACCCTTTGACACCCAGTATTTTTCGTACTTGGAAACGGGATTCCATGGATGATCATAATCCCCTGGTTAAACCAGGTAGTAAATCCCAACGATCAATCAACAGGAGTGTGTGCATATGTATATATATATATACATATTAATTGGTTCATGTTTAGATGATTTTCCTATTCAAAAAAAGGGTGGCATTTCACTGCCATATTTGATTACAAGAGATGAGTCTGCGTGTTCCACAATCTTCCACATACAGAATCTGTATACAGTCCCATGCAGGCAAGCAGTGACAGTCCCATCCTGGAATGTTGAAACCACCTATGGCAGTCCCATTGACAGTTCAAAATGGGAGAGTTGACGTTAGCTGCTCCAATTTAGCGGAGATTTCGGAGTTGGATTTCGGATTTTCCAACATGATTTTCCCAACAGGAGATGGTGTCTCTCTGCGGTTCAAATTGAAATCTTGTGCTAGAAATTCCTGTGTCAAGTACTCCATAGAATCAGAACCCCAGCCTCAGCATTGATCGGCAAACAGCGTTCAAAGTATTCAGGACATGACATGGATAGGACATGATTTTTGTTTCGTGGATCATGGTTTTTGTCTCATTACCCCACCTCTCAATTTCACATGGGCGAAAAAGAAAAAAATTACCCTCTGGTAATTTGTTACATAGCTATTGAAAATGACCATTTATAGTGGATTTTCCCATTGAAAATGGTGATTTTCCATAGTTATGTTAGTTTACCAGAGGGTAACCCATTGATTTTCCAAAATCACCAGAAATCTCCACCAATAAAACCCTGCGATTTCAACACATCCATTGATGACAACACTGACAACACATGATTCATATCCCAACAATCCCACAAAATGCTAGGTTTCATCCTATTGAAGTGTTTCTATATCCCAGTACATCCGTTGAATGGTTATATTACTTATATCCCCATTGCCTTCCAGTGTCATCAAACGTGGCTGGAAGATCTTGTGGAAAAATGGAGTTGTTTCTTGCTCGAAAAATCATCTGTGATTACTGGAGGGTATATCTGGTAAACGTTTACAGTTTGCGACATAGAAAATGGCCCTAATCGAAATAGTGGATTTACCCAGCTATAAAATGGTGATGTTCTACAGTTTTTTGTATGTCTACCAGAGGGTATCTCTCTTGGAAGTGGTTATAATTCTCTAAAATTTGATGAGAGTAGTGGAATTTTCCCCCAACCATCCCATCATTCTCGATGGTGAAATCCCTTTTTTGTTTTCTCCCATCTTTCAATGCCGACAAAAATCCCATGTTTGCTGTAAATCCCGAAAAAAACAAAGGTCAATCGCCAAAGAAAACCCTATTGAAATCACCCCAATATATTGGGGGTATTCGTGGTTTGTCTGAAAAAGGGGTGCTCCCAATATCGTCCCATATCCAGTGGATAAATAGTCATTTTCCACCTTCAATTGGCTATTGGTGTATACTTGGAGAATCACCCCACTTAGTACCTGGTTAGTAACTGGGGTTGCAAACCATTTGCCAAAGGAAATTGTGTAGAGAAACTCCGAGTTAGGATGGTGGACAGCAGCAATAGCAGTCGAAAGTCCAGCTGGTTGGTTCTGAAGTAGAGAAGTCTTAAGTCCAGTTGCCTTAGAGTAGAGCCGTCTAGAGTAGACTAGACTAGACTAATTAGATTAGAGGAAAGGAGAGCAGAGCAGAGTAGTGTAGAGTAGAGTAGTAGGAGAGTGTAGAGCAGTATAGAGCAGCGTAGAGTAGAATAGGGTAGACTAGGCTAGAGGAGAGGAGAGGAGAGTAGAGTAGAATAAATGAAGCCGAGTAAAGCAGAGTGAAGTAGAGTGAAGTAAGCAGGGTGAAGTAGCAGAAGAAGAGTTGATTGGGTCCCACAGGATGGTGCCCCCGTTCGTTAGTTAGCCATCGCCGAACATCAGTGACTGAATTCTATGGTTTATGGTAGAAAAAAAACCATAGATGCCCGACCTGGTTATGACTAACATAGCCATGGAAGCCATGGCCCTAATCGAAATAGATCATTTTCCCATGACAAAACCTCCCTTTATTTTGGGGATGTTCCATGGCGAACTGTTAGTCATAACCAGATGGTACAAAGTGGGGCCCCCAAATGATAGCGTTCAGTTGGTGCACTTAACTCCAATGTCACTATGGTTTATGAAACGCAAATAACGAACTAGTATTCATGGGGTAAAACTAAACCATCGTTCACATCACGTTTGGGGGCCCCACGAGTTGTAACTATGGTTTATGGTTGGTTTATAAAGCCACAAAAACAATAATTATGGTTAACTAACTATGGTTTGTGGTACCTATCACTATAGTATTCATGGGGTGAAACTAAACCATCGTTCACATCACGTTTGGGGGCCCCACGAGTTGTAACTATGGTTTATGGTTGGTTTATAAAGCCACAAAAACAATAATTATGGTTAACTAACTATGGTTTATGGTACCTATCACTACAGTATTCATGGGGTGAAACTAAACCATCGTTCACATCACGTTTGGGGGCCCCACGAGTTGTAACTATGGTTTATGGTTGGTTTATAAAGCCACAAAAACAATAATTATGGTTAACTAACTATGGTTTATGGTACCTATCACTATAGTATTCATGGGGTGAAACTAAACCATCGTTCACATCACGTTTGGGGGCCCCACGAGTTGTAACTATGGTTTATGGTTGGTTTATAAAGCCACAAAAACAATAATTATGGTTAACTAACTATGGTTTATGGTACCTATCACTATAGTATTCATGGGGTGAAACTAAACCATCGTTCACATCACTGGGGGGCACATCATTTATGGCTCATCCCCACACCGGTCGTCACCTTGGTGGACAAATCCGGTAAGGACTTGCTCAGCACCTCGACACGCCCTGGCGATTCGACTGGATGGTTTCTGTTTGATCCCAAGAAAAAATGGATAAAAAAAACTGGAGGTACCCCCTCCTTGAAACCGGAAACCTCTGGGATTCTTTGGGGATATTTATCGATGATTATATGTCACTGACCTGGATTTGACGGTCATGGGGATGTAAACCCCGGAAACATTCCCAATGACATCCAGCGATGTTGCAGCGATGCAGTGTCGCTATAATTTGACCCAGGCGCAACTCAAAATATCATGGGAAAATCCATGGGAAATTCATGACCATTGGGAATGGAATGGCAACACCATGAGAACAAAATGATGGGAATACTATGGAAATATGGGAATATGATGCAAAGATGATGGGAATGTGATGGATAAGCCGGCTGGTGAAGGATAGTTTAAAAAGTCTCATTCCTCCGATCCCAGGTTTTGCGTGGGGGTATCTGCAGTATCCCATTGTTTGAGCTGGCGAGTAAACCCCTACTAGTGATTGTTGGTGGCCAATGACTAATGATCCCTTGATAATTCCAAACAGTATGGAAAATTGAGATTACCCCCAGGATTCTCCCCTGATTATGCCATGAAATGCCATGAAAAACAAGCCAGCATTACCCCATTATTATCTGGATAAATTATCACAATTCACTAACCTGAAAGGCCAAAGAAGGGGAACAATTTCCCTTACCAACCACCATTCCACGGTTCGGTCGACTCGGCGCACGACTCAGCCGAAAATCCAAAAACCATCCCGGAAAGGTCCCAATCCATGGTCGGTCCAATCAGGGTGTGAAATGTTTGGAATGTTTAGTACCGGGGATAGAACATGGATAGAATATGGATAGAATATGGATAGAATATGGGATATATTCGGATATATCTAACCAAATTGATATGATGTTTGGGTATGTCTGAAAACAAAAGGATGCACCCAACATTACAATTTTAATTGGAAAAGATTAAGCAGCAGATCTAGGGGGTATACTATTTTCAGACAAACCCGCATAGCTAGGCTGGAACATAGCCATAGTAACCCTCAAAAAATGCCTTGTTAATCTTTTTGGGTGGTCCTATAAGCTTAGACACCCTAAGAAAAGTTCTTTGGAAGTGGGACAGCAAACATATTCAAAAAGGATTCCAGCACTGCGCTTCCAAGGTTTGTCACAAGCTGAACTGACTCCATAGAGAACTCATAGTGAAGCTAAGTGAAAACCCGAGTGGTCGGGTTTTCAAACCTCACTCAGAAAAAAAATAACAAAAATGAAGGTTTCTTAAGTCATGGTGGATCGTCGTCACAGTCTGGCTTTCAATCTTCAAAATGGTCCATTCCATCCCATGGAGACTCGAATGATATTGTTGGCTATTGATCCCTATCCCCATGTTGTATCCCCCAATCATAGTCAAAAGTATAACAATATCATTGATGGGGATATCAACAATAGTATCCCCATCAATGATATTGTTGTATCCCCCAATCATGTTGTATCCCCATATTTGTTGACTATTGTATCCCCCCATCAAATGGTTTGGGATTTTTTTCATCCTCATCTGACAACCAATCCCCAAGTATAACATAATACAATGTCACCAGTATAACCTCAACTCCCACTATGTTAAAATGGTGAGGTCTTCATATCCAACAACTCACTCCCAAAGTATGCTCCCATTTTTTGTGAAACATTGCTCAACCCAAAAAATATCAGCATATTTACCATAGGAGTATACGACTTGGCTTGAGTTGGGAGTATATATAAAAATGTATGGTAAATATTTGATATACCATTATATTCAGTTACTTTACCATACATGTTTATATATAATGAAGCATTTACTTAGTAATACCCCGCTCCCAAAGATGTTTTTGGTTTACCTCACTCCCCATCTCTCACTGACCAAAAAATGGCTTCGCACCTATGGACCGCTGCGCGCGGTCGGCATCCAGATTGGCAGCACCAGCGGCCTGCAGTTGGAGCAAAAATTGGGATTGAACCTGTCAAAGCTGGACCAGATTCGACAGGATTGGTGATGACCTCAGTTATGACAAATTCTGGATTCATCATGATTCATCATGTTTTTCATGATTTCTCATGACATATCCATCAAACATGATCAAAAATTATATATTCAATCAGTTTGTTGATCACTAAATCGGCACATTTATATATGGCTAGCCCAGCAATGTCGTGGTGTGGTGTTCACTTGATTCACGTTGGACAAATGTTCAGTTCCTAAGTTAATCGTATGACCGAAGGTAAATATAGCTTCCAGCTGTAACTACACCAAAGTCCTGGGAAAATCCTGCCGGGAGAGATTATCCCAGGAAGTGGCTTAGCTCACCCCAATTCAGTTAGAACTGGGCTAAGAAGCCACTGACTGATGAGTCACCACCCAATCAGAGCCACCCAGAACATGGTTAGCTGTTCGCGTCCAAATAGACTATTCTAATCTATTCTATCTGTTCATTTGGGCATGCAAACTAATAAACCCTTCCAAGTGGAAAATCATGGGGAAATGGGGTATTGAAACCATGGCAGTGGGCTATACCAGATGGTACCAGGGTGAATTGGTCCATATTTGCAGGACTAGTTCCCCACTTTCATCGTCCTGGCATCATCCTTTCTCCACCATTTTAAAATGTCTTGGCTGGTGAAAAACCGTTCAACAGTTCAACCACGAAAAAATACCTCAATTTATCATGAACAACAGATTTTAAGTCGGTTTATAGTCCACCAATGTCTGGTGGGTTTACAGTCCCTATTATACTATTATCTTTAACAACTGGAACTATAACAGAAGTTCATAAACGTCCCAATTTTCCACATCACCTAACAAAAACGTACAGAAAATATAATCTCCAACAAATGCTTTTGCAGGTGATGGAAACAAAATCCCCAAAATAAGACATTTACCTCTGTACAAGCTGGTGCCCCTCCAGTTATAAGTTGGTTTCAAAACTATAATATATAACTATAACTAGTTCAATATATCTATGAATCTATCATAAACCTTAGTTATTGGAGTTATAAAGCAACTAAGCGATTTGCCTCACTGGGGCACCACCAGTTCGGTACAAAACGAACCGGGCCTCCTGCGCACCGCGTACGGCCTCTGTGACCGCCTGGCAGCGAGAAGATACGAAATTTGCGAAAATATGGGTGCCATGAAAATACGTCCAGTAGATAGAGTATGTATATATATATATATAAATGGTGATTTTCCATAGTTATGTTAGTTTGCCAGAGGGTATCATATTTGCGGGGAAATACATGGGAAATTCAAAGAACCTCCCGTTTTTTGTGAAATTTTTACTGCATTTTGTCCTTGTTCTATGGTTCTATCTCCAAAATTCCTACAGGCCCTACATAAATATAATGTCATATTTCCTTAAATTGGGTACAGCAATCCGATCCATCACCAAGTTATAATGATGTAAACTATGTTGGTGGTACCCCCATTTCAAGAAATCTCCAGGCTGTCTGGGGATGCATCAAAGCCCACCTCCCGTCCAGTTGGATTCCTTTTCCTTGAAAAAAGGATGCATAAAAATAAAAATAGAAACGGGTCAAAAAAATGGGTCGTTGGTACATGGTTCACTTCCAAACTCCCAAACTATCCTCATCTTCAACTGTGGATAAATCCCTAGATATTTTTGGGGGGGGAACGGGCAACCCCGGCAACCCCATCTCTGCTAAATTCAGGTCACAGAGGCCTCGGGCAGAGTTACATCGCCTGAGCGGCTTCGCTCGGGTCAGTAGACTTTTCAAATGACCTGTCCGACATGGGTATGGATCAATACCTATTAATACCATTTTTAGGGGGATGAACATCCATAAATCCCAGCTATTTTGATGTGAACTACAGGGGTACTATTGGTTTTGACCCATCCCCACATGTTCCCAAAGAAGACAACGCATGCGTTCGTAGATATATGGACGTTTCCTGAAATATGGCTGCTCCAAACCATTCGTTTTCCCATTAATTTTGGAAACCTCCGTATGTTTCATGATGATTGCCCCCCTTTTTTCAGGTGTTCATCTGTTCCATCTATTTTGGAGTTGAACCCCTCTTTTTTGGACCCAAAAATTCACAAATTCACCACCGAAAAACCACTGTTGCTGGAGATGCGTTCGGGGAAACAATTTTAAGTGACACAAATTGACCACACCGCATAGGAATCACTGGACAAGCATGCAGGATCAGTTCTTAAGTGACCAAGTCCCGGAGCCCGGTTGGATTTGGGAAAATCTCAAGGAACTTTGGAATTAAATAAAACTAAAGAAACACTAAGAAACAAAGTAAACACTAAAGAAACCCTAAAGAAACACTAAAGAAACCCTAAAGAAACACTAAAGAAACCCTAAAGAAACACTAAAGAAACCCTAAAGAAACACTAAAGAAACCCTAAGTATGGGGTGTCCGGCTTCAATATTCCCAATTCGCCCACTGGGATGACCCTCCAAGTGTGAGGCTCGTACCCAACGCATGGGCCAATACCACGAGGGCGGCCTTGGGACCGAAGATTGAACCAATGGACGGCTGGTTCACCATGGTTCACCAAACGTAATTGGTTGGTAAGGATACCACCCGTTTAATGGGATAATTCAGGAATATCAGGAACGATGCTGCACAACACAAATCGTAATTAAGTAATCCGCAGTCACTCCCTGCTAAGGTCGAGGCGTGCAAATACAACGCCGCCATTGCGCTCCTACATTACACGGCTGTCCGATGTGAGCCGATTTCAGGGCAAATTTCAAAACGCCATTGCGTTGGCATTTCACCAACATTTTGGTCTTAACCAAAACTGTGATTGCACGAACACATCTGGGCCTCAAACAAAATGATCAAATTCACCAAAAAAAACAGGTGTCGCATGTAACCAACCAAAAAAAAACATTGTTTCCAACAACAAAAATGGAGCACCATGAAATAAAACGGTAGTAAAACGAGAATTCACCTGGGGGAGTTGGAATGAAGGGCATGTGATGATGGTATGCTTTGATGTTGTGTTGAGGTGTCAATGAAGTTCGGTGGTTCTCTAAAAAGGTGCACCCCAAGCCACCATAAAGTGTAATAATAAAATGGTTTCATAACCTGGATGATTTGGAAGTGCCCCCCCATTCCAGGAAACCTCCATTCAATTGGAACATGACGAAAAAAAACATGCACCTGGCATATTCGGTGTCACTGCAACATCTTTACCACCGGTGCCAATGACTCATTGGTTTCATGGATGATCCAAATAGTTCACTCCCGCGAGGTTGTTTGTAGTGGTAGGAAATGTCAAATCGATTTTATCAACAAAAAACCAGGTAGCAAAACACTGCGTAGGTTCACGAATAACTGCTACAACATGTTATTTCCCTGGCCAGACAAGCCAAACTGTTGGAACGAAACGATAAAAGAAACGGCGCACTCTGAAACCCATGTTTCAGCTGCTCATCCCGGAGCTGAAATTACATGGGTTTCCCGGCTGCCAAATCACCAATCTCTTTTTCATGGTCAGACTCTTGAAAGTGGTGTGTTCGAAGGTCACACATTGGGGTGAAACGCCGCCCGCCACATGGCCGATTGACGCGCTCTCAGAGACCGGGCGGAGGTCGGAAGGGCGGAGGAGCAACAGGTGGAAGGCCATTCAAAATGATCTCAGCCACGCTTGTTTCCAGCAAAGGCCCTCCTGTAATCAAAAATGACTAGCTGAGAAATCCCGTACAAATGGGTTTTAATAGAAAAATTGGTGAATCTTTGTCTTGAAGTGGTAAACTTTCACTTGCCATGTTTGACTACCAGAAGACTACTGAGTAGTTTATCAAAGAGTAGTGGCTACTCAATAGTCCTCTGGTAGTCAAACATGGTATGCCAAGTCACTACTCGTTTGAAGCGGTTTACCATAGATGGTAGGTAGGCCCCTCTAAAACCAGGAAAGTGATGGCCGGAATCATAGTTTGTGAGTCACCAAGCCATTGGCCTGTAGCACACAACCTTCCCAGCCAACACAACTATACAACACTACCTTGCTTCAAAATGGTTGCAAAAGGGTGAAGGGAATGGTCAACACGTTCAATTCCCAACTGTCTGAAACACCATCAGGATTGCTTGATTTGGCAGGCATTTGCTGGGCTGAATTGCCATGCCCCTGGTTGGATTCAAAATGGCAAGAAAACCGCACAAGAAGTTAAATAAACTACGGCTACATAAGTGGTTCACCGCATGGCAAAAAAACAGCACTCAGATGCGGTGGTCGCTGAGATTGTGGCCATGTCCACGTCTGCCCTGACCATCTCCAAGTTCCAACCCAGGCGAGCAATGTGAGGCTCCAACTCGCGGCGTTTGAGTGGTTGGCTGGGGGGTTCCATGTTCATGGGTCACGTCATCATCCCGATAAGCCAAGTGGGTCACTAACCCCCATCATCAACCAACAAGCATGCATCAGCTATATACAAATATATCCCCGCACTTGTACAGAAAACCCAAATGTGCAAAGGTTCAACGTGAAATCAAAGGGCTGTCGCACCTTTTCTTGAACCTCAGGGCCTCGACATGTATGCACTCTCACGTGTCATGTGACGTGAAAGGAAGTCCTGTTACACTTTAGATTTGTACGTGTCATCCATGGTTTCCATGGTGATAAACTGGGCATGAGTGCTGTGCTCAACCAATCGCACTCCTCCTTTGAAGCGTGCAGTTTCAACTCGCGGTTCAATTAATTGTCACTTGGTGAAAACTAAACAGAACCTACTGAATTAGCAGCCATTATGGTCTAGGGGAGTTGGCTGCATTCCCCTTTTCTCTTTCCCTTCTTCATCACTTCATTCTTTCCAAATTTCATCCTTGATTTTCCAACATACGCAAGTCATGTTCCATCTTCCACGACCATCAATTGTCGTACAGTGATTGCATATCCGTTGTAGCGGTCTGCTACTGAAGAATTCCATGCTCTTGTCCTTGGCATCAGAGACATCAACCTGTTGGAGATCTCATTGAGGATTGCATTCCGAGAGCTGCTGACTCTGAAATTTCCAGTGTTCAAATTGTCCAGAATGATGAGGACAATCCTCTGAAGCTCGCTAGCATCTCGGAAGTTCTCCATGCTCAGTGCTGTATTGATTTCTCCTCTGAACATCGTGATGAGAGGAGTCCATGGTCCTTCAGATTCTGCACCAACAGTTGGGTCCATTGCATCTGGGTCCATTTCGGATTCACCTTCTTCGTTCACTTCCATATCAGTGTCTTCTCCAACTGCAAAACCTCGGCTTTGCTGTCTAACAACTTGAAGGTACCTCTGCTGGCCCATTGCGTTTGCAGCCACCATGTTACCTCGCTCCTGCATGTACATGTGGCTCCTCTGCTGTGCAGTAAGATCTGAATGCCTTACATATCCTCCCATCTCAACCACGGCATAGTGCAAAGAATCCATTCCATCTGACACCATTTCTTGTTGATTTTCCAACCTGATCATGTTTTGTCGCAATCTTTCTGAATTTCGAATCGTTTGATCACAGTCAGTCCTGACTCCTCCAGCGTAGGTGTCCAGCTCGGCCACTTGCAAGCAAAGGTGTTCATGTCCCTCTGCCACTTGCTTCAGCCATTTCATCAAACGCCAGAAAAAGATCGCCCATACAGCAACGATCAAAGCCAGGATCAAAATCATCCAAAACAGTTCATTGCCATGACCAGTTGATTTCATCACCACGTTGTCTGCCAAACTGCATTGCTCGTTGGATTCAATCTCCATTGCAGCACCAGGCGTTGGCCCAAGGCCCATAACAACCAACATCCTAGCAATGCTTTTGGCCAGCATTGCTACTTCTCGTCCTCTACCATGTCGGGAAGATTGTTCCTCATACTCCGCCTGGCCCACAATGCAATCTCCTTCTTCCACTGAAACTCCCAGCTCATGCAACAGTAGCCTCAGGCGTTTGGTTCCAAGAGGCTTAGTACCAATGTCGCTCAGGTTCCAAAGCGTTGGCACTTGCACTAATGACACTTGTTGCTGTGCCACTGCATCTTGAATCCACAAAAGCTTCCCAGCTATGTGTTTCACCTTTCCAACACCCTGACGGCTTGCTAGTTGCTTTGCTGAGCTGCTGTCTGTGAACAAGTAATGCTCAATGACAGCACCTGTGAGGAACTCCAAGCAGCGACGTAAGAAAATTCCGTCGCACAACGTACTCACCATTGCATGAAGCTCGCTCTCACAGGAGCTCAGGGAGATCACCTTCTGGGTTCTGGAGGAACCATATGCAAATGCACCGCATAC
The DNA here is from genome assembly GCA_947184155.2 of Cladocopium goreaui. Lineage (NCBI taxonomy): Eukaryota > Dinophyceae > Suessiales > Symbiodiniaceae > Cladocopium > Cladocopium goreaui. Next base: position 43,752 of record CAMXCT020000188.1, read on the forward strand.
CAGGTGTATTCCGCAGCTTGTGGAACGGCGGTGCCTCTGGTTTGACGACCAGTCTGCATCTGTAAAACTTTCAAGCACCCAGAACTTCTCTGCTGATCTCCACTTCCCTTGGCCTGGCAATGGTGGCTCCAAAACGACACAGTAGTCACTTGTGCCCTTCAGGTAGCCAATCAATTTCCTCAGCTTTTGGAGAGACCCATGAGTTGGCTTGCTCATGAATCCGCTGAGCTCCTTGACAGGGAACAGCAAATCCGGTCTGTCCCGTGCCAGGTAAAGGCAAATCCCAACCACCGATCTGTAGGCGTAGGAGTCTCTGGCTGACAATTCATCTGTCAGATCTTCAGCTTGCATTGATTGATCGCAGGGAACTGTTTGGATTCTCACCTTTCCAAAGTGGTCCTCATAGGCTTTGACCACCTTCTCTGCGTTCGTCCCTGGGATCAAAGCAAGTCCCTTCTCTGTCTTCAAAATCTTTCTTTTCAGGAATGAAATGGAAGATCCAACTCCTGCCAGCTCATCCCCACTGATTGTAAAATCTTTCTGGAACTCGGGCACCACAACGTTCCTCCACCAATCTGCATGACCACAAAAGAGAATGTCGTCCACATGCAGCATAAAAACTCCATAGGGTCCCTTCGCCAAGCACGGCTGCTCAATGCAAAAGTTGCACTGCAGCTTCTTCTCCATGAAGTCCCTCAAGAACAGATACCAGTTCTTTGCTCCCATACGTTGTCCTGGAAGATTTCTTTTCACAATGAACTCCTCCTGTCCAACTTTGATCTTCACTGGCTTGTCTTGAGGCACCATCAGAAATGCGTCCTTCACATCCAAACACGCAAGTGTCACTTCTTTGCTGTCAGCCTGTATTTCGGCATCCTTTTCTCCGCACTTCTGCAGGTACATCAATGGCAAAAGGTTGAGGATGTGCGTGGAGGTTGCAGGGCTGTATGTATCAGTACGCCTCTCCAAGAATGCGTACTCACGTGCAACAAGGCGTGATCGCCTCAGCCATTGCTTTCTCTCCAATCCATCCTCATCCACGCAGCTTTTGATCCTCCAATCATGCACAAATTTTGTGGTGAGCCTTTCAGCTGTGAGCTGTATTGTATCCTCTGCCCTGGCAAGAACGCCCATCGAGCACAACCTTTGAAGTTCAACTTGGTTGGCAAGCTGATCCACCCATTGTTCTGGTTCAGCTGGGCGCTTGCTGGTGTCATCGTCGCACCACAATGCCTTTGGCATACCAGAGACAGTGATTTCATCTTCTCCAGCCCAAACGTCTGTATCGCTGTGATCATCCAACCTCAAGTCTGCTTCATAATCATCCATGGTGTGGAAGACTTCATTCTCTGAAACTTTCACCGCTCTCACTGCTTTCTCATGCTCAGCCACAATTCTCTCAATCCTTTGTCTTTTCACATCCTCTACACGAGCCTTCTTTGATTGTTGCTCCTCCTCAGTTCCAGTTCCATGCATCCTTGTTGTTGGAGCTGTTCTTGGAGTTGTAGGCACATCCAATCCACTTGAAGGCATTGCAGAAGATGCTGCGGCTGAAGAGGTTGCAGCTGTAGAGGGCACTGCAGGTTGACCCTGGAAAAAGGATCGCTTCTCCTCCTGCATGTCCATTGGGGGAGTTCGCGGTTGCTCATCATCATCCACAACAACCGTCTCTCCAAACGTCACTGCTGTTTGTTTCTGCTCCACTTCCAGGTTCCCAACTGCAGGCTTGTCATGAAGTGCCATTTCACCAGCCTCTTCCTCTTCTTTCTGTTCCTCAAGGAACTTCTGACGAACTTGTTCTGCTTCCTCGTCGAAGAAAGCAGATGGCTCAATTTGGCCTTCAGGCTGATTGAAATTGGCTCCAACTGCAGCACGCTGCTCCTTTGTTGGAACAACTCTCCCACCAAAACCTGGTTTGTAATTCCAACTCCAGCACGTGAAATTCATGTAGAAAGCAAGGTGTCCTTTCCAGGATGTTGATATCCTTCGTACACTTCGTGTGAGTACCAAATTGCTGCCATCATACAGAAGGTATGAGTCCTGGGGATCGATCTTGCCCAGGAAGATTGCTCTCTTCCATCTTGCTGAGGATTTGGCAGCTGTCCTGTGGTATCCAAAAATTGGTTCACCAAACTCGCAAAGTGCACCTGTATATTCACGTCCATACGCCAGCTCAAATGGTGTCACAGCCCTCATAGTGCTGAATCGATTCAAAATCCAACATGCATGCCTGAGAGCCCATGACCACCATGCACTGTTGCTTGAAAATGTAACACCCACTTTCTCACTCAAAGCAAACATCAAGCTTCCTGCCAGCGCTCTTGCACGTCCAACCACATTCTCCACCAAGGAGTTCGAATGGGAGTAAGCCATCGGCGTTGAAGCTCTGGTTGGCAATCCCATGCTCAGCCTGGCATTCACTGCCATGCGCAAAACCTGAACCAGCACAGGCTCATTGTCACACCGAAGTGTCACTGTTGTATGTCCCATCAATTGGCAGAATGTCAAAATCTCCTGCACCATCAACTGATATTGATTCTTGCTCCTGACAGGTGTTGCATGACTGTAACCTGTCATCGAATCAGTCATGATGAGACTGGTGATTGCAGTGATCTCCTTCGGGTCTGAACCTTCTGGCACACTCTTCAGATAGCAGAAGTCAAAACTGATTGTGGGTGTGCTTCCACTTCTTGCAACTCCAGTGTTTCTGTGAGCATCTGCACGTGCTCTGAAGCTGACACATGCTGGGCACCATGCTTGGTATGGCATATGCGTAAGATTGTGTTTGTCCTGAGCTGCTTGATCTGGAGGATTCTGCAAAGGCTGTGCACGGGGTTCACGGCTGAGATCCTGTTCAGATTTGGCAATTGCGGACTGAATGATCTCAAGCTCAGTCTTCTTCTGAAACTCCAAAAGTCTTTTGAAACATTTCTGTTTTGCCCCTGAAGTGCTCAGACCTTTGCTACCCAAAGCTGTTCGCAACGCTTGCAGTGAAGATTCTGCTGTAAGTTCCACACCATCAACCATCACCTTGTCGGTGGGGCTCGGCACAACAACCAAACGACCTTGCGGTGTGATCTCTGCTCCTTGCGCATCAACGTTTCCATCAATGTCCACTCCTACAATTTCATCTTCAGGAGCAACATCAATCTCACCCATTGCATGTTCATTTCTTTCTGCAGGAACAAGTGGCTCATCTGATGCAAGCTTGAAACCCATGACCAAAGGATCTTTCTCTCCATCTGTGATTATTGTGATAAGGTCCCGACTGCCTTCATATCCATAGATCTCTGCAGAAGGGTCAATCAACGTTTCAAGTGGTTCACAAAGCTCTAGCACATACCACTCACCTGCATCACGCAACAAGGTTGTTCGAAACTTTCGTCCACTCATGCTTGGCCTGGCCAAAGTGGGGTCCTGGAACTTGTCGGAGTAGTGCCTCCCAACACCCAAATCAAACCTGTCAAGATTCCAGCCATGAGGACCTAGACGCAAATCATCGGTAACTTCAGCTCTAACTGCATGCACACCATATGAAGACATGACATCATCCGTCTGTCCAACTGCTGTCAAAACTCTGATCCATCCTTTCACAGTAACGCTCTGATTCTGCAACTCAATGGGAATCTTAAGTCCAGTGCTGTGAGTGAGGACTTGCTCTTCGGCTTGAATACCCCATCCACATTGCAACATCTTTCCAAAACACAAGATTGGTTGGTTGACATGGCTGCTGATGGCAACTCGTTCCTTCAGCATGACGATTCTTCCAGTCTGATCCACCAACTGTATTTCAACATCTCTCATGTCTGAAACTGGGATTTGAACTCCCTGAGCATCATGCAATCTCAGAGCTTCGCACTGTGAAGGGCTCCCAGCATTGCCAAACCTTGCTGGGAAAACAGCTGAATCTGCGCCTGAGTCCAAAAGAATTGGACAAAGTTCTTCTCCATCCGGAATCTCCTCTGCTATGGCTCTGATTTGGGAAACCTCAAACTCCTCATGTTGGGTATCTGTATCTCCAATGAAAAATTGGATTGCACGCACATTGCCTCCTTTGGGGCTATTTTGTCTGAGATCAAAAACGAACTGATCGTGATCTCCTCCTTCGTGAAACTGTGAATTCTCTGAAACACGTGCAACGCGGTACTGAGAGCTCGACTGATTTGCAGGCTGCTGTGGCGCAACTGGTGTCTGCTGCGCATTTTGTTGCTGTGCTTGTCCCTGTTGTGACACGCTTGTAAGATGGGTCCAGTCTGATGGTGTCGAACCTGAAGCCACACTTGATGCCACATTGCGCACTCCACCATGCCAGCAGTCCTTTGCAAAGTGTCCAACTCTACCGCATACATAGCAAGGCTTGTCTGAAGCCTTTCCGCCCTTTCCTTTGCCCTGAAAACTTGATGACTTGCCTTTGCCGCTTTTGCCACCTTTCTGATTGTCGCCTTTGTCTTTTCCTTTTGTCTTGGTTTTGCCTTTGGCTCCACCTTTGTTCTTTCCTTTTCCCTTCTTGCCACCTTTGCCTTTTCCTTCAACTCTATCTATTTCCATCGCCACTGCCTCATGACTTTCCTCCACAACTGGAGAAACACCATTCCACTTCTGTTGAGCTCGGTCCCACCTGAGAACTTCTTCACGAACTTCAAGGTATTTTGTGCCATCCTTCATGTTAAGGTTCAGGTGGGTCTTCAGAGAGCCAGAGATGCAGCGCAAAAGGATTGCGGTTTTCAACTCATCTGCAAGGGGTGTACCAGCTTTCCTTGTTTCGTCGAAGGCTTCCTCCAAGCGCAACAACTGGGTTTGGAGCGACTTGTTCATGCTGAAGCCTGGCCACGCAGTCACACTTGTGAGTAGCGCGAGACCTCTTGACTGAATGTTGGGTCTCATCGATATCGTCAATTGACGCAAAGCCTCAAAGCCATCCCCTGCAGGAGCTGCTCTAATGATCCCCAGAGCCCGATTCTTGACCAAACTGGCCAAAAGCCCGTAGAGCTTGGCTGACCTCTGACGGGTTTCCGCTGATGCTGTACTCATGTCCATCGGCTTGTTGGGGTCATCACTCAAGGCACGAAGATCTGCCTCGTAGCTCTCTCTACTGTAATGAGATACTGTGTCAACTGCCACAGCCAGTCCTTGAAGTTCTTCAGATCTTCATCCATTGTTTTGTAGTCAAATGGTGCAGGGCGACTGATCAATTTTGACCAATCCACTGAAGTCTTCCCTGTGGAAGAGCTTGAAGTCGGCGGTGGTGGCGGTGGTGCAGCTGCTGCCTTTGCTGCCGCAGCGGCTGCTTCTGTTGCCTCTGCAACCCTCAAAAGAGCTGCTTGAAACACATTTGGGTCGAAGGCGGCCATGAAACCAAACTGCAATGCAAACGTCCAAAGAAAACTTCTAAAACGTAGCACTTCGAATTGTTTCCCTTACTGCCAGTGAAAATCCAGCACCCTGCCACTTCCAGAATCCAGTCTGTACCTAGTGAAAAGAACCAAGCCAGCTCACCAGATGTCCTGTCAACCAGAAATGTTCGTATGGGCCCTTCCAATCACTGCAGCTTCTCACCAAAAGTTCAGCGGCAATGGCAGACGGCAAGCTCCGCTACCATGCAAAGGTTCAACGTGAAATCAAAGGGCTGTCGCACCTTTTCTTGAACCTCAGGGCCTCGACATGTATGCACTCTCACGTGTCATGTGACGTGAAAGGAAGTCCTGTTACACTTTAGATTTGTACGTGTCATCCATGGTTTCCATGGTGATAAACTGGGCATGAGTGCTGTGCTCAACCAATCGCAAAATGCGATTGTAAAATCTCCATTCAATCACTCATCAATAATGCTTGACTCTCCTTTACATATATTTAATGGTGATTCGGCATTAAATCATTCGGTTGTGTCTTCAAATTGGGTACCAAAATCCATTCATGAATCATCATTTTCACTCATGAAATGGCAGGGGGCATACCCATCAGACCAATTCAACACAGGGTGGACTCGCCAGTGTCCCCGGCCGCACCTGCTGCAACTTCAATTCGCTCTTCGAGATGTTGTCGGCGTTCAACCTATGCGCGCCATGATGGCCGGAACCAGGGGACCCACGTGCAGGTGTGCACATTGTAGAAACGCGAATGTTTTGCAGTGTCTGCTTAAAATCATCCTGTCTGCTGATCTGCTTCCATTCCTGGAGCTTGGATCTATCCCAAACTCTCATACAAACAATCCGAATTCTGAAAGAGGAAAAAATTAGTCCAAAACCATGGAAAAAAAAATCACCCCATGTCACCTGTCCAGCTTCTCCTCAAACCCTCTACATGGGTCAAATTTGTTTGTTTTTTTTTTTGTTGGTTTTCTCGAGGTTTTTGCCACCTTGGCCCAAGAACGCCCCAAAACCCATGGAAAAACAAAAAAAATAACCCCATGTCACCTGTCCAGCTTCTCCTCAGACCCTCTCCATGGGTCAATTTTTTTTGTGTTTTTTTGTTTTCTCGAGGCTTTTGCCACCTTGGCCCAAAAACGCATCAAAACCAATGGAAAAAACAAAAAGAATCAACCCGTGTCACCTGTCCAGCTTCTCCTCAGACCCTCTCCATGGGTCGAAACTGTTTTTTTTGTTGCTTTGGTTCCTCGAGGTTTTTGCCACTGTGTCAGTCCAACAATATCAGTTGCTCATTTTTTTGTGTTTTTTGTTTTCCTGCCCCTTGGGTTCCTGAGAAAAATTTTCACCCTGACATACATTCATTGGCAAAGTTTTCACCCTTCGACATTTCATATTGATTTCTTCATTGAGTTACTGATTTTGGCTACTGAACCATCAGAGAAAATTTACCGTAAAAACGGTTCGATCACCCACCTCTTCAGGCACTCCATTGGACTGATGTTTTTTTGGTATGCCAAGGTTTTGGTTCCTCATCTTTAAAGGTTTAGTTCAAACCGGGAATCACTAAAAGTGATATCTAACATAAAACACATATTTTTCAAAAAATGGATTGTTTAAGCAACACTTTGTTGTACAAAAAAATGTTTCAAAATGTTTGTTCCCGCAAAAGCAATATTGTATCCCTCACAACAAGATTCATCTAAAGAAAAATGTTGTTTTCCTTCGGAAGAAACGGATACTATTTTGTCGAATGCCACATTATTTTTACTGGCAAATCTTGCATGCCACAGATACAGCATTTCTTGAAGAAATGCTGGCATTCCTTTGAACAGACATGCTCATTTTCATTTTTAATGTTCAAGTGTTCTTTGTACAATGTAACAGGTTGAAAGAAACATTCTTGTAGTCATGCATTATATCTTGAAAACACTAGTCTAAGACGTACTAATTTTTCAAACAGCATGTATGATTGAAATATACAATATTTTCCACGCAAATCACTCCCCCTCCCACTAGTCAGACATCACTCCTACAACAATCAGCAATATGCTATTCAAGGACGCGATGCCCCTAGCAGGAAGTGTACAGCTTACAGCTGGAGAATACAACCAGTTTTTGTCCAATACAGCCTACAGCCCATTATCTCCTTTGAAAGGGGCAGCAATTATGCAGAGCATGCAATAAGTTTTTCAACATGTGCTTGTATTTTTATTTTCACAAAGGTACACGACACAATTCACTGCAGAAAGCAGGGTTGTTTTCAAGATGCATGATCTTCTCCAAAAAAAACAAGATACAGCAGTCTTTGCAGGAAGTGCATTTCAAAAAGTTTCAGTTGCGCTGTCATGTGTTACTGAAAAAATGAGAAAGTGTATTACTGTAAGTGTGTATTGTTTCCCTGCAAGTGTGTTACTGTTTTTCAACAATGCGGCGTTTTTAAGGCAAAATATAGATGATGCCTGGAAAAGGTTTAGGTTCAATCCTAGTTAAACACATCTTTTAAAGAAGTGCATGTTCAATTTGGACATGTTCTTTTGTGAAAAACACTCATGAACAGCATGAAAGGATGCAGAACACTTTTCAAAAAATGCAAAATTTGCATCTGGAAATTGCAACCATGTCTGTTCAATATCAAATACATATTTTTCGGAAAACATAAACTACTGTGAAAAAAACAACAATTTTGTCAAATAAGGTGTATATGTATGTATTGATATATATGTACGTACGGTAATATATACAACAATATAATGCAGAGTTCATTGCAGGCATCAAAATCATTATATATAGTCACGTTTTCTTTTCCAAAATGCTAAACAAAAAATAAAACATTTTTGGAAGGAGACAACATCTCTGAAGAAAATGTAGTATTCTAGACAGTCGTGATTTGTGGCTTCATTTGCAAACCATTTCCATATGTCGAAAAAACTGCAAAATCAATACTTTCACCACTCCACCGCCCCACGCTAGTCCGCTCTCTTTGTCAACTTGTTGAAATTGAGGAAATCGTACTTTGACGTGGGTCCATGCGAAAAAACCGTCAGTGATGGGCCCATTTCACCACAGGGCCACAGGCAGGATAGACTTGCAGCCTCCGCATTCCGGCGTCTTTGCGCTGCGGCAAGGCTCGTGAGGATCTGGGAGCCAGGATTCCGGCAATTGGGCCCGTGAAAACACATGCCGGGAATTGAGACTCCGGAACCCACCCCCGACTGCTGCGAACCGCATGGGCACAAGTTGGCGCCCTATCTCTTTCAAGTGAGATTTGCCGAATCTCCGCTCTGAGTGGGCCCGTCACCTGGCGGTCATATTCACATGCCACTGCACAGGTGCATGCACAAAAAGATGCATGAAGGCATGGCAGTGTTCAAATAAAACTGTTTTGGCATGTACAAACAAACATAAACAAACATTGGTCATTTTTTTTGTGTCTGATGGCGCTTTCTGACTTGTAGTTCCACCAAATTACGGTTCAAGGCTGCTGCAAGGCCTGAGCTTCCAAATCTGGCTCATGGTCAGCCTTGGGCACGCCATAGTTCAAATACACTGCAGCAACGATGAAAAGTGATTGACAAAAACAGCCCACAAGGAAGTGGAGAGAGTGGAAGCAATCAATTAGGGCCATCCTACACTATGCTATGTGTTAAGGAGGTAGGGGAGCCGCAGGACCGCGTGATAAAGGAGGAACCATAAACCATCAAACATTGTTTCACACGAGAAATCGGGGAGAGGTTGAAAACCAAATAAACAAACTGCACATGTACCAAAACTGCATCGAATGAATGACTGACATCTGCAAAATGAGAACTCTCAGCTGAATCGGTGATCTCCCCTTTTTTCATCGGTGGTGACGGTGGTGATGTCCTGCGCTATTTCAGCTTGACACCTTCGTTGTCGCCAGAGCGCCTGTCATAGTTGGACCGCTCCAACTGTATTGTGCAGCAAACCAGGGGTGTGGCCAGCAAAGTGTCGAATGTAGCCCCCCGCAATTGTAAAGTCAGAGCTGGTGAGTCACTTCAGCGCAGGAATCACCCTCCACAAACCCAAAAACAAGGGTCTGGGAGGGTGGGCAACTTCAAATCTGTGAGCCTGCGCTCCTCGAAGATACATATTGAATTCCAGTGTCAAATCGGCATCTGACAGGAAACTAAGTGACCAGTAAAATTACATTGAGTTCCAAGCATTGTAAAAACTGACAAGTCAAGAAAGGAATCCATCCAACGGAAATTCTGAAGTCAACTTCCAACGAAGTCTGCACTGCCAAATAACTGTATTGAAACCTGTGGTCAAACTGAAGCCGTTGCAAAACGTCAAAGTCAACAAGACAAACAGAAGTTGTAATAAAACACCAGGCATTTGTGTTTGCAGTTTGTGAACCCAATCGCTACAAACGCAGTTGCCACAATACCGACGAAGAAAGCGTCTACACGCACAAGGACCCCACCCACCCACCCACATAGCACCGTATAGACTCACGGGCACGCCCTATGAAGCCTACACTATGCTATGTGTTAAGGAGGTAGGGGAGCCGCAGGACCGCGTGATAAAGGAGGAACCATAAACCATCAAACATTGTTTCACACGAGAAATCGGGGAGAGGTTGAAAACCAAATAAACAAACTGCACATGTACCAAAACTGCATCGAATGAATGACTGACATCTGCAAAATGAGAACTCTCAGCTGAATCGGTGATCTCCCCTTTTTTCATCGGTGGTGATGTCCTGCGCTATTCCAGCTTGACACCTTCGTTGTCGCCAGAGCGCCTGTCATAGTTGGACCGCTCCAACTGTATTGTGCAGCAAACCAGGGGTGTGGCCAGCAAAGTGTCGAATGTAGCCCCCCCTTTAGCGACGGTTTGTTGCCGCACACATCACCACGGCGTCTTATCGTACTTTCTCTTCCTTCCAGGTGCTGCCGTTTTGTCAGAAGCCTTTGCCTCTTGTCTCGCAGCATCAAATTGGGATTTCGTCCTCCACAGTGCCTCAACCAAAGAAAGGTCCAAGTCCTCAAAAACCACGTGGACCCTGGCCTCCAAAGAAAAGGCATCAAACTGTTCATTTGTTAGCTGGTCCGCCTCCACGTTTTCTTCTCGTGGGCGCCACTTCAAATTCAAGCTCAGTCTTGCCCTGGCCAACAGCGCCGATAACTGCATGTTGATCAGCATGAGGGGCCATTTCGTCGTGGCCCTCTTTGAACTAAGAAATTCGTTGGCCATGTTGTCAGTGCCGGCCGAAAGAGCTAAGGCAACAGTGCGCCTCGCAGTCGTAGGCGACAGCCAACCAAATGCAACCAAAGCGCAAAGGGAAGCTAAGAGCTCCGCTGACGTCGATGCCCATTGCGCTCCACCTCCATCAGGCTTGAACAAATACGGAACCTGCGTTCAACGAAAACCAACGTTTGGACTCCAGTTCCCAACCTCCCAAAACTATAATATCCTGTGTGCACTTTGCGTCAGTCCTGAATTGCTCAGCATTGAAAAACACCGGTCTCTTTGCAGAGATCAAAAAGGTTTCACCAGACATTTCCGCCGCGATGTAGTGCAGCGTCAAAATAACAGTATCCGGCAATCTTCCAACCAAGCCAGGTGAAGCAACAGCACTCCAAGCAAACAGCGGTGAGAGGTGTGGCTTGAGCCACGTCAAAAGCTGTGCAACGAACCCTAGCCTGCCTAGGAATTCACTGAACTCCCGTGCCGGCACAACATACCGCTTCTCCTCCAACGCTCGAATCCAGTTGAGAAGCCATAAGCCTCTTTTGTCTGTAATCCCAACTTGATTCCTGTCATACCGTAAATGAAAACCCACAAAATCTGAAGAGAAACCACCCTTGAATTTGTGATAACCAAATGGAGTCCCAATGACCTCGAACGCCAACAGCCATACCCACAAAAGTTCAAACTTGAGAGGCCCAGTCAATGCTCCGTGCAGGTCATCCACATAAACCAAATGCCAGTAAGCCGCCGTCTGCATGACATGTCCCACAAAACGTCCAATCAAAGCGAAAAGCTTCGACCACCAGTAAGGAGCACTTGACACTCCAAATGTTCCCACCTTGTTGATCCAAACAACCTCCGAGAGAGAATCGGCACGGCAGCAAACATATGGCCAATCCTCCTCCCTAAGTTTCACTAAGCGATGAGCCGCCCTGATATCAGCCGAAACGCAAAACACCGCCTCTCGGGTCTCCACCGCCTCTCTAACCACAGCAGCAACTTCTGCCGGACCTGGGCACTGTAGTTGATCCCTGTATTTGGTTGCATGGTTAACCATCACAGAATGGGTGGCATCATGAAGAGGCCTGACACCACCGTCAGGCTTGCTGATCGCCGCCATTGCAGCCACACGCAAACGATCCCCGTAGCGCGCCCTCAAGACAGACATCTTAGAGGGTTCCATGCGCCCAAGCGCCTCCTCCTCCCTGAACTTCTCCTCTAATTCCTTGGCTGACAGTTGCCCTGAAACGTAGTTGTCAGCAATGGGGTTGAACTCTGTGCCATCTAACTTCCGATGCTTCACCTTTGGCGGAAAAACTTGAGGCGTCCTTGGTAAAGGATCGTCCACTCCAACGTTCACCCCCGTGGCAAATGAGTCCGTTGTGTTGACCAAGCAGGCCGCGTCAGGGTCTTCGAAAACTTCAAGCCATTGTGACAAGAGCCGCAACAGAAAGGGCTGCCCAGAATCCACCACCATTGCTTCAGTAGGGTCCCTCAACTGTGACGCAATCTGAGACCTGACTTTGTGTAGCAACTCTGAAGAGAAAGGGGACGCCTGGAGCTTCCCTGTAACCAGCTTGAAGGCCTCCCGCCTAACGTCCTTGATCGCGCCCATCACTGCAGCATGCAAACATCTGTAAGTCTCAGCCGCCAAAACTTTCATATGTGCCTTCCTGCCATGGCCTCTAGACTGAGGGGCCCACCTGGTAGGTGAGCACATTCCAAAACCATCCACAAAGTCATGCGTCTTCCCATCCCATTCAACTTTGATGGGAGGACCAAAATTGCAACATGCCTCCATGTCAAAAGCCTCAGCAACACACTCGTCTGCATCTAACTCCCCAACCTTGGAGTCATCACCAGTTAAATCAACAGCGCATTTCTTTGAAGTGCCATCCGAAAAACCAGTTAAATCAACTGCGCAATTCTTTGAAGTGCCATCCAATGGAGCAGAGGAACTTCCTCCACTGCCAGAGTTGCAAGGTGTGTTCTCTTTGGGGAGACTCTCCCCGATTCCATTGTTGCTCTGCCCAAAGTTTGAACCCTTGCTAGAGGAACTTCCTCCCTTACCAGAATCTCGCTGTCCAGATGTTCCAGCAACTTGCTGGGGTCCAGGTGTTCCAGCAACTTGCTGGGGTTGGTTCGCCTTCCCCCTTCCGTAGGATGCTGTTGCATTGAGAACCAAGTCAGCCAAAAATCTGCAAAGCCCTGGCGGGTATGATGCGCTTGGGCTTGTATTCCACTTATTTGCAGTCTTCCCTAAAAGTTTGTGCTTATGGTGGTGGCCACATGATTTTGGAAGTGGTCCTTTGTACGCCCCAAGCTTGTCCAAACGCGGCAGTCCAAAATGGCACCTGTCATCCTGAAACTCAAACGTAGACAGGAATCTGGTGGGCTTGGGTGTAAGTGCGCCAAAATGGCACTGTTGAATGGCAAATGAGTTTGCATTGCAAGAAGGTATCAAATCCAAAATTTCTGGCCACTGCCATATCGAGCCCGGACGCTCACCTTTCACCAGTCCCAAATCTTCCGGGTGTTCAATGATGAATTTTCCCCCTGCTGCATGGCATGTAACGCATGCTGCAATGCATCTGTCCACAAATAAATTTGCTTCTTCCACGACAGCCTTGTGGTGATGTGACAACCATGGGAAGCCTCGTGGCCAAATGAAATTCCTCAATGGCCTAGGGCCAGGGGATTCCAAGAAATGAAACCTTGCCCGTGAAAAAGTATTGCACGGTGGTGAGACCAACAACAACCAGTCACCCTCTTTAAGGGTATTCCAAATGTCTTCCCAGATGGAGAGGTCTGTCAAGTCATGATCCGGTGAAAGCTCCAAGTCATACTCCTTAAGAGTCAGTCGTATACGTCCTTCATCATGGGCCTGCTGTAAAAAGGAAGCCACATCAGACTGACGTCTTTTTCCAGCAAATAAATACATCACCTTCACTTCGGGAGGTTCTGCAACCTTAGGGTGTGATCCCGTGCTGGCTGCTGGGACATCACACCCAACCTGTCAATTGCTGCCGCGGCCCTTGTCCTTGTCTCTATGTTGAATTGCTGGGTGATCGCCGTAACAACCCTTTACCCTGCACTGATGGACCCTGTTGCAACTGTTGTCACATGAACCAGAATTGTATGCGAAGCACAGGTCACGTCCATCTGGTGTCCTCCATGCCAGTTGAAGCCCAGCCAAACGCTGGTCTTTCCCTTTCGATTTTCCAGACTTTCCTTTCCCTTTGGAGCCTTGTGCATTGGATTTTCCAGACGCAAAGGAACCCTTGCTGTTGAACCTGGGCCATTTGTTCTGTGGAGCTTCTGAGGCAGCTGCACGTAGGGCAACAGGAGTGGTGAAGAATGCTTCCTTAAGGTCTGCATCCTTTGTCACAGCCCGCAACGCATTCGCCAAAGTGTATCCCTCGTTTACCACCAGTCTCATGGCTTCTTTTCTCAGTTTGTGCTCAAATGATAACAATGGCCCAATCTGGTTTCACCTTTTGTTGTCCTCCATCACTTGTGGGTATCTGTATGCCCAGCACACGCTCCCCCAAAATGAAATCCACAAATTTGTTGAAATCAGCCGCCTCCAATCCATGTAGCCAGTTCTTCGCCCTGTACCGTGCTGACATGCATAGCCAAGCAAACATCTCGACCCTCATGATCTTTCTATACTCTTCTGTATTGCTAGGCATCTTTGCTCTGTTCTTCGTCCTAGTCACCCTCAAATGCCCAGAAGTGTCAACAGAAGACTGGATGGTGGAACTTGCATTGTCACGTTTGCTAATGATTTCATCCAAGGGCGATGCCGATGGCTCGTTCAGCTCTGTCTCCTCAGCCTTCAGCGCCAAGTAATCTGAGCTCGGCGTCTCAGACTCGCCCAAAGTACCATGAATCCTTTCAACAGCACGAATCATTGATTGTCTTTCGTGAGATTGCAAGATCTTTGGTTGACCTAATACCTTTGCCTCTGCGCGCAATTCAACTTCTTTGGCAACAAACTCCTTTGCCGTCTCCCAGGCCGCAACGATTGCGGCAACCTCTGCCCTGTTCTCAGGAGTGTCCTGAGGGATAGCGAAATCCTGCAAACAGGCAACTCTCAGCTGTGCACGATCGTCTCCAATCGCATTGAACTTCCTAAGCGTCCCATAACGCCTGGCAATTGCTGCCTGACGGTGCAACGAGACTCCAGTCTCACTCAAAATGAATTGAAGGTCTGCATCCATATGTTCAGCAATGAAAGCTCTGTCATCTTGATCTGGGTCGACAGCCATCGCCGCACTGACGAGAGTTGAAAGTAAATCCCAAACACCACATGAAAACAAAACATGCCAAAAGGAACTTGAAACAGTCTGCCAACGTCTAAACGTTTGACACGTGGCACCCTATGGTCTGAGCCACCTTCCAAACAAGATCTGAATCATGTTTGTCCCTGAGCTGCTGCATTTCACCCTGAGGTCTAAAGCCAAATCCACAAATGACATGCCTGAAAGTTCAAGTGAAATTGTCTGAACAATTGAAGCCTCAGCCCAAAGAAATTGCACAAGAACTCAAATGAGAAAATGCCAACTGAGGTTGCAACACACTCCCAAACAAATGCGTCAAAACGCCTACAACCCTTTTCACTGACCAGCCGTCCTGAAATGCACAATGGGTGAAACCGTGCACACACCAAATACTGCAAGCATGAAACCAAATCCATTCATCACTCAGCCAAAGCTAAGGATCAACACCCTCCTCTTCAGCCACACTGGCCGTCGATGAAGAGGAGGCAGTGGAGCTGGACTCAACGCTATCGTCCTTCCCACTCTCAGCCAGCATCTTCCTCTTGCATGCTCTGCAAATGGAATCGAAATCTTCATTCCCCACCTCGTCCATCATGCGCACTTCAGTGCAATTGGAAGGCTTGACAAAACAACCCGTGAGGTGAAGACGTCGAAATGCCGTGCGTCTCGAAATTGTCACAAAGAATTTTGACACGGCCTTATCAGCCGTCGCCGCACGAGCCTTTTGCTCCTGAATGTTTGCTTCCAGGGTAGCCTCATCGGCTTCATTATCACCAACCTCAAACCAGTCGTCTGGCAAGACTTCCAACGTTGGGAACACGCCACCAAGACTGTACCTGCCAGACAAGTTTGAAGAGACCGTGTGCCTCTTCCGGATTCTGTTGCGGTTTGCACCTGAATCCTCTGCTGACTTGCAAAGCCTGTCAATGGCCTCGTCTTCAAAATACTCTTGATCAAAACCCGTGACAATTGCCCTATTGACCGCCTTCTGAATGGTGAAGACCACCTGCCTAGAGGTCCTCACATATTCTTCCGAAGCCACCATTCCCATTGCCCAGCGGCCCAAGTAAGCTCGTTGATCCCGATGGAATCCAATGGCAGCTGCAACTGAGGTCAGGAAGTTGCGAGGGCTATGGCCAGTGAAATGACTCTCCAGCCCATCAGGCAGGAGAAGTGCCCCCGCGTTCATCACCCAGCCATCCAAGTGTTTCTTTGGGACAGGCAAGTCACTCAACAGCTTGCTGATCAATGAACTCAAACCAGATGGGGGCACAAACTTCCGTTTCACAGATTCCCAACTTGAAGAAGGTTCCATCACGAAATAATCTCTCCGAAAATTGAACTGCTCAGATTCCCCAATCTTCACCTGTAAGAGAAACTGTTCGATATACATGCACTGACACCTCCTTCTGGATCTTGTCAGGGCCTGAAGTCTTGGACTTCCCCAACACCAATCTCAGCCCGTAGTTGGACAACGTTGACCTGTGCGCCAAAACAGACTGAACATCGTCACATCTCATTGAGCCCCACACCATCACCAGCACAACCCAAGCCAAAGCCCTGGCAAAAATGCGCTGGGACTCATCTGCAACCACAAGCTCAAGCGAAAGGAGAACTGCAACTGTATACATCTCAGCCGGTTTGACTGGCGGTGAATCCTCAGCCAACTCAGCTCCCCAAGCTTTGATATGTGACCTCCAGAGCTGCTCCTCTGACAAGCGCTCCCCTTCTGGAACGCGCCCCAACTGTTCAATCAAACAGAGTGAAATATGAAAACTCTCAGGAACTGTCTTGCCGCACCCTTCACTAACTCGATGCTGCATGTAGTCAATGATTTATTTTTTCCAATACCCAAAACCGTGGACATCCAAAATTACAACGCGTGCAGCCTAAAAACCACAGACAACACCATGCAGGGACAAACAACGTCAAGAGAACAGACATACACAAATATATATATATATACAACCCCATATGAAAACATACGCTGTCGTCGTTCGAAACTCCACTCAAAACACAATGCTCAAATGATCATGCTCGAAAATAAACAGCTTCACTGGCGCACCAAGGTTCAGCACTTTTTTACCTTACAGATGGGGAAATCAAGCCGCCCGCTTTCGGGGGAGAAAAGAAGAACGAAGAACACGCTTAAAACTAGGTGGCGTTCCACGCGTATTCTTGAAAATGAATTAAGGTGCATTCACCGGAATAAAGAAGTAGGGTGGGTGGGGGGCTCAAAAGAAACAACTACCACTAAAAGAAGTGGAACCCACCCTCCCTCCCTTTGGAGGCGCTTACTTGATGTAAGAAACAGCCACACAAAGAAAATATTTGAGTGACATCTAAGGTAACTCTGTTACCCTCTCAAAACATGGTGTGTGTCATCCTTGCGCAGATGGGCATTCTGGATAAAAGAACATTGCTCACAACGTTCACTGAAAAAATAAGGTGACAATAAAAATAACCGCAGGTTCAGAGGTTTCACTTTTGAAAGTTAACCCAGGAATAAAAACCAACCGCTGTTGGAAAGAACCCACAGTTAAGCACAGTCACCACAAACCCAGATGCACGCGCAAAGAGACGCGGAGGGCGCACGCAGAAGACGCGAGAGGAGTCCAACTAGAAGCTGCTCTCAGCTTCTTTTTGGGAGAGGAAAAATAAAGTTACATCAGCCCGCTGAGTCGCAACTTATTTTTTCCAATACCCAAAACCGTGGACATCCAAAATTACAACGCGTGCAGCCTAAAAACCACAGACAACACCATGCAGGGACAAACAACGTCAAGAGAACAGACATACACAAATATATATATATATATAACCCCATATGAGAGTATATATATATATCGCAAAACATACGCTGTCGTCGTTCGAAACTCCACTCAAAACACAATGCTCAAATGATCATGCTCGAAAATAAACAGCTTCACTGGCGCACCAAGGTTCAGCACTTTTTTACCTTACAGATGGGGAAATCAAGCCGCCCGCTTTCGCCACGGCCCCCACCCATGTTTATTGTGGCGCTCTCGCCTATCCTTTGAAAAACTCATGATGCCACTGAAGGCATCCTTTACTTCACCATACAACACACTCAAATCTCTTTTTAAAAGAGGATGATCTTTGGGTCTGGAAGGGAAGCCTGCGAGATTTGACTAAGGGGGAACCCTGCTGAACCATGTATGAATACAGCTTGCGTCCAGATAGGTCGCTGCTAGTGCACGAACTGCTGTTATTGATCTGGAACTGAGTAACCCTGGATCATGAAAGGTTTCATGCCCTCACTATCGACATCAACCATGAGGGGCGTAAATATCCGTCTTCGGTGCCAAATAAAAAGCTTCACATGAAGTTGAGGACGTCCACCAGTACATCTATGTCGAATCCAGCGCCCTTCTCAAAAAGGCAGGTGCTCTTCCCCCTAGACCTAAAACATCTCATCATGAAAGACTGCAAACGTACGAATAACACCGGGGTCAACCCCAGTGGCCATTCCAGACAGTAACCTTTGCATTTACCAGACGCTGCAACATATCATCGATAGGCCGTACTTTACCCGACTGTTCCGAAGGGGAAACCCCCCGGGATACTGTAGCATCGTTCTGCCAGTCTTCCCGAAGATAAAAAGAGCACCCAGCCAATCATGTTCGCCTTCCTTTTAAAGTCTCCTTCCAGGCGTATTGCCAAAATCCTCCGAGCCACTGCTGTAAATCATGTACCTCGGGCATAGAAGTTCTCGAGTCTACATCCAGCGGCTGCGCAAGGGCCGAGCCCAGACTTCAATCCAGAGAAACAGACAAAGAAAGGTAAGCACACTGAAAGCGCTGCAGAAATCGACAATGAATGAAGCCCACGTTGCGTCAGAGATCCACGCTGCAAAAATGTAAAGCCATAGGCTCGGCCACTCGAACCTGGTACACAACCTGTACCAGTTCCGGTTGACCAAGCCCAAAGCAAAATTGTAATGACATGGCAAACTCCTTTGCCACAACGTACCAGTTCCGGTTGATCCAACCCAAAGCAAAATTGTAATAACATGGCAAACTCCTTTGCCACAACGATTCACTGCAACCGTTGTACTCCAAGTGATGTTAGATAGTGATTGCAGGGCTGGTGTCGTTCCTGCAACCATTCAAAAAACGACGGCTCTCCCCCCCCCTTCAGGCAGGTCGTTCTCAAAAAACTTTCGTTGACGAGGATGCCACAACTCAGGTTGTATGAAACACAGCTTCAAAGCAGAGTCAACTACATGAGACCCAAACAGGCGAGGCACATTGAAAGCTGCAACATTGTGGAAAAACTTTTGGTCCGGTGGCAAGCGGAAGCAATTTTTATGTTGGTCTGCAGAAGCACGGCGGTGAAATGCGACTTTCTGAGTCGCCGTGCAGGTAAAACCCTATTGGGTAATTGAAACTCATCTGCCGTTGCTACTCAAAATGCTGTAGCCAATGCCGTTGCAAAACACGGTGTATATTCAGCTTTCAGCGATGTGTTGAAAACCGCAATTGCCGACGGACCATGGCGCTTGTTCATGTTGTCCAAACATAAAGCATTAAAAGACATAACACACCACTGTTGGACACCTGACAAATGCACTTTAACCCTTGCCTGCAAGAAAAACTGCGCTATTCGAAAAAACTAACTGCATGCAGCCTTTTTAAACATGGAATGCCATCTGGGGATTGGAGTGGAGGTCCATGCATCTGTCAACTAAGGCATCTGAATCACACACTCGAAGCTGTAATTCCCAGACAGCGCCCCCTGTTCCACCTGACGTGGCGGTCTTCCTTTGGCAACGCTAAGCAAATGGTTGTGGCGCGTTGTTTGCTCACTTTGTGATCAACGCCAAAAACCCGCAGCAAAAACGTTTCATTGCATAGGTCAGGTTACCTGTACCTCGAAATAATTCTAGCTGGATAAGCCTGGTTCTCCCAGCTACGGTGTCACACCGGTATCATTGTTCCCGTGTTCAACTCAACAGGTCTGAGTTTGAGTTCTCGGCTTCCATCAACCCTGCAGTGGATTCACGAGGAAGTTACTGATGCTCTGTTTGGGGGTGAGCTTTGTAACATCCAGGAACCGCACAAACATGCTTACGTGGGCAAGAGCTTCCCTGTTTGCAAGATCCCAAGTTGTATCCAAAACAAATAGCGTCGCCTTCTGGCGTTCTGGAATGCATTCCCTTCAAGGACTGAGGTACAGGATCTCTTCTTTTGCCTTTGGCGCCTTTGTTGGCACCTTTAGATGCTCCCTTTTGGAACTTGTTCTGATTTGCATTCCCCTTGATACCAGCTGAGGGTTCAGGGCGTTTCTTATCTTTGTCACCTTTGTCTGCACTGCTACCACTTTGACCTTGACCTGCTGGAATGGGGAGCATGAAGTAGGTTACTGTCATGTCAGATTCCAAACGTTCAATAAGTGGATCCAAAGGTTTCCCAGCACCAGCGAAAGATTTCAGTGATCCCGTGAATTGCTCACTGATTCTCACAAAGGCTTGGCGGTCAGCCCTCAGCAATTGTGCCTGGGTTACTTTTTGGAAACCTGGTGCTGGAGCTTGAGCATAAAGAGCAAACATCAGACGATCCACCCACTTTCTCAATACCTCGTACGAAGCCAAACCAGTAAGATCCATTGCCAGGGTGCGCCTTTGAAGCGCCTGGTAGAGTGCAAGGTCCGAGCTAATGTTGATCTCTGGGTGACTCTGATGTTCCTTGACTACAAGCGAGGTCTTTGTAGCATCAAGTTGAATCTCCTTTTCCGGTTTTGAGCCCATGAGCTCCTGCTGACGGGACAAGCATCTGTTGGGGTTGATATATGACACCTCATTGCGCTCGATCATGGCCGCGCAAACGTCGTATAGTGCATGTGCTGGTTCAAGAGGGCCTTTGATGTCTAAGCCTCGTAGAAGCTCCCTCTGTTTTTCTAACCTTGCTTCTCGCTCGGGTTGAGCCATGCGTCGGGGCGTCACTTCGTCCCCTTTTGCTGTTGACTTGAAACCATGCATCATCAGGGTCTGACTCTCGAATAACAGCCTCTTGAATGCCGCTAGCTCTGCTACGGTCGCCGCAACGCCTACCCTCAACGTATTCAGAAACCCATTCACCTGCTCATCCGTGGCCACTGTTCCAAGGCTGGTGATTGCGAAACTAAGCTTTGCAAATGTGGCCAAACCATTGGCCCTAAGTGCATCAATCCAGGGTCCGGTGAGCCCTGCCTCCTCCGATTGCTGAACGAACGTGGCCTCCGAGTCCAAAATGGATGAAGTGGCCATCGCTTTCGGTATCTGGTCAACTAAACGGATAGACGCCAAACCATTCGGCGATTAAAGTATATTAAGACAACCTATGCTTCCTGCCATGCACCTATTCAATTCAAACACCAGTTAGAAAAACCTGAGCAACAAAGCGTAATGCAACACTCCAGGACCAAAAGCATCCAGAACTTGTAAACTGTGTTAAAGACCCGGCTCAAACGCTGGGCAAGCTTAAGCCGCAAACATGAAGTTGCTCTCAACTCACTCCACGGCTATTGACCCACAAGCTGCTCTCAGCCAACACAATCTCACTGATTGCTCTCAACCAGTCGGGCCCTCGCCCTAAGTTGATCAACATCACTTTTGAGTTGAATTATGACGCCTCCGTCCACATATCCTAAAAAATGATGAAGCTTGTTCACATGGTAAATATGTGATGATATACACTGTTCCATTTTGGAATTCACAGAGAACACAACAAACGGGACCCTGCTACAACAAGGAAGCCACTGACTGCAAGGGGAATCTTTTTCCTTGACAGGCTCACCTGTCTCTTTGTCTTTTGGCCTTCTGCTGATCCAAGGCTTCCACAAGCCCACGCACATTGGTGATCACCTCACCCTTGAAACATCTGCTGCACCTTGCATTCAAGGATGAGCAGCCTTTTTCCATCATTTCAAAGTTGGCCGCCACAACGAGCCTTCCACATGCAGTCTGTCGCTCTATTTCTGAGCACTTGTGAACGACGTGACTCCTCTTGTTTCTCCAAACAGGTCCCGGTATGTCGACACTGGTTGCATTCTCAACGCACTCGCTACTACTATCATCAGAGCTTGAACTCGAGGAAGCAATGCCACTTGACTCATCATCCACCGGGTCCCCTGCATTTGAAGATTTGCGCTCAGTGTCCATCGGCGTAGACGGAGCATAACCCTCATCATCTGCTGCACCACCAGCCTGTTGCATCTCTATCTGAGCAGCTCCCGTCAATTGCTTCTCCTGCGGAGCCACTTTATTCTCTGAAATTTTCAAAAGATCCAACATTCTGCTTGTACGCGACTCATCAGGACGGAAATGGTCTTTCCTGATGTTTGCAAGCATGCTGCAGTATAGTTGTAAGGGCCGTGTCAACATGTCCCGCGAGTACACAGCCATCGACCTTGCACCCTGAAGTTCATGGTGGCCCAGCAACGTGCGGGATGGCTCATCCAATCCATAAGCGCTGCACCAGGTCAAAGTAGTATGTTTGAAGCTGTGAGATGAAATGGAATTTCCTTCCCCAGTCTTAAGGAACTTGTTGATAAAAGCGCTAACCTCCTCTGAAGTGCATGACCTGGCACAAAGTGTGCCGTCATGTGCAGGCGCCCGGCAGATGGCACCAAAAGGCTTGAAGTTGATGTCCACCTTCAACTCCAGCATGGCCTCGACCCAGTGCCTTGACCAATCTGTATCTGTCACTCCAAGCAGTGGTGCAACAAGCGGCATGTACCTCTGCTTTTTAGCCAGGTTTGTTGCCGTCTTATGAAATTTTGTCCTTGCTTCAACGAAACCAAAAGGTTCCCCATTGAATTCAGCACGCTCAATCCAGAATTGGTCCACATGCTTCAAGTCCGACCACCTTGATCTGGACAGCACTGCAAAAATGACTGAACCCAAAATGTAAACATCCCTCGAGTCCAAACCCGCATCCATGGCTCTCTCAAGTGTTGCCAATTCCGTTGCTCTAAGAGGCCTGGCAGGATGGTATGCATCCTTTGATATCATCAGTCTTTGCACCCTGCCTCTCAACTGGGGGTCAGACAGCAGCCCCTCTGGAATTGGCAGATCCATCACATACCTGCCGAATCTCAGCGCCTCCAACAAAGTGATACCTTTCGATGCAGGTCCAGCTCGGGCACCAACTTGACCAATGTATTGCAAGCACATCGCTCTATTCCATGGATCCCAGTCTTGAAAATTTGATTGCAACCAAGAGAAATAACGCAGAAGCGTCTGAGCACGTTTCAAAGCTGTCCTTGGCGATTTTATGCCCAGGGCGTCACGAAGAACCGCACTCTGTGACGCAGACGTAGTGTCAACCTGTTCAGAAAGCAATGCATGACCTAGCATCCCAGGAAAACCCAGAATCTCGAAAATCTGCAACCACTTCCAAATCGCCTTCTCCCACAGTAAAGCTTCTTCCATGAATATGTCTCTGTCTGGCACAACTCTGATCGCAAAGGAATAAAAAGGAAGTGATGCATCTGAACGCACCAAGCTCTTGGCTGTTGGCCTCTCCGAAATGTCCTCTCGGTCTGGAGTTTCCGCACCAGATGCAGAGACTGGCATCAAATAATCTGGGGGAACAGGAGGCATAACCTTTGGAAAAGCTGAATCATCATCGCTGTCGAGAATCTGTTTCATGATACCTGTTTCCCATGGCATCTTCAATTCAACATCTTGCATTGAACCCATGCGAGCTTCAAAAAGAGCTCTGTTGTAATCAGAACGTGACACTGGGATCTCTGAGCTCCTTGCGGTATCATCTGCAGGAAAATGTGAAGCACTGGGACCGTCCAAGCATGCTGAATCATGTTCAAGTGGGAGAAAACCACAACCCTTTTCATCTGCAAAACCCAAATCAGGTTGAGAACCCTCACAAAGACCTTGTTCTGGGGTGACAGGTGCCGTATTTGAGGAAGTATGAGCTCTGTGTGGTGTTTCCAAAACCGTATCGTCATCCGAGGCTCTGGCAGCTGGTCCACTGACCAATGACAAAAAGCTGTCATCTTCCAAGCTCCCGTTCTGAACGTCTGTATTCATCTGATCCGCACAAATTAATGAAAAATTGCCCAAGCAAATGCCGTAACAAGTCCAACAAAGGATTTGCAGGTCTCACAGAGTTAGAAATGAAGGAACACCTCACTTCCACTTACGCACCACTCTCAGACAAATCCCAAAAAGACCACGTAGATCCCCAAAGCAAAAGTTCACCGACGTAGCCTTACCTCTCAGGATTCACTGCAGTCTGTTCACTCCACCCCCATGGCTGCTCAAAAGAAACAACTACCACTAAAAGAAGTGGAACCCACCCTCCCTCCCTTTGGAGGCGCTTACTTGATGTAAGAAACAGCCACACAAAGAAAATATTTGAGTGACATCTAAGGTAACTCTGTTACCCTCTCAAAACATGGTGTGTGCCATCCTTGCGCAGATGGGCATTCTGGATAAAAGAACATTGCTCACAACGTTCACTGAAAAAATAAGGTGACAATAAAAATAACCGCAGGTTCAGAGGTTTCACTTTTGAAAGTTAACCCAGGAATAAAAACCAACCGCTGTTGGAAAGAACCCACAGTTAAGCACAGTCACCACAAACCCAGATGCACGCGCAAAGAGACGCGGAGGGCGCACGCAGAAGACGCGAGAGGAGTCCAACTAGAAGCTGCTCTCAGCTTCTTTTTGGGAGAGGAAAAATAAAGTTACATCAGCCCGCTGAGTCGCAACGTCTTTCAACTGCACTGGAAATTTTCTCCCAAAGTGAAGTTCCAACCAAACTGCAAAGGGCCTTCAGGCCTTGTAGCGGTTCTTCAAGGTGTTGCACCTCCGAGTCCCAAACAGATGAATCAATGTGGATCGTCAAGAGTCTGAATCAATGCAACAACAGGTAATCCAGCATCTATGATGACCTGTGCCAGCAACAAAGTGTATTTCTTCCGCTCAACGTCTGCACGTTTTGAACGGGATTCTGCATCTAGCCTGGACACCCGCTGACGCCTCTTTGTGTGCGCTTCAATCAATGAAACGACATTGGTCTGAACCAGTTTCTTGTAAACATCTTGTACTGAGCTCCCAGCAGGTTGTAGGGGCAAGTAAAAAGCACGCTCAACCACTTCCAGTCTGGCACGTTTACTAGACCTGCTACTGTTGTCTTTCCACACCATCAAAATTGCAACCTGATCCATGACATCTTCAGCCACCATGTCAGGGAAAATTGATTGTACCAACTCTGCAGCACCCAAATCTAAATCAAAAGCAGCTTCAAGATGCAACGGCGACTTGAAATGTTTCTGAAAACAGATGAGAAAGTCCTGTCCTAATTCCGGCCACTCACCGTCCAACTCAGGTTGGAAGCAACGCGCCCCTACCCAACTTCAAATCTGTGAGCCTGCGCTCCTCGAAGATACATATTGAATTCCAGTGTCAAATCGGCATCTGACAGGAAACGAAGTGACCAGTAAAATTACATTGAGTTCCAAGCATTGTAAAAACTGACAAGTCAAGAAAGGAATCCATCCAACGGAAATTCTGAAGTCAACTTCCAACGAAGTCTGCACTGCCAAATAACTGTATTGAAACCTGTGGTCAAACTGAAGCCGTTGCAAAACGTCAAAGTCAACAAGACAAACAGAAGTTGTAATAAAACACCAGGCATTTGTGTTTGCAGTTTGTGAACCCAATCGCTACAAACGCAGTTGCCACAATACCCACGAAGAAAGCGTCTACACGCACAAGGACCACACCCACCCACCCAACACATAGCACCGTATAGACTCACGGGCACGCCCTATGAAGCAAAGCCCTTTAGCGTTTCAGTGGCCGGATGAATATCGAAAACCTATAAAGCAATCTGCAGGATTTTGGTGGGCAAACCCACCGGCGACTGACAAATCTCCAGGCCACCCAACCGATGTCCCATCAACAGATTGAGCACCCGGCTGGTTGCGGCCGGCGCCGAATGAGGATGATCATACACGTGA
Source organism: Cladocopium goreaui (assembly GCA_947184155.2). Classification (NCBI taxonomy): domain Eukaryota; class Dinophyceae; order Suessiales; family Symbiodiniaceae; genus Cladocopium; species Cladocopium goreaui. Next base: position 69,604 of record CAMXCT020000188.1, read on the forward strand.
ACATGCCAATGAGGACCAACGCAAATAGCGCTGCCGCGTGGTCCTCCGGTCTTGTGGCCCAGAAGATGGTAGAAGGAGATTCCCGACAAACCCAAACACCAACTAACTACCTTTGGACCCCAAAGGTCAAGTTTAGAATGAATAGGTCCTCTAAGGCTGGTCAAAGCCACAGAAGGCAGAATTCTCTGATTAATGTGCATGCGACCGGTCCCTGCTGATAAACAACCATATGCATCTTACTTCTCAGAAAGGATCTTGTACATAGGGTCGTTGCAGCAACTTGCAACACCCAATGCGCAGGATTTCAAGACAGTTTCTCAAGGAGGAGACTTGTATATTGAAAGAACCAAATCCGCAAAACAAAAATTGCACCACCTCAAATCCGGGAAAAACCCTGGGCGCAAGAGGCATGCAATTCCCATGGGGACAGGGGGCCTCATGGCTCTGCCCTGCCCGATATGCGGCCAATAGCTCCGATGGGGCTCGTCGTAAAGACGCTGTAGAGTCAAGGCGCTTGGCACTTGGACGTGCATCCAACCATATATACATTTAAAATACAATATATATGTATATGTATGTATATATATATATGTCTATTTAACTATTTATCTATTTATTTCTTGATCTAAGTAATTATATGTATTTTTTATTTACTTAGGTATTTGTTTGCTGATTCATGTGTGTATTTTTTATTTATATATTTCTTTATCTACTGTGTATTTTTATGTATGCATTTATTCCCCACATCTTTTTGTGGGGTTCTTGTTTTTGGTTGTGCACTCCCGCCCTGCCGCTTCGCCCTCCGCCTGCCCACACAACTTAACTTACACAGCAGCCTCCACACACAACTTACTCACACACAACTTACTCACACACAACTTGTCCACACACAACTTGTCCACACACAACTTACTCACACACAACTTACACACAATTTACTCTCACACAACTTTCTCACACACAACTTTCTCACACACAACTTGTCCTCGCACAACTTGTCCTCACACAACTTGTCCACACACAAACATCTTCACATCACATCTTCACATCACATCTTCTCATCTTCACATCTGCTCATCTTCACATCTTCACATCTTCACATCTTCACATCACATCTTCTCATCTTCACATCTTCTCATCTTGCTCATCTTCACATCTTCACATCTTCACATCTTCTCATCTTCACGTCTTCACACCCTCACATCCTCACATCTTCACATCTTCTCATCTTCACATCTTCACATTCTCTCTTGCCCTCTTGCTCCCTTGCCCTCTTGCTCACACAACTTACTTACACACAACTTGTCCACACACAACGTGTCCACACACGACTTACTCACACACAACTTGTCCACACACAACTTACTCACACACACACACAACTTGTCCTCACACAACTTGTCCACACACAACTTACTCACACGCAACTTGTCCACACACAACTTGACCTCACACAACTTGTCCACACACAACTTACTCACACACAACTTACTCACGCACAACTTACTCACACGCACAACTTACTCACACACAACTTACTCACACACAACTTGTCCTCACACAACTTGTCCACACGCAAACATCTTCACATCATCTTCACAGCTTCTCGTCTTCACATCTTCACCTCCTCACATCCTCACATCTTCACATCCTCACATCTTCTAATCTTCACATCTTCTCATCTTGACATCTTCTCATCTTCACAGCTTCTCATCTTCACATCCTCTCATCTTCACATCTTCTCATCTTCACAGCTTCTCATCTTCACAGCATCTCATCTTCACATCTTCTCATCTTCACATCTTCAGACCCTCCCATCCTCACATCTTCACATCTTCATATCTTCACATTCTCTCTTGCCCTCTTGCTCTCTTGCCCTCTTGCTCTCTTGCCCTCTTGCTCACACAACTTACTTACACACAACTTGTCCACACACAACCTGTCCACACCCGACTTACTCACACACAACTTGTCCTCACAACTTACTCACACACACACAACTTACTGACACTTGCTCAGAAACATCTTATCGAATTATTGGTGTGGCATGCATCGTACGTGCAAAAACAATTCAGGTAAACCTGACAGGAGACATTGGATGATCAGAGTGAAAAACAGTGTGAAGTAAATCTGTCAATGTTCTGATGCAGCTCAGTCGTCTGTAATTGACCGTAAGTAGTTCCAGATTGCGACAACAGTGCAGAAATGAAAAGAAATGAAACTTGTTCGACAAGCCGGTTCTGGGCTTGGCCAGTTGCCATTGACGAAAAATGGAAATTGGTGCAGGTACGCAGATTGACTTTTTCTCACATCTCTTGTATGGTGGTCATCGTTTTGTTCCGTGTCATTTTGTTTTGTTTCTCGCCATACCAATCCTTTGGATGATGCAAAGCCATTATCTCAACAACTGTGCTGACAGGCCTTTTTCACCTGCCGCTGTTTTTTTTGTGTGGTTGTTGTGGTTGTTTTTTTGGTTTGTTTTTTTTTCTGCTGTTGTTTCTGTTTGCTTTTTTGGTTTTGCGTTGGTTTTTTCTTTTGGCAACGTGATAGCCTCTCTGGACTTTGTACTGGTCCTCTTTCAGCACGGCCTGCACTTTTTAATGCGAACATGCTGCATGCAAATATAGCGTGTGGATCGACCTGGCGAAAGCGAAGAAGCGACTGGTAGGAAAAAAAAGGCGCAGGTGCGCAGATTGGCGTCCCAATCTGTATCACCAGATCAAATGGGTGTCTTCGTTGGTAGCGGTCCCCCAAATAATCTGCCGCTACCCCCGCTCGAACTTGGTTTTTGAAATGAAAGTCAAAGAGAGTTGAAAATAGACCAAGCGAAAATTCCAAGCCATCAACAATGACATCATCAGGTAGAAGTTTTACATCTCTTCACATGTTCCACACACACACGTCCCGCTGCCGCGAAGCTGTTTTCGAGGAGGTCACCTTTTTTTTTGTCTTTCGGCGGGTCTACGGTTTGAGTCTTACTCGAACCAAGGTCACCGGTGAAGCTATTATCTGTTCCCTGAAGCAGGAAATGGCTTCAAAATCAATGGGAATTTCAGGAACCTAAATTGGAGGTATCTGCCATATATAAGGCCCTTGTAAGGGGCATGTAAGGGCATATCCCCACAAAATATGGCCTATATGGTATAGTATCTCCATTTCAGGCGAGACCGTTTTTCCAACCTAAATCAAGCCCCATTTCCAGGCCTATGAAACCAGGCAGAAGTCAAGGCGATCTCGTCGCGTAGTGGTATAATGCCCGTCTCAGAACCGTGCATGGACAGCTAGCCGCGGATCGATTCCCCCCGGGTACGGGGCCGCGATCGTGACGTGGTAGACGAGTAAGTCTCAAGTACCGTAGACCCGAAAGGCAACGGGCTCGGGCAAAAAAAAAGAAACCAGGCAGAAGTCAAAGCCACATCCCAAATTGCGTCTCGTGTTGTTCAAAAAGCTCCGCTGCTGACACGCAGTGGAAAATACCTGATAGTGTGTGTGCGAGGGCGTAGTATTGCGCTTCATTTTGTATCGGATTCTTGACATATGACAATGATGATCCGATTACTATAAACATATCTGTGATATTCTCTGCTGTTCTGGCAAGATTGTGTAAATTCTATGTCGTTGCTAATCGTTGTGTGCAAGGGAGGCACCAACTCCGTTTCCAAAAATCATATCAATTTCAGATACCAAAAACCAACCCAAGACCAGACCCTTGTAACTGCTTGTGTGTGGGCGCAAGAAGTGCTGAGGCTCCACTTACCAGATTGACTCCTGCATGCTGCGTAGTGATAGTGACCTTGACGGGTCCACTCGGTGCTCGAGCTCAATTGGTTTTGGCAGTTTCCATAGCTGTCCCAAGTAGCTTCGAAGAGGATATGTTGCATACGAAGGCATTCGGTCTCAGGAGTGGCCAATGCAGCTTGAACGACCTGGCGATTTAGCAGGGCAAATCATAACAACCAAAACACAAACCACCAACAACAACAGGCAAGACGCAGATCCCCCAGCCAGATTTGCGTCTCACCATCCAAAAGACAGCAAAGCAAACAGCGAACGGGGCAAGGGCCCAACAGAAACAAACACAAAAGATTTGCCCAGGACACAGTGGTAACGCTTGAACGACCTGGCGAAAGCCAAGAGGCGTTGGACGGAAAAAAGGAGTGGCCAATGCAGCGGCGTGTCTCATTAACGAGTGAGCCTTAGCCAATTGCTCTGTCAGGCGTATCGTGACACTTCGAGCAACACACCCTGGAAGTTCTGTCATTTGCATCAGAGCACCCTCGCAACCATAGCTCTGCTGCAATAGTGAGAAAACAGCCTGGAGATTTTTTCTTGAAAGGGCTGGCAGCGCGCCCAGGCTACAAGGTGTAAAGATTGGTTTTGGGTGGGTTTGCATCTGAGCCACGATTGTCTCTACTTTTTCAGCTGCACCGGACAATTCTTCCTCAGTTGGATCAGATGGTGGGTCTGGAATTGGTGGACAGCATGGTGTCTCACCTGACAACGCTTCTATCAGCATCTTCCTCATCAGAAGTCGAGGGTTCTTCTTTGGAGGATGGGTCTTCAATGATGTCAAAGTACATCCGCGCCATGGCGTCTTGGAGTTCCTCATCCAGCATTTGCTAGAATAATGGAACAGCACTGTCTTTGAGTGTCGTCGAGTGTGAGACCATGCAGCCATTTTACAGTGCGGATCACCTCCCTTTCTTACATTTACAGCTAGCTGGCTTACCTGCAATGGAAGAAACCGCTGTCAGCCAGCAGGCTGACATGCTGTCCACGGCCCCAAGACACAGGGAACATGCTCTGACAGATGAGTCAACGCAACCGCCGCCGGCATCAACGAGCCACAGTGAAGCACATGATCTCCTTCTGTTGCAAGATTATGTTCGTAACGTTTCCCAAGCACAACTGATGCTCGAACAAACATCTGCTTCATTGCAGAGAACAGAAGTCTTAACTGGTATCTTCAGCGAATATGATGCGAAAATTCAGGCTTACAACCACTAGCCGCGTGCGCGCGCGTCGACCTACGCTCGGGGTCCGTGCAGCACCAGCGATGCCGATAAAGCTTGCAAAAACACGCAAGCAAACCAAACTCAAATTCCGTGACTTGACCTCGCTCTAACTCCTTTTTCTCAGCACACGAAACAACCAAAGTAAGCTGTCCGGCTATCTGTCAGCCGCTGTACCGTGCTGTCTTGCTTTTATTCTGTTGTTGACGTGCACCGTGCTGGAGCATCAAATTCCGAAAGTAAAGTCATCCAAATCTCAGTGAAAATCGGCCATGCAACTGCTATTGAAAAATAAACATCACATTCTCCACAAACATGCTTTCCAGTCGCTCACATGCAGCAAAAACGAAAAACCAGTTCCACAAAACTTCACGTCCACAAAGTTGTTGAAATAAAACCAGGTTGAAAAAGGTTTGGAGTTTGTTGTCGAGCATGCACATGCGAAGACAATAAACGATATTCCGAATTGCCATGCAAATGGCAAAACCATCTTCATCATCTCCACATCAAATTTCGCAACTCTCCAAAAACCAGTTTTCAGCAAACGTTGTTTTGCACAAAAACATCCTCAACCGTCATTGATACTCGGCAAAAACTTCGTGCAGTATGCAAGCTTCCAGAAAACGTTGAAAACCACACATCATGCCTCATCCGTGGATGAGACTTGTCCAAAACAAATCTATTCAACATAGGCCGTCCATTTCCACGTGAATTCATGGATGAATTCACCATCATCTCGACGCATCCAGTACGATGGCTTGGCACAAACCGGTGTACTTTCATACCCCCTCTTGCCAAGACATCCGTCAACATTGCATTGACCATGCACATAGATATAAGCTTGTCCGGAAAGATGACCACAAAGAATTGTCCAGACCATCGCATCAAAAATACGTATGTTGTACTGTTGAATTCAATCAGATTGCCAGCATGATCCCGTTCCAGTTGCAGTGAACTCCAAAAACCTCGTTATAGACAGTGCCACGTGCAGTGATTGCAATAAATTACATCATCTCGAATTGCACTGTGCATCCCAAAAAAAATCGTCTCAGCAAACCAGAAATCCAGAATTTCCGACTGACATAGATCTGAAAGAGATACATTGATTTATGCAGTCATCGCTGCATCATCATGCAAAATTATCAGCATGCACATGGAAACACCAGGCTAGGGCTTCTTGTCGAAGTCCACATTCATCAACTCCCTGCGATACGCTGTCGTTGCACCCAAAAACACATCCACTCTCATCTTCTTGAGGAAAGCGGCAAGATCTGGAGCTTGTGACTTGGGTGCAGCTGTGATCTTGGACGTATAGTGTGCCAAAATCCACTTTGCATATTGCCCGGCCTCATCATCGTGGTTGAAGACCTTCAGAATGAATTCATGGTAGGACAATTCCTTGTCCCTCCATTTCTTCAGCTTGATCTTCGTGCTTGCCCACGACTTGATGCCTTGTACATGCACTGGATAAGGCACAGCTGGGTCCATGTCATCAGACTTGTAGCTGGGGTACCAACTCTTGTCATTCCAATCCGACGAATTATGCTGAATTGTGGTTGGAATTCCCCACAGGTGATTTGGGAACCACGGCGGTGAGACGTCTGCTGGAATATATTCAAAGCCAAAGAGTTCATCTTCATCCTCAAAAACATCACGATTCCTCTTGTAGCTTTCATCCATGCGTCCACCTTTGCCATCCCCAACTTCCTCTTCTGGTACCTCTTCAATTGTGGGAGTCGAATTCCTGGCTGCTTTGTTGGGCCCGCTTGGCTTCGGAATAGGCAACTGTCGTGTTGCTGAATTCTCTGCTGTAGGAGCAGAAGCCTTTGCTGGTGGAAATACTGATTCTGTCCCCATAGCGGCAGCTGAATGTTTTGGAAATCCAGACTTAGGCATTGCAGTGGCAGCAGGTGGAAGATTAATTGGCGGTGTGCCTTGCTGAACATTGCCAAAGATCTGCAAAACAGGCGGATCAGCCTTAGGTGCAGCAGCCCACGGGTCATCGTCAGGGTCATAGTTCATCTTGGGCGGTCGCCCAAACGATCCCGGTGGTGGATTCACACTCTTTGGAGGTGGTCCAGCTGCCTTCCATCCTGGCCATTGTCCTGCGGCCTTCTGTGCATTCCATTCAGCCTGACGCGGGTCAGGGGCGTGCTTATGTTCTAATTGGTGCAAAGACAGAGTCTGTGTCATCATCTGGTTGCGCTCTGCCTTGCGCATCAACTCACGCAAAAGCTCCATTTCCACTCCAGTCATATCGGTCCCAGGATAGCATTCCATGCCAGCTGAATTCGGTGGTGGTGTAGGTCGGTTTGCCATGGCTCTAAGTCGGCGGCAGGCAACTACTTAATTAGTTGAAACTGTTTCCAACCCTCACACACACACCAAAGGAAGAAAAGAGTCCGGCCAAGCACAAAACCTGAGAGGTTACCTGCTGTGTCACCTGGAGTTTTCCATTCAGACATCTTTGATGTCACGCGTCAGAACATGTGTTGTGACATCTTTGCAGTGAATTCCCTCTCTCCGTGCTTGAACGCAAAAACCAAAATTACAACATAAACTGTTCTGTGTTCCACATCAACTGTACTGCAGTTTCGCGTTTGTTTCAGTGACATCAACTGCCGTTTGTCTGTTTGCGTTTCGCATTCGGAGACAAACAAAACAAAAGTAAAATAACATGCACTCCTAAACGACGTGCATCGGGATGCAGTAAGTGTCACATCAACTGCCGTGCTTCGTTTCAGTGCTTCACATCAACTGCCGTCTGTTTGTTTCGTTTATTTGGGTTCAGTTGAAATAAAGCACATGCACAACAAAACGCAAATAAAGTTGTTCCATGCAGGTTTGAAAATAACGTGCAAACATGCAACCATTCCCAAACCTACATTACAAATCTAGAAATCATCTCCAGCATACCTGTCCCCCTCTTAAACTGTGCGCTGTCCGGAGACAGGACATGCCAAAAAAAAACTTTCTCTCTCTGGTTGTTGCATGAATTCCTAAGGAAATTCATGCGGTGTTCCTTGGTGAGTCATGCGGCGCGACGTGCAGCTCTCACAGCTGCCAGAATTCCCTTTGCGAGTTCTTTGGTGTATGAACCAGTCCTAACCCAGTTCACATCCATCACACCAGCATGTTTCTCACATGTGCACGATCCAAAACGCTTTGTCAACACGTTGCAAAAACATGAAAATGAGCTTCGAAAAATGAGGCATTTCCCTACTGGCAAACCATTGTCTGCTTTGCATCCGGTTTGGCAAAGAAACACTTCTGATTCAAATTCCAAACCACAGTGCTTCAAAACATGCTTGGTTTCATCTCTCTTCCAAATGTTATTGTTCCTTGGGAGTTCAAATGATCTCGAATTCCCCAGAGTCAAATACTTAGGCAAAGCTTTCATGATACCTTCCCATGCAACATCGGCTTCACTCAAACCTCCAGTTCCAAAATGTTTTAACGGTGAGCCTGAGCTACATGGCGTAGAGGCATGCACATGAATCCAGCGATACCCAAGTTGAGCTTGGACCTCTACAAACTGCTTCACTCGTGCAAACATTGCATCGGTCTCAACCTCTTTCACAACTCCAACATAGGGCATCCGAGCCACTCGACATGCATCTCGAAGAGCTGAATTCGTGCCGCAGCGCACTTCCACAAATGCAATCTCCTGTTTGTTGGACACAACATCAATGATCAGCAGAAGGTCATTGACTGACCGAAGATCCCTGGCAGGTACTTCCACAGCCTCAAAACCCAAGCTTGCACGATGACGTAGGAAGTCTCTCGTGCTCAAGCATTTCGTGAACAGGTCAGCCACATTCTCCGTCCCTGCTCGGTGCTCAATCTCAAGTTCTCCAGAAGCCATTTTGGATTTCATGCATGCCAAACGAATCTCCACATGCCTGCTTCTCTTTGGAATATCCTGACCAACAAGCAATTGCAATGCAGAAGAGCTATCGGATTCTAACAGAATCTTTGGTACGCTCCTCGGTTGCATCTCTCCCAGACCAACATAGACCCTCTGACAGAACTGGCTGAAAGCTACACTTTCCTGAGATACAGCTTGCAGTGCATAGAGCTCAGCTTCACAAGACGAAAGTGAAACTGACTGTTGTTGGCGTGCAATGGATCGCACAAGTCCACCTTCGCAGAAAACCACACCACCTGTAATCCCCTTTCTGCCATTGAATCTATATGGTGCAAAGGAAGCATCTGAAAAAGAGTGCAGAATGCAATGTCGTGCAGCTCCAATCATAAGTTCCTCATACTTCGGCGATGGAAGCCGCAGACAAGTTCCCACATCTCCATGCAAAAAACGTAGCAAAGCTTTGATTGCCATTTCAGTACCATGCGTAGGAGCAGCTTGCTGTGAGCCTATCAGGCTAAGAAACAATTTCAGATCATGTCGTGATTGTGCCATCCATAGTAGCTTCCCCAGTGCCCTTCGAAACCTTGAGTAAGCTGCAGCCGCCAACGGCTGTTGCATGCTTTTGTCCGTCAAGGCTCTCTCAAGCACTGCTGCAACATCAGGCACGGTGTTGGATCCCTTGTTCACACTGAATTCCACAAAGGTTGTATCCAGAAACTTCGGGTCAACACCAATTGACAATGAATCATCCGTTGCTCCTCGTTGAATTCTTCTCCCAATAAAAGTCAGTGCGCCTCCACCTTGCTCGGCGGGTAGGATTACGCCAGTCTCTTTCAGCGGGACTGCTTTCCCAATTGCTTTCTCAACCAGCTTCTCACTACGTGCAGTTTGACACCAAAGAAGAAGATCATCAACATAGGCTACTAGCAATGCACTTTCTCCATTCACGATACCCTGGTAAATGCAAGGTTCAACTTCAATCGGAAACAAGTCCAACTCCTCGAATGGAGTCACTGAGTAAATTCAACCAATGCAGTGACGCATCTCGAAGACCGTTCAGCGCTTTGTAGAGCAAGAGATATGCAGGAGAACCATCCATCATAGAGACAGATAAAGGTAGCTTGAGGACGATGACAAGACCACGAGGTAGAGGAGAATGCATGAATGCGTGTGAGACATCAAGACCTTTAAGTCGTAGAGCTCGTCTCGAAGCCAGTGACAACACGAAATGCAAGCCCTCAATGCTTGGAGTGGGGCTAGAAATTCCTAACTTTCGTGCAGAGACACCTTTGTTGATGTCTTTGGCTACGATCCTAACTCTGACCCTTGTCTCACTCTTGTATGCCGACACCCAACGGCTTGGAATCACACGCATGCTTGGATTCTTTTTCTTCAATGCATCAACCTCTGCTTGGCCTATCACCTTTCCCGCTCCACATTTCTCCAAATTAGCAATCTCTTCCTTCATGCCTTCAAAGCCTTAATCAGCGTTGAGTTGCATTAACGAGCTGTCATCAATCACCTCATCGGGTTTCCACACCAAGACATTGGTACCACCTAGCTTCACCTTCACGCAAGTATGGTCACGTTCTGGCATGAATTTGATTGAATTCAACTCATCATCAAACAACTCGGGGCTTGTTGCAACTGCCCTCTCTGGTCCAGCTTCAAGACTCCACAAAACTGGTCCTACTGATTGACATGCATCATCCATCAAAAGCAAATCAAGAGTCATGGGTTGCCCGGAGGCTCTCTCACGCTCCATCTCAGCTTCTAATTCTTCTACTGGTTGCTCAGCTTCTCTCTTAGTTCCTCCAGTCTCTTCCACATCCATTTCAACCTGACCTTCTGTCGTACCGCCAGCCCGAGCTGGATCTTGCTCAGTATCAACCTCCATATCCTCAAAATGCACTTGCAACCTTTCCCTACTCACCTCAACACTCTCTGGACTACCCACTGCAATACTTGGTGAATTCTCAGCATCAAATGCTGCTCTCCTTCGCTTGCAGTCGGCGTTGTGCCGAATTCCAGGGGCTACCATTCCAGAGTCACATGCTGGGCATCTCGGTGTTTTGGGAAAAACTCTAACTTCAGGCATAGAGTCTGCTGGTGAAGTTGCAGGCGATGTTGGGACAACTGAGGGTGACTTAGACACAACAGCGGGTGTCTTTGGTTCTGCTTTCGCTGTTGCCGGTGTTGGCAAAGGTGGTTGATGGGCAATTTTGATACCAGTGGAACGTTTTGGCACAGGAGTTTCAATTGGTCGCTTCTTTGGCATTGGTCTCCTAGTGTTGTCAGGTTCCTTCATTTCCCTAACGAGGTCACTAGGGGCTCCATCTGGGTATTCAACGATGTCATCGCGTGCATCGCGTTGTCGCGGTGGTTCAAGTGGTGGTCTCTCACCTACTGAGCGTGCAGGTGTTGGTGCAATTGCTGCTGGGGGCGCGTTGGGAGGCGCTTGCATATGCACATCTTGACTCTCCACACCTTGAACCTCTGCACCTTCAACTTCCACAAACAACTGGTCACCTATCATGTGCTTCCATGCAATGGGTGTGATTGGTCTCACATTCCGTGCAACAAAACGTTTCAAAACCAACTCTCCATCAATTCGCAATGCACCCTGAACAACAGGACCTGTGTCTAGACCTGCATGCACAAAACATGCTTGAATGCTTCTCGTTTCGTTTGGTGACTGCGCACGAAGACTGTCTGGCAATTCAGCTAACACTGTTGAACCGAACATTGCAAAACTTGGCTTTGACAACTCCCGTTGCGTTGAGTATTCAAGAGGAGAAAAATCTGACCCATGTGCATTTGAAAAATGATTGTGACTCAATGCGATATACGTGCAAACATCTGACAAACCACGTGCAGAAAAGTTCACACCAGCACCACCATCGTTCATCTCAGCTCGAAGAACAGCCAATGACTCCTTCAACCTTCTGACTGCTCGCTCGGCTCCACCATTGGATTGGTGCTGTTGAGGGCGTGCACGACGCACCATGAATGTGTACTTCTCCGAGCTTGTCCCTAATTCTGAAACTGCTCTTTCTGCATCGGTATGCAACACAACTGAACTGGTAGAAGATGATAACCCAAAGTGGTCTAACCATTTGCAGACCTGGCCTTTGACCTTCCTTGCATCAGTGGCTGTTGCAACTACGTATCCAATGCAGTTAGTAGCTAATTCCGTAAGAACCAAGATTTTGATGGTACCTTCTGACTCTTCATCGACTAGTTCTCCACGTGTTGTTAAGAATGCAAAGTCTGCCTGAACCTCAGTCTCCAACGAGCCTTCTTTTCTCCGTCGGTGATGAAAAGTAGATTTCCCACGTGCACAGATCGTGCATCTTGGGTCATAAGGGACGTGTCCTTGAAGACGATGTCGCTCCAAGTCAGATTCAGCCGCACGTGAAAGTGGATTTATTTAAACTGTTGCTACTTGCTGCAAAAATTTCTGGAATAGGATGAGGAGGCTCCAAACCCTTAGAAACAGTCAATTGGGATTCTGACGACCATGCTGGTTCTAATTTGATCCATGGGCAACCTGCATAGTAAATGCAACCCTCAACTGTCCTACCAGTCTTCACATCTTTGACATGAAATCCATCAGGTCCTTGATTGAATTCCCAACCACATTCACACAACGTCGTCGTAGACATGATGTTGTGACTAATTCCACCTACCAAACATTTCAACTTGGCGGATTTGTAGTCAGGCACCCAATCTTTGTCCCTACCAGTGTGAAAACCGACCCAAACAGTGATTGTTGCAGTACCGTCGATGTCAACCTTACTTCCATTGGCAGCACGAAATTCCTCATGTTTCATGTCAGCTACCCATGCACCATATGCATTCACGGAAGAAGTTGCCATGACAGTGGCAGATGCACCTGAATCCAGTAACCACCAAAACTCTGACTGTCCATCATTCCAGAATTCTGACAAAAGTGGATCCAAAACTGGCATGTACCTACGAAGTTCATGCGAGGCCGAAACAGTATCATGCACATTCAAAAACGTTGAGGTTGCAGTTCTGTTTAAAACAACTCTGCTGTTGACATCGGAAACCAACCCTTGGGAAAACTCTGCAGCATCACTTGTGGAACCTTCACCTTGCAAACCCAAAAACCATGGTTCATGCAGATTTGGAGGTGTCGTGCAACTGGATTTTTGTTGAAGAAGTCCACAGAGGAATCCTGAGTCCTCAGTTCCTGCACCACAACCAAACCAGCCAAAGTTGAGATCCCACAAACAATGGCGTTCGTCACTGTCTTCATCACTGCTGCTAGCATCGGTTTCATCCCCTAAATTCCCAGGTTGATCAAAAACAACTGAACATGCATCTGTTTCAGCAAAAACGAGTTCTGGATCATCGAAAAACTGTGCAGGCAAAATTTCTGAAAACGGCGGCAAACTCTCAAAAAGATGTGTCATCTTGTGCAACATTTGTTGGTGTCTGTCCAGCGCTCTTCCCAATTGCCAATCCTGAAATTCACAGTTGTCACATTGGCAAATTGGTGGCCCTAAATCAAAAAGACATGACAAACCACTTGCAGAAACCACGCAAACACTGTCTCCCCAAGAGCTATGACTGTTGCTGCTTCCTAGCTCATCCATTGCCTCTTGCAAAACTAAACCGGTGGAAATTTCCCCAAAAATTCTTCCAATTAAGGGGCTCAAAACCAATGACTGAATTTCACTGTTCTCGGGTCGCTGACTACTGCTTGCATATTCTTGCTGGGATTCTTGACCAGTCCAGGTCCAATCCTCCGTCCACTGTCCGTCAGTCCAGTCAGCTGTCCAACCCTCATTCCAGTCACTCCAGGTTTCATTCCACACCTGAGCTGCTTGCAGCCATGTCTGGTCACTCCACCATGACCCATCGTCTTGATACCACTCGTCCATTCCATCGGTTTCCTCTGCATAACCGAGTTCATTCATTTTTCCTTTCTTTCCAAAACCTTTACCTTTTGCCTTGCCTTTGCTCTTTCCTTTCGTCTTTCCTGTGACCAAATTTCTGGCACTTGAAACATCTACTTGTGTCAAATCAGCATCACACATGCTTGCACCATGCTTCCTACTCCCGCATTTCGTGCACCTATGCCCTGAGTTTCCTACTGCATCCAAATTCCAATCCCCATTACCATCGCTAGTTGTCATCTCATAGTACTCCGCTGCACACTTCAGACTCATTCCCAAGCTGGTACAACTGTTTCTTGGGTTGGAATTCTGCAAAAGCCCTTTGTTGCTGTTCCCATCTCAACGTTGCAGCCCTAAAACTTTGGTACGTTTCCCCACTGGTATGGTGCAAACAAAACGTTCTGACACTTTCAGGCAGTGACCTTAACAACACTGCAACTAAGAGTGCCTCTGCAGCTTGCAACCCAGTGGCATCGATTGAACTTGCAAGAGTACCCAAGAGCTTGCCATAGCGTGCATTCTCATAGTCGATCTTCCGGATGGTGTCCGTCACAACAGTGCTTGGGCTCGTCTCACTGGCATGCAAACTGAAACTCTCAAACTGTATTCCATGGTGAGTTGTCTTATCAATTCAAACCCATTTGAACTCTGCAAATCAGAGTTTACTCCAACATCTGAACTCAACAGGTTGACCCCTTCTGAGTAGGCATTAATTAACGTCACTGCGAAATTTCAAACAGACCTAATTACAACCTTTTGTCGCTAACGCACGCAATGGGGTCGGCCTCCGCCACGTCGAGTGTTTAAACAAAAACACAAAACCCCAAAACAACGGCTTTCACTGCACCAGTCGCTCAACTCTTTTCCACACAGGAAACAAAGCGAAGTATCTTGATTGTCTGACATGCACCATGCACTGTGTTGTGTCGTTCTTGTTTCAGCTTTGCCGTCTTGGCAATGGCAGCGGAAAACGAAAAATAAATTCTCATCCATTCACATTCAAACTGTTGTCCATTTCCATTGGGGTGAATTCACATGTGCTGAATTCACCTCAAACGTTCCAAAACCATCTCAAACTTCTCATAAATTCCAAAAACATTCTTCTCGTCCATGAAGTTGTTGTAAAACGGCATGCAGCTTCCAGAAAACGCAAATGCAGCTTGGCAGAAAAAAATTGGTTTCAGTTTGTTGTTGAAAAACGAGTCAAACCAGTTGTCAAAAACATCATACACATCCAGGAAAACGAAGTTGCACCACAAACGTCCTAAATTCACTTGCAAATGCGAAGCATGCAGCAAGTGTATTCCGCAAACAATCATTGAAGTCCTTGTCCATAAACGTTGGCTCCAAAAACCTTTGCAGCATCATGCAAAGTTCAGAAAACGTCCAAAAACATATCAATCCCAGATGTTATTCCACCATTCTGCATCAAATCCAGAGCTGTGCACAAAGAAGACATTGTTGTCACCAAATTCCAGTTGCCATACCAAGTCATGCAGAAACGTAGCACATGTTCACCGTATCAACGGGAGTTTATACTTCCATACCCCCTTTTGCTACGATTTCCATGCAGTACAGCCAAGAAAGTTCACGACACGCAACACAATGCAAAAGTATGTATCCATCTCATCTGAAAAACCATTGTGAGGATCCGCACACGAAGTCATCTCTTCCCAGCAGTTCCAGATGTATCAAAAATACCTGTGTACGTTAATTATTCCTGTGTCACCGCTGTTGTCTGTGTCCGCATACTCATTGATGCAGAAAATTGAACTCAAAGCGCCAAGTTGAAATCACCTTGCAACGGATTCCATGCAGTCCGGTCCATCATAAAAGAAGTTCCATAGATTCTGCACAGAGCATCCATACCAGTGAATTCCAGGCACATTGCACAAAAAAAAACCATAGGCTTGGGCACGCAATGTCTCATAGACCTCCAGCATTCAACGCCACTCGAACTCACGCTGGTACACGTAGCCAGCGTTCAGGAATGCGTCAACTCGGCAGTGCATAAGAAATGCACAGAAATCAGGACCCTGTGTCCTGGGTGTGGAAGTCAACTTCTTCCTGAATTGTCCGATCATCTTCTTGGCGTAGCGACATTCATCTGCACTCTTGTTGAAGACCTTGACAACAAAGGCATGATATGTAATTGGCGATGCAGCGAATTTTCCCATCTTCAATAGCGTGCAAGACCAGTGATATGTGTCCTTGATCCATGCAGGCTTTGGCACTGAGAAATCCACTTCTTCGTAATTAACATCAGCATCTTGCCAGTTGTCTGCTCATTTGTGAGTGCCTGGCAATCCAGTGGGAAAGCTCGGAAAGAGCGGTGGTGAGTCCCCGGTGTCGGAGATGAAGGAGTAACTGCCAATGCCATCTTCACTGTCAGAGGCGGACATCACGGCCTCATGACGACGTTTGGAGCCGTCTGTCATTGCACCATCTGACATCTTATTCGAATTCGGTTCAACCACATCAGGTGGTTCTTCCGAAATGCGTGCACACTTTGTAGAATGGCTTGTGGCCTTGGGAAACTGTGATTCCTTTCCCTTTCCTTCTTTTCCTTTCTCACCCTTTGCACCTTTCTCGAATTCTTTGCCCTTGCCTTTGTCGCTTTGACCACCTTTGCCGAATTCTCCTTTTCCACCCTTCTCACCATCTTTGCCCTTTCAACCTTTCTCAAATTCCTTGCCTTTGCCCTTCTGTTCATTGTATGACTGTTCACTTCCAAGAGCTGCGGCAGGGAGTACTGGTGGATCGGCTTTGGCAGGAGGCGGAATAGGCACCTGTGCATTGAATTTTGGGAAACCAGCTGAACCTCCTTCATCCGGAGCGCAGTATTGCTGTGCAATGGCCGCAATGGCAGCAGCAGCAGCCTTAGCCTCTGCAAGGTCCGCATTCTTTTGCACAACATTCCCATAAATTTGAATCACAGGCTTATCCTTCGGCTTGTCATCTTTCTCCACATCTTCAAACCAGGGGTCGTCATTGGGATCATAGGGGCGGTCTTGCCACTTCTTGTGGTATTCACGTGCATCACGAATCCCAGAGCTTGCCCCTTGCTGCAAATTCTTCGGTGGAGTTGTCGGTGGTACCTTCCACGCAGGATCATCTGGCCACAAAGCACCCGGAGGAGCTTTACCAGCATTTGAATTCATAGATGAATTCTTATCTGCTTGGTGACCATCGTCACACTCTTGCCATTCATCATCAGGTGGGTATGGTCTGTTCATGGGAGCATTTTTGACCTCTTTCTTGTGCACGGTCAAGAGTTCGTTCATCTTCCCACCTTCCTCAGCTTTGCGCATGAGTGCACGAAGTTGGTCCCATTCTCCCTGCGTCATATCTGTCCCAAGCACTGGATCGTTGGGATCATATGGCAGCTGCTGCGAATTCATCGAATTCGACCCAGAGTGCCCGTAAGGGCCTGCATCAGCTGGCGGCCAGTGCTGTTGTCCGTACTTTCGAGCCATTGCGTCAGTCGATCTAATTCCTAATTGAAAGCTGTTTCAACACACACACGCACCCAGAGTCGAGTACCGCAGTTTAGCCGTTTTGAGGGTCCTAAACTCCGCAAATGTTGAATTGGGCGTGTGAGTTGTGTCATGTACCTGACATCCTTAGTAGCATGCAGGGCGTTGCATCTCGACTGACGTGCCTTTCATCCAAAACATCGCAAAAACATCAAAAACTGTAGTCCAACCCTGTCCAAGTGTGTCCACAGACATGCAAAACTCAAAACAAACTCAACTGACATGCACAAGTTGACATCAAGTGAACTGTGCTTCACATCACTGCAGTGTTTCATCAAAAAGTGCTTCGCGTTCGCCAGTGTTTCGCGAAAACAAAAATCTGTGTTCCACATGACTGCAGTGCTTTACATGACTGTGTCTGACATCAACTGTGGGTTCCGTTTCGTTTGGTTTGTATTTGGTTTCAAATATGACATGCAAAAACAAAACTCTGGTTTCTCCATGCCAAAAAAAAAGAAATAAGGTCGCACATCCCCCTTTCAAATTGAACTGGCGGCGTCCGGAGACGTGCAAAAAAAACAGTTCCACCTGCCACGCAAATTTCCTACGGAAACTCATGCACTTGCAGGTCAAAAAAAACTTCTCCTCTTGGTTGTCTCATGCTCTGTGCAGACGGCACACATTCAGGGATTCTTCCTACCCGCACGTACTGCGGCCAAAATGGCCTTGGCAAGTTCTCTGTTGTACGTACCTGTCTGGGTCCAATTCACATCATACATCCCAGCGTGCTTGTCGCACTCGCACCAACCAAATTTCTTCGTGAGCAAGTTGCAGAAACCGGCTGAAGCACTACAGAAAATCAAAACCTTTCCTACTGGTAAACCGTTTGAAGCTTGCATACCAGTCTGGCATAAAAACACTTCAGCATCAAATTGCAAACCGCACTGTTTCAACACACGTTTCGTTTCGTCTCGTTTCCAAATGTTGTTGTTTCGTGGCAACTCAAATGACCGTGAATTCCCCAGCAACAAATACTTAGAAACGTTGTCCATGATACCTCTCCATGACCTGTCAGCCTCAGATTCAATTTGTGCTGAACAAATTTTGAGGGGCGATCCTGAACTGCACGGTGTGGAAGCATGCACATGCACCCATCTATACCCTAGCTGTTGTTGTACCTCAACGAATTCTTTCACTTTCTGAAACATATCAGCAGTTTCCATTCGTTTGACGATACCGATGTAGGGCATTCTGGCTACCTTGCAGGCTTCCCTAAGTGCTGAATTCGTCCCGCAACAAACTTCAACAAAGGCGATGTCTTGTTTCTGGTCCACACGGCTGTTAAACAGCATGACATCCCTAATTCTTTGCAGGTCTTTTGCAGGTACTTCTGGCACTTCGAATCCTAAGCTCGTTCGATGCCTGAGAAAATCCTTGGTCCCCAAACACTTGGTAAAAAGATCTGCCACATTGTCAGTTCCAGCTCGGTGTTCAACCAGCAGTTCGTTGGAACTAATTTTAGCTTTCATCCAGGCCATTCTAATCTCAACATGCCGACTTCTCTTGGGAATGTCCTGTCCTACTAACAGCTGCAACGCTGAAGAGCTGTCAGATTCCAGCAGAATTTGAGGAACATCTCTTTCTCTCATCTCTCCAATTCCGATATACACACGGTGACAGAAATTACTGAATGCAACCGATTCTTGGGCAACCATCTGCAATGCATACAATTCTGCTTCACATGATGACAAGGAAACTGACTGTTGTTGACGAGCCAATGACCTAACCAATGCACCTTCACAAAACACAACTCCACCTGAGATACCTTTCCTACCATTGAATCTGTATGGAGCGAAGGATGCATCAGAGAATGAATGCAGGATTGAATGTCTTGCAGGGCCAATCATTAAATTCTCATATTCAGGAGAGGGTAATCTCGAACAAGTTCCTACATCCTCAAACAGAAATCTAAGCAATGCACGAATTGCAGATTCCGTGCCTTGATTCGGTTTGGCTTGCTGACTTCCAATGAGACTTAGGTAGAGCTTGAGATCGTGTCTTGATTGAGCCATCCACAATAGTTTGCCCAAAGCACGTCGGAAACGTGAGTATGCAGAGGGAGATAGTTCTTGCATCAAATTCTTGTCGCCCATAGCCTTGTCCAAGATCCCAGCAACATCCGGCACTGAAGCCAAACCTTTTGTGATGTTGAATTCTGTGAACGTCGTGTCCAGGAACTTCGGATCCACACCAATGGTCAAGGAGTCATCTTCAAGTCCTCGATGCACATGCCTGCCAATGAAAATTAGGTGTCCACCACCATGGCGTGCAGGAAGGATAATTCCTGTCTCCTTCAGAGGCACGGCTTTGCCAATCGCCTTCTCCACAATCTTCTCAGCTTTCTCAGATTGGCAACATAGCAGCAGATCATCCACATAGGCAACAAGCAAGGCAGTTTCACCATTGACAACACCTTGATAAATGCATGGTTCCACTTCATCCGAATTATTTCCTATGCCAACCAACCACCATAAACAACCAGGGAGGCAAAGCCCACAGACCCACTGGAATCTAATCTGACATGCTCTGACATATATTCTGACCGCACGTCGCCCAAAAATAAAAACGTCGTATCACAAAACACAACCGAGTCTGCACGTGGATCAGTTCAGAAAAAATTAAAAAAACATGTCACCGTTCTCATGTGGCTTTGCTTGAAAATCACTCGGTCTGCACATCTTTTTTCCAAGCATTGGAGTGGTCTCACATGTCGTCCTGCCAGGCCAACAGGTCGAGTCGGATGCTGCACCCGCACTCACGGCTGTGGGTAAGGCAGGAAAGAAATCACCGTAGGAAGGTGAAAAGAATTCTGTTTTCCAGTGTGATCATTGCTTGATTGCACCGAGCAATGAAACGTCTCAATTCCAGATTGGTGGCATGTAAATGGCCAAGAAGGAATTGACCTTCAAATCCCAAGTCTTCCAAGTCGTCCATCGCCTCTTCCAATTGGTATTGCAACTGGATGGCTGTAAGTTTGACTCGGTAGAAAAACAATAATTGTTGAATCAAGATTCTCACATGGTCAGTGGCAGCGCGGCGAGCTGCTCGTAACATGGAAAGGTTCAGTCCCCTCAAAAGAGGGCGTTGGTGGGAGGGACAAACTTTTGAGGGGTTAGCAAAGTAAGTCACCCACCACCCACCACTTGAACCAAGACATTGCATGGAAAACAGAATTTAAAATGGTTGTATCTGAAACGTGTTGTTTCCAAGTGGATCAAGACATGTTTCCAGGTTAAACAAAACCACAAAAACAAAAAGATTAAAAACCAGAGTCCCAAGGTGTTTGGTGTTGGTTTAATTTGCCTTTACAAAAACCAAGGCAAATTTTGGCAGTCGCAAATAAGGTTATTATCCTTTCAAGAGTAACAACTTATTTCCTATGCCAACCAACCACCATAAACAACCAGGGAGGCAAAGCCCACAGACCCACTGGAATCTAATCTGACATGCTCTGACATATATTCTGACCGCACGTCGCCCAAAAATAAAAACGTCGTATCACAAAACACAACCGAGTCTGCACGTGGATCAGTTCAGAAAAAATTAAAAAAACATGTCACCGTTCTCATGTGGCTTTGCTTGAAAATCACTCGGTCCGCACATCTTTTTTCCAAGCATTGGGGTGGTCTCACATGTCGTCCTGCCAGGCCAACAGGTCGAGTCGGATGCTGCACCCGCACTCACCCCCGTCCAAGCATGTGCAGCGTTTTCTCGTACGACATGATTACCACGTCCCAAGCTACCGAATCTCGAACGACTCCACGTTGTATGAGGTCTTCAACCTGCATTCTATTTGGAGCATCCGACGGATTCGAGTGAGACCCTACTCTCCCAAACCATATTTTCCATTGAGAGGAGTCCTCGAGGTGGACGAACATTTGTACCATCACATTACCAAGTTCAGTGGAGGAGTACGCCTTTATCAGAGCAAGCCGGCTTGCTTCATTGTCAATATATGATACCACATAACGCGACGGGTGAAGGCCACCCCACAGGAAAACAGCCAAATAGGCCGCTAGTAGTTCGATCAGATAGATCGGATTCACAGCCTCTTTCATCAAGGATTTCATCAGGATATCGGGAATCACTTCGGCAAAAAATCTGAGCGGGTTCCCTTGTTCATCAAAAAGAATTCCGCCGACTGACCCCGACTCCTGAGTGCTTTCAAAGGCGCCATCTGTAAAAATAAGCAAGGCATTTTCTGTCTCGGCTGTTAGTTCAAGAGGTAGTCCATTGCTCACCCTCTCTTTCAGAAAAGTCAGAGCTGCTTTGAGCTCTGCGTCAAGCTTGGCGTCCCGAGATGCCATCTTGGACAAGGCACGCTTGCCTATTCGATGCACTGCGAGGTTTGCTATTCTTCCGAATAAATAAGATTCGTACCACTGTACTCGGCCTTTCAGGCTTTCTGCTTCCTTTGGTGTCAAAGACCCCTTTGTCAGGATCTCTTCCAAGCGCTCAGACAGTTCCTGCTTCCTCTCAGGCGTGTGCTTGATAAAGACCTTTCCTTTACCAAACTGGCTCAGGTCAAAGACTAACCCCAAAGCCCGCATCTCCTCAGAAAACTGTTGACACTTCTTTCCTGACTGGGCGTATTGTATGCCCAATAAATCAAATAACAATCCAACACATCGCTCAGTATTGTCGGACAAAATTTTTCCTGACAATGTTGGAAAGTCATCGAAGAAGGCACTGCACCAAATCTTCAGCCCAACGGACAAGACGAAGAATAGGGCTGAGCTCACCCGCAAGAAGCCTGCAACACTTCCTGTAGCACCAAAAGGAAGGGCGTTAAGCCCGAACAGTCTCGGTTCCTTGGTCAAGGGGTCCAGGATGGCGATTCTCAAATGGTCACGGTCAGCCTGGTGTATGGGATAATTGTTTGTATGCCGACTTCAGGTCAAATGTTTTTCCACAAATCTCCAAGCCTGGTCCAAGTTTTCCATAAACCAATGCCCTTATCAAAGTTGCAGCAATGAACGCCATGCAAAACGAACTTCTCCGGCAAACCGCAAGAGTCATTCAATCCACACTGCTTGAAATTGTCAATGACTCTCACTTTATCGCCCTGACGGATCCCAAAGCGGTGAGCAATGATCTTTTCTTTGAAGATCCCGCTTTCGTCAGGCCAAATCCATCCTCTCTCCTCTTCAAGTCTGGTTTCTTCCCAAGCCGCTGCATGAAGTTCAGTGTCCTCCGGTTCCACAACCCTTCTGAGCGCTGCTTTCTGGAGCCCTGCCGATGACTTTAGCAGGGCTGCAAGGCTGATCCTCGGAGGTCGAGGGAGACTGGTAAAAACCTTTGAATCACGCATCCACCCTGCCAACTTGAACCCGCTGACTATGTCCTCAAAGAGTTTCTTATCCGGGTAGTCGAGGTCCTCCAAGATTTCACGAAGCAAAAGGAGTCTCTTGCCCTGCAAAACTTGCTTGACATGATTGCTCAAACCGTCATGCAGTTTTCTTTCATCTTCAGACAGGTCCTGCGCGCGCTTGAGCCACTTATTGAAAAACTCTGTGCGCAAGTTGAGCAAACTTTCAGTATTCAGACTCAGGTTTGCTGAGACCAGTTCATTCATTTGTTGGGTACCAGAGTAGGGCAAAAACCTTGGGTGACCTACCATGGCCGCTTGTTGCACAAAGTCCCAGGGTTCACGCGGAATTCCAATTGTGATGACTTCCACCGTAGTTGCCTCAGCAAGGTCCTTTGTATCACCAAAAAATTCCATTGATACCTTTTCCAAAGAGGAAACACGCAATTCACCCCAAGTCAGAAGTTTCCGATGGGTGATTCTGGCACCTTTCAGTTGTTTACTTACTATCTGATCAGCATTGAAGTGAGGAAGCACTGCAAAACGCAGGTAGTCTGAGAATTCACTGACCAATGGACGCAATTTTTGTCCTCTGGGAAGGATGCCCATTGCCACTGAGTTGACTGCTGTATTGCGGTTGACTTTAATTTGGTCGGTGAAAGTATCTGGGCGCACTAACCCAAGTCTTTCGAGCTCCTCAACTACCAGCGCTGTCACCCTTTTGCAGAGTAAAGGTGGGTACTCAGCTTCCTCTTTTGTGGGGTAATAAACCCCATCTGCGGTTATTGAAGGTGACCACGGCTTGTGGGTGTGGTCTTTTGTGCACGCCAAATTGAAAGAATTGAAAAATTTATCATTGCACCACCAAGCTGTCTGCTTGTCTCTTTCTCCTCCCATCATGCAGCTGTGAAAGTTGTTCATGTGTCCAGGGCATACCTCAAATAAATCTATCATTGGGTCCGTCAGCCAAAAAAGGCTGTTTGTTGGGTTTTCAATCGAAACCCTAATGTTCAGTGAGAGCGCCAGTTTCACCAGTTTGTTTGTAGCCCAGTACAACTGATTTGCCAGGCGGACCTTCATGGCGTCGAGGCCTCTCAAATTTGGCAGGCCCATTGGGAAAGCTTCAGACCGCAAAATCTGCGGTGGTGTAATACCATCACTTGCCAATCGATCCAAGACTGCTGGGGCCAATCGTCTCTTTCGAGCTGCTGAGCAGGTTCCACAAGGTGGTGCGAAGTGAATTAAACAAATATTATTTGCCTCTTGCCTGATAAATTCTGACAAAAATGCCACGTCCTCCTCCACTGTCAAATCCAAGACCGTAATGGGGCCTTTGGCCCTTCCAACTGTCTTGTCAATGGCCACACCTCTGAGATTAGCTTTCCTGATCTCAATGGTGAGGTTTGAAGAGCCTGCGAAAACTTCCAGCACCAACATGTTTTCAAACAGTTGTTTGCGTGTTGTCTCGCTTGCCAATGAAACATCTGAAGTGAAACTGTTTTGAAGCCCGTCCAGGTGTTGTTCACCTGCATCGCTGCTTTCTACTGCATTTTGCTCTGTAGCTTTTGCTCCATCAACTTCTGTAGCCGTTAGTCAGTGATCTCCTTTCTTTCCTTGAGCAGTCTTGCAATTCTGAAACGAATGGCCCACTCTCCTACAAAAGGCGCACATGTGAACTCCCTTCACGCATCGTGGCGGTTGCCCTGTGACGCTCAGATCACAACCATTGCTCAAATTGTATGACCAGCAAATGGGTTTACCGTCTGATGTTGATTGATAACAAGACTTGAGCTCCTCTGGTGGCGTAGGGGTTATCCTGTTTCGTTTCCCCGGACGCGCTTTCTTTTTGGGTCTGACTCCAGTGTTGCTTTGCGCATCACCCGACGTTTGCTCCTTCACGGTAGTTGTTGAAGACGCCGCAGGTGCTTTGTTCGGCATTGACAACATGTGCATTGTGACCCTTGGATCACACATGAGTTTTTCAACTGCAGCATCCAAAGGCCTGTTTCCATTCGAGTCAGGTTTCACCGCCTCAACATCTCTTGCAAGGATTGTCCACAAAGCTTTATCGGCTGCAATCAACTGTGCCAATGTAACTCTGCTGAAATTTGCTGGAGGGTCAGATGCGTATACTGCAAACATAGTTGACAACCATTTCTGAGATGTTTGCCATGATAGTAATTCACACATTTCCAATGCAACGCTCCATCTTTGCCAACACCACTGCAGTTTAATCTCAGAGCTGTGATCTGCATCTCCTATCTGTGCGCCTTCTGTACTGACCTTCAAAGTCTGTGATTCGATCTTCAGCACCTGTTGATTGTCCTTAGGAGCAGCCTGAATTTCAAGTTCACGCTTCGTGCAAACTGATGGAGCCAGCCACATGACCGAATTTGTGTCATACATTGCCTGGCATTTGTCAACCAATGCATGGGATGGTTCTGTTTCCCCTTGTATCAGAAAACCTGATACTGAGGCTTTGACCCTCGCATACCTTGCTTGCTTCTCTGCAAACGGCAATTTCTTGATGCCCTCACTTGTCTCGCTAGTGACTGCCGTCTTCAGCTGTGACAGAACCAATGTGGCGGCTTCGAAGTGTAAGCGCCTAAGCAAGCCCGTCTGTCCTGCTGGTGCCCCTCCTCCTAAAACTGAATCTGCCAACGCCTTGAACTCTTCATCGCTTGGTGGCCGGTTTGGTGTGCCACACGCAAATGCAAGCTCTGAAAAGGAGCTGATGTTCTGTGCAGCCAGCAGGTCGAAAAGTGAAATTGCCGTCGTGGACAACTCGCCACACCTCTGTTGAAATGCCGCCTTCGAGTCGATCAGTGACATGGCCTATCTATGCGAAGGAGGGCAAACGGGTTGCAAGCATTCTCAATTTACCTTTGAAATTATAACAAGAAAAACCAAACTGCAACGCCAAACATTTAAGTTTAGTTCGTTCTTCTGTATTCCAAGTTTCATGTTTGATAGGCTCATGTCTTGTAGACGTGATGGCAGCACCACTCACACCTATGAGCCACAACTATTGTCACAAGACATGCTGTCTAGTCGCTCAACCCACTTGACGTTGGATGACCACACGTCAATGGATTGCAATGAAAAACAGGGTCATCAAAAATTAAAATTCCTCTCGATTCATGGACAACCACTCCAAACCTTTGAGTGGATTCACCACCTCAAGTTGTGTGTCGTCTTGCATGAACCCTTGTTTTCCACCCAGCGCTATCGCTGTTGGATCTGCGCTCAGCAACCCCTGTCACGTCCCGTGCCTTTGCACACATGACAAGTCGCTGAACCATGTCTATGTTGAGTCCGGGTCGCTTAACAGCTTCCAGGCTGGCCAAAGGCACATACCAAAAGTATGCCTATGTTTGGCAGAAAAACACATCTTGGTTTGTTTGTTTTGAACAAAGTTGAAACCACCTGTGTGTGAAAACTTCAATGGGCCTTGAGTTCCAAACTCTCCGCCTCGCTTTCAGGAAGATCTTGTTTGGTGTCATCCATCATGACTCCACCATGAACGCTACCAAGCTGTCCATCACCACTGGGCTCTGGCGTTAAAAAAGAAACTTGTCCGAGGTTGTCCAGTCAACGTCCAGTGCAATAGTGCCCATCGACTCAAGTGAAATATGTTCTGAAATTCGGAAAGAACTGGGAACGATTTGCGCAGCCCTAATGGAGTCGTGGATTTGCAATTCCTCTTTGACATTGCCAACGTTACCATTTGTCTGAGGTCCCAGCTGCAAGATGTTTCTGCGGCCGCGGTCAGTTCCACTGTCTCTAAATCAAATGCAGAACTATGCCATGCCAACTAAAACCTTGTCACAACTTGCCAAGATCCAAAATTCCAATGCAACTAATCGGCATCAAGTGAATCAAAGCTCCAGTTGGTTTACCTTGCGACTAAATAAATTGATACTGAGCACCAGCACCTCTAGCTGAAGGTCGTCGTCTTGCTCCAGCAATTCGATCGTTTCGGGAGACTATAAGAACCTGTTCAGACTGCCAATCAGCACTCTTCAAACTGCAACAACTTCCTCGCAAACATTGTAAAGTTCCACTGCTTCCAGCTTTGGTGCACACTACTGTCATAATGTGTCCATGAAGTCACTGTCCACGTTGTAATATGGCATTGGTCATTCAGCCGTCTCCCAGAGCATATTAAAAAATGATCTCACTGTAGTATCAGGCACTGCAACTGTATACAGGTTCGAAAGATAAAATTCGAAAATTGCAGCTCAACACGTTATGACGAACTTGATGACAAATTCAGCAGCTTCCGGCGGTGTAGGCACGACATCCAGCTGTCGGTCAGGATCGTCAGGTCAGTTGTATGCAATACCAAAGTATGTATGAATCTTCCGAAATCCAACCAAACGTCATGCCGTATTATAACACCTGCAGTCCGAAATTACACCAAGTCCATTGCCACACCCCCCAGCACAAACTTTTGAGGGGTTAGCAAAGTAAGTCACCCACCACCCACCACTTGAACCAAGACATTGCATGGAAAACAGAATTTAAAATGGTTGTATCTGAAACGTGTTGTTTCCAAGTGGATCAAGACATGTTTCCAGGTTAAACAAAACCACAAAAACAAAAAGATTAAAAACCAGAGTCCCAAGGTGTTTGGTGTTGGTTTAATTTGCCTTTATAAAAACCAAGGCAAATTTTGGCAGTCGCAAATAAGGTTATTATCCTTTCAGGAGTAACAACGTGAGTCCAACACCACGAATGCTGTCACTCAGCAAATTGAGCCAATGCAGAGACGCATCTCGCAGGCCGTTTAAGGCTTTATAGAGCAACAAGTAAGCTTGTGATCCATCAGGCATAGAGACTGAGAGAGGAAGCTTCAGCACGATCACGAGGCCGTGAGGAAGTGGAGAATGCATGAATGCATGGGAAACGTCAAGACCTTTGAGTCGAAGAGCCCGCTGTGCAGCAAGAGTTAGGACAAAATGCAGTCCCTCAATGCTCGGTGTTGGGCTCGAGATCCCCAGCTTTCGTGCACTAATTCCTTTGTTCAAGTCCTTTGCCACAATCCTAACACGAACCCGTGTCTCACTTTTGTATGCTGAAACCCATCTACTCGGTATGACACGCATGAGTGGGTGTTTCTTCTTCAACGCATCAACTTCAGCCTGTCCTATGACCTTTCCAGCACCACATTTCTCCAAATTCCCAATTTCTTCTTTCATTCCTTCAAAACCAAGATCCACATCTAATTGCATGAGTGAACTATCATCTATCACTTCGTCAGGTTTCCACAAAAGCACTTCAGATCCACCAAGTTTCACCTTCACACATGTATGGTCCTTGCCTTGTGCAAACTTGATCGAATTCAGTTCAGCATCAAACAATTCTGGAGCTGTGGCTCGTGCAATTTCAGGTCCTTGTTCCAAACTCCATGCAACTGGTCCTAAAGCATGACATGCATCATCCATGACAAAAAGATCTAAAGTCATTGGGATCTGAGTCCCAGAGGCGCGCTCTGCGGCCATCTCATCTTCAAGATCTTGCACGGATTGTTCTGCTTCTCTCTTCACGCCTGAACCTTCAGTGTCCATGGATGGACCAACCTGATCTGAACCTGCGCCGACCGGAGCCGGGCTTGTCTCGGTCTCAACCTCCATATCTTCAACCTCAAGTCTCGGTCTTACAACATTAGGCACAACAGCAGGAGTTGCACTGGGAGTTTCACTCGCCTCAAATGCAGCTCGCTTTCTCTTACATTCAGCATTATGCCTAATTCCTGGAACATCCATACCAGAATCACATGCAGGACACCTGGGTGTCTTTGGAAACACACGCACATCATGTCTTACAGCATCTGGTGACGGAGACGGAGACTCTGGGGAAACAGTTGGAGAGGCTTCTGGAAGTGCAGGTCCATCAGCAGTGGATGCACGAATTGGTTCTTGTCGGGCAATCTTCAACTCACCTGGCTTTCTGGGTTGCGATGGAGCGGACTCCACCGGTCTCTTTCGTTGGATTGGAGCTCGATAGCTCGTGTCGGATTCTTTCATCTCTCTGACCAAATCACCTGGCGCACCATCAGGATATTCAACAACATCATCATGCATAGGCTGATTGATCTCAGCATCAGGTAATCTAGGTCTCTCCACATTAGGTGCAGCTGGTTCGACATGCACACCAGGACGTGCAGGAAGAACTTCTTGAGCTTGTCCACCACCTTCAATCTCAGAAAACAGTTGATCACCAATGATCTGGTTCCACACAATTGGAGTAATTGGCTTGACGTTCCTTGCAACAAAGCGCTTCAGAACTAATTCTCCGTCAATTCTGATTGCACCTTGCACTATCGGTCCAGTATCCAAGCCTGAGTGCACGAACGAAGCTTCAATGCTTCGAGTTTCATTGGGTGATTGGGCTCGCATGCTACTGGGCAACTCAGCAAGGACACTTTGTCCGAACATTGCAAAGGAAGGTCGAGACAACTTCCGCTGTGTAGAGTACTCCAATGGTGAAAAATCAGTTCCATGAGCCTTGGAGAAATGGTTGTGGCTCAATGCAATGTACGTCACAACATCATGCAGGCCACGTTCAGTGAAGCAAACATCAGCACCTCCTTGGTTCATCTCGGCACGCAACACTGCAAGAGATTCTTTAAGTCGTCGAACGGCTCGTTCAGCACCTCCATTGCTTTGGTGTTGTTGAGGTCGTGCACGTCTAACAAGGAAAGTGTACTTGTCAGAGCTGGTTCCAACTAATTCTGAAACAGCACGTTCAGCATCCGTACGCAGGACAACGGAAGAGGTCGAAGAAGCAAGGCCGAAATGATCCAGCCACTTGCATATTTGATTCTTCACTGTTCGAGTCTCCTGTCCTACAATGACATACCCAACGCAATTCGTTGAGAGCTCAGTCAGAACTAGCACCTTAATTGTTCCTTCAGCTTCATCGTCAACCATTTCACCTCTGGTGGTCAAAAACCCAAAATCAGCTTGCACTTCCGTTTCAAGAGTACCTTCTCGACGTCGACGATGTTGGAATGTCGACTTGCCTCTTGCACAAATGGTACAACGTGGATCGTAGGGCACATGCCCTTGCATTCGGTGAGTTTCCAATGCAGCTTCCGCTGCACGGCTTAAAGGATTCAAGTTTGCACCGTCGTGCACTGCATTCATACCTTCTGACATCACAAATTCACCCTGTTGTGCAGTGGATTCAGAATCCTGGTACATCCATGCAGGGTCAAGTTTAACCCATGGACATCCCCCAAAGTTACACACACCATCTAACCGCAAACCTGTTGCAGAGTGAGTAACCTCAGTGCCTTGTGAATTCTGGTTGAATTCCCAACCGCAATCACAAAGGGTGTTTGTTGAAATGATGTTATGGCTAATTCCGCCAACAAGGCATTTCAGCTTGGCTTGACGATACACTGGGAATCTTCCCAAATTGTCATTCTTTTTCTTGAACCCTACCCAAACCGAAACAGTGGTAGATCCATCAATGTTCACTTTGCTACCATTTGCCGCTCTGAAGCGGTCATTCTGAGAGTTCACAACCCATGCACCGTAAGTGGCGCGTGATGCAGTGGCCATGACTGTTGCCGCTGCACCGGAGTCCAGCAACCACCAATGCTGGCTTTCGTCTCCCATCATAATTTCAGATAAAAGTGGATGCAACACTGGTGAATACCTATGCAGTTCAAATGAGTGAGAAACTGTGTCTTGCACGTTCAAGAAAGTTGAGATTCCAACCCTTTTTAATTCAACTCGATGACAGTTGGTTGAAACAAGATCCTGAGAACATGCAGCATTACCTTCAACCTCTACACCTCTTAAACCATATTCAAAGGTCACCGGACGATGCTAAGGTTCCTGACGAGTTCCTGACAAGTCACTGGGTCCTGCTGCAAACATGCCACATAACAGGGTGGAATCTTCCTGTGGTGTCGTCTCATGCAACCACCCAAAATCCAAATTCCACAAATGGCACATGTCAGTCTCTGTTTCCGTTTCACTGTCACTGTAGTCAACTTCATCCCCAAGATTTGTGGGCTGGTCTACAACATATGAACATGCAGAATCATTGTCAGAAACAAAAATGATTTCAGGTTCTTCGCAAGACTCGCTGTCAGAAAAAGGAACGAATACTCCTCCATCAAAAAACTCGGGTTCAGAAATAACACATGCTGGTGGTAAACTGGTGAAAAAATAGTGCAGTCTCACGTTTCTCAGCTGACACAATTCATGGTTCGCACCGAAATCATCACTGATGATCATGCAATTTTCACAATTGCAAAAGAGTCTATTTGATTCCAAGCACTGCAAACCCCAAATCGAAACATGAAAAACGGTTTCATCACATGAAAAATGGCTGCAAACTGTTTCAGATTCGTTTGAAATATCTGTTTCAACTGTCAAACCTGTTGCAATACTGGCAAAAACATCGGAAATCAATGGACTCAGCACGAGAGACTGTACTCCCTGAGCAGTCGCACCGGCACTTGCACTTGCCTGTTGGTCATCTGTTGCCGGCCAGCTCCAGGACTCATCCCAGTATTCCTGTCCCTCATTCCATGCACTGTCCCATGATTCATCCCAATTGCCATTCCAAACCTGTGACGTTTCTAACCAAGACTGGTCTTCCCACCAAGATCCATCATCTTGCCACCACATGTCAGTCCCGTCATAGTCGTTTTCGTATCCTACTTCGTTCATTTTTCCTTTCTTGCCAAAACCTTTACCTTTACCTTTGCCTTTCTTTCCTTTCTGCTTGCCCTTACCTTTGATCACCTGCTTGTTGTCGCCTTTTCCTTTCTTTCTCTCTGGGCAATTCACAGAAATGTGCCCGAATTTTTGGCACTTGAAACATTTCAGTTTTGACAAGTCAACATCACATGCATTTGAACTGTGCTTTCGACTGCCACATGTTCCACACTTCACACCGCCTACAGCGTCCAAATTCCAGTTCCCATCCCCATCACTTGCAGACATGTCATAGTGTGCAGTTGATTCATCAGATACCTCTACCTGGTTCACCTGATATAAGTTCTTCTTGGGGTGGAATTCAGCAAACGCACGTTGCTGTTGTTCCCAACGCAAGGCTGTGGCACGAAATGCATGATATGATTCACCTCCAGTATGATGCAGACAAAACGTTCTCACTGCATCCGGTAAGCTTCGTAGCAACACAGCTACCAAATCAGCTTCAGCTACATGCAACCCTGCAGCATCAATTCTACTTGACAGTGTTCCCAGCAAATTAGAATATCTAGCCATCTCGAAATCTCTCTTTCTGATTGTATCCGTGACAATGGTACTTGCACTGGTTTCATTACCATGCAGTGCAAAAGATTTCCCAGCTAAGGCTGTCCTGAAACTAAGTGCTTCACTCCGGGTCCTGATGCTGTACTCAAGGGTCAGTTGTCTCACCAACTCAAAGCCATTTGAAGCCTGCAGTTCCGTGTCCACACCAACATCTGCATTGCATAGATTGATCCCTTCACTGAACGCATTGATCAGCGTCAAAGTTCTTGGATGACTTGCAAAAGCACTCCTCAGCATGGCCATCAGTCGTCGACTGCGTGCTCTCTGATTCACATTCAGTTGATTCCAGTTCAATGGATCTGGCCATCTGCACGCATGCTCGATCTCACTGCCGAACTCGAGGCTGGCTTGCATCGCCCAGGCTGTTAAATCATAGATGTAAGCTTGCCACCCTAAGATTTCTGCTTCTCTGCTGGTCCACTTTGCACAATCCGGAGTTGGTGGCGTTCCCAGCCACTTCTCACTCTTAGCAAATACGTCACCTACGTATTCCCCGGATGATCCTGGTACATGCATTGGATCCATGCTCTGAGGAAATCCACTTGTGGTCCTTTGTCCAAACATCTCAGGTACACCTCTAGCCTGGCTTGCCTGTTCACCTAGAACTTGTCTTACTTGCAACAACTGCATTGGTTCCAAACCTCCCATCAGCCTCAGCACATCTTGCAGTCTTTGATTCTGGGGTGTTACTCCGCCAATGTCCTGTCCCATGCACATGCCTGCATTCTGTCCTGACCCAACCTGTCCTTGACATGCAGCACCTCCGCATTGACCTGACATCCATGGCATCCCATAACTTGCATTCCCCTGACTTGGTTCTTGACTTCTGCCTGTGCTAGCTTGGGCATTTTGGCATGCAGTTCCCATGCAACCTTGTCCTGGCATCCCTTGTCCATGCAGACCTTGTCCCATCAGACCTTGTCCTGTCAGACCTTGTCCACCTTGACCTTGTCCGAACTGACCTTGTCCAAACAGACCTTGTCCATGCAAACCTTGACCTGGATACCCTTGACATGCATTGCAACTTCCACATCCATGACCTTGACCTCCAAGATAACCTTGATTCTGTCCATAGTTTCGAGGGTCCATCAATCCACCTCTCATGGGTCCATAAGATCCAAAAACGTTCTGTGCAGGGAGAATGTGAGCACCACTACCAACTGAGCTTCCGGCAGCAACTAAGTTCTGAGCTGGTGTCTGCGTTGTTGTTCCCATTCCTACTGCTGCCTGTTGCGCGTTCGCTTGCATCGCAGTACCTGTGGGCGAATTACCTGCAGCACCTGTGTTTCGTTCTGCTCCTGGTTCTCCTCCACCTTCCATCCTATTCATGATGGGTGATCCTGAGCCTAAGTGCAGTGAATTCATTCCTAGCGCACTAGTCTGGTTACTTGGTCCTTGTCCCTGGCTATTTCCTGGCAACATCGCGTCTAATTACACTACGCGTGGAGCACAACCGCTCCGCTACCATGCGAAATTTCAAACAGACCTAATTACAACCACTAGTCGCTAACGCACGCAATGGGGTCGGCCTCCGCCACGTCGAGTGTTTAAACAAAAACACAAAACCCCAAAACAACGGCTTTCACTGCACCAGTCGCTCAACTCTTTTCCACACAGGAAACAAAGCAAAGTATCTTGATTGTCTGTCATGCACCATGCACTGTGTTGTGTCGTTCTTGTTTCAGCTTTGCCGTCTTGGCAATGGCAGCGGAAAACGAAAAATAAATTCTCATCCATTCACATTCAAACTGTTGTCCATTTCCATTGGGGTGAATTCACATGTGCTGAATTCACCTCAAACGTTCCAAAACCATCTCAAACTTCTCATAAATTCCAAAAACATTCTTCTCGTCCATGAAGTTGTTGTAAAACGGCATGCAGCTTCCAGAAAGCGCAAATGCAGCTTGGCAGAAAAAAATTGGTTTCAGTTTGTTGAAAAACGAGTCAAACCAGTTGTCAAAAACATCATACACATCCAGGAAAACGAAGTTGCACCACAAACGTCCTAAATTCACTTGCAAATGCGAAGCATGCAGCAAGTGTATTTCGCAAACAATCATTGAAGTCCTTGTCCATAAACGTTGGCTCCAAAAACCTTTGCAGCATCATGCAAAGTTCAGAAAACGTCCAAAAACATATCAATCCCAGATGTTATTCCAGCCATTCTGCAGCAAATCCAGAGCTGTGCACAAAGAAGACATTGTTGTCACCAAATTCCAGTTGCCATACCAAGTCATGCAGAAACGTAGCACATGTTCACCGTATCAACGGGAGTTTATACTTCCACAGTCACATGGAATATATCCATTTGGGAACATTCCATCCCTTTGACCAGACAACTCAGGCACACCCCTCAATTGGTTTTTTTTCCGTCCGACGCCTTCATGGCTTCCGCCAGGTCGTTCACCATGTTTTGGTGCGTGTTGCAAATTGGAATTAATTGATTAATTAAATCGTGCGTAGGCCGCCTGTGGTGGAAAGGCCTCAAAAGTAACTGGTGGAGGACCGTTACATAGTCCTGTGTACTGTCACATGCATCACCAGGTCGAAGAGCGAAACAAAGCAACCAAAACACAAGAAAACCACCACACAGAAAACAACAAAACACGCACAAAAACAACACAGAAACAAAACCAAGCAAACAAAACACGAAAACCACAACAGAGGGGTGATGCGACGGCACACCCCTCACTTGTTTTGTTTCGGCGCCCGTTGCCTTTCGGCGGGTCGCACTTGAGACTCCCGAGTGGACCAGCAGGGATTCGAACCACCACCGGCAGTCTGTCAGCGCTGGCAAGACCAACGCCATACCAACTGAGCCATCGGGTCGCCTACGGCACACCCCTCACTTGGTTCACTTGTTCTCCTAATGCCTGTCTCAACCTCAGCACTTGCATAGAGTCCAAACCTTGCATCATCCTAAGGATTTCCATTCGTTCCGCCAACATTCGGTCCTTGACAACCTGTCAGCCCTTGTCGTTCCACTCCTGTCTGATCTGGACCTTGACTCAAGTTTCTGTCCTTGACCTGAAACACATGGCATTCCTTGACCACAGGCCTTGACCTGAACACGCAGTTCCACCCTTGCTGAACTCCACAGCCTGTGCAATCTTGAAATCCTTGACATCCTTGTTTTTTTTTCCTCCGGTTTGGCCGATCACGCTCTAAGGCTCGGTCCTTACATGAGACGAAGCTGTTGGTAAGAAAACTGCTACATGGACGCAGGTGGTTGAAGCTTGGCAAATCATGACCTGAAAAACAACCAACACACAAACAACCAAAAACAGGGCAAGACGCAGATCCCCCAGCCAGATTTGCGTCTTACCATTCGAAAGACAGCAAAGCAAACAGCCGAGACATGCGAACTACTTGGTTGCCAGCAAGGCAACAAGAAGTCGCGTTTACTATACACTGTAAACTGAACCAGCCTCTCAGAGTCCACTCACAAGTACTTGTTCACGTGCCCAAATTCAGATTAGGACCAAGTACCAGATGGCGTGAATAGTAGCAGGAGGGCGATGTCATCAATGTCATGTGTTTTTTTGTGGTCAGCGCCCGTTGCCTTTCGGCGGGTCGCACTTGAGACTCCCGAGTGGACCAGCAGGGATTCGAACCACCACCGGCAGTCTGTCAGCGCTGGCAAGACCAACGCCATACCAACTGAGCCATCGGGTCGCCTTGTCATCAATGTCATGTGTGGCCAGGTGTCTTGTCATCAAGATGAAGATGATTCTGAGTGTGCCCTGAGCGCCTTTGTATAGATTGCTTGATATTACTTCTCACCCTAGATTCTACTCACCTCCATGTTGATCAAGCAAGAGTGGAAACTCTGAGTTTTTCGAAGTCAGTGCCGTTTTCGTGCTTTTCCTTTGGAAGATGGGAAGCGTGCCAGAGCCCCACATGTTGACACTCAGCATCGAAGTGTTCTTTTTATTTCTTGTGAGTTGTCATGCCTGATGGCGTGCTCCATGTGATCTCGGGGATCCTGGCTGGGGGGATCCTGGTTTCCGCATAGTGTTGTTGCTTCACTCACTCGACGGTGTGGCAATGTGATGTGTGTGTTTGTGTGCTCTCTTTTGTCTTGTTTCCGGCCATACCAAGACCTGAGTTGATACAATGTTATCACCTCACCCTTTCATTAGCCTCCGGACTGGACCGCCGATCACTTTCCATTTTGCTTGTGGGAGCTTGCCGTTCGGATCAGGAACAGGTGGCAAAGTCTGGCGCGCCAGCCTTCTGCAATCACTCACAGACTGTGCACCAAGGCTTTGAGGTAGCTACCTGAGTCTTTGACCGTGCTCAACTTTCTCGAGGACAGGCAAAGCACACATGAGAGGACTCTGAATTAGTTTGTCGCTGCCGTGTAGTTGATACGTACAGTTGCTTAGCTTTTCACCCGCTTTGTTTCAGATAGTTTGGGCTCAGCTTCTTAATTCGTTTGTGCACATTTCACAGACACGGTGGGTTTTACCCTCTCTTGTTTTGAGGCATCACCATTGGTTTGTTTGTTTTGCTTTGTGTGGCTCCGGCCTCGTTTTTTGTTGCTTCGCTGTCTTTCTTCTGGCGAAACGCAAATCTGGCCGGAGATTTGCGGGTCGTCTTTGTTTTTTTTTTGACCAGCGCCCTGTGCCTTTCGGCGGGTAGCGGTGTATTGAGACTTAGTCGTCTACCACGGTGTATTGAGACTTAGTCGTCTACCACGTCACGATCGCGGCCCCGTACCCAGGGGGAATCGATCCGCGGCTAGCTGTCTATGCACGGTCCTGAAACGGGCATTATACCACTACTCGACGAGATCGCCTTTGCGGGTCGTCTTTGTTGCCGGGTTTTTGTTCTTGGTTGGCTTGGCCATGATTCGCCTCACTTGAAGCCACAGTGTTTCATTCTTTTTGTGCAGCTTTTACCGCTTCTCTCACCGTCAGGACCGAGCCTTAGAGCGAGATCGGCCACAACAGAGGGAAAAAAAATGGGAGGTTGCCGGTTCGGGGGTGGAGTTGAAGCTCAGGCGTAGTCAGTAACTGTGCTTGTATTCGGTGCGCGTCAAAGTAGTGTACTCCTGGGATGGCGGATCCTTTTCTCATGAATGGCCTGATGAAAATAGATCTTAGTACCTCTCAGACGGTGCACCAAAACCGCATCCCCATCATAGGAGGCACAAAACCACAAGGGGGATCGATAGCCATCTGCAGCATGGCCATACAGAAATTCTTTGTCAATGGAACAGGGAAAAGAGGCGGTGATCTGTGGTCTCAGAGGCTAGCGCTGCGGCCACAGCTGTGGCTAATTGAAGCTTAGATTTCTGTGCTACCACTGACCGGCATCGCCGCAGACGCACCGTCAACTGTGGCTAACATGGCAATGGAGACCGGAGACCAATCCTAAGGTATAATAGATGCTACCATCCTCAAGGAAAAATTTTGCTGTTACAAGCTTGTTACCCTGACATGATGAAGCTTATGGTCTCTAATGGCGCCCGTCAAGTAGACGTATTAGGCTTCTCCGCAGGGTCGTATACTGGACTTGCAGTACACAGCGTCCTGAGCGATTTTGCCTGCTTTCCTGGTGATACCAAGGTAGCTGCCATTGCAGCACCGCCGGAGCTGATGAGACTTGCTACGGGGGAACGTAAAGTCACTCTGCTCCACTGCGTTGAAGACCGGCTATGCGTGTGGCGACCTGCTGATCCAACAGAGCTTGGGTACAACCTTATCCTCCTCGAAGGTTCCCCAGAGTGGCGTATGGCCACCTGCTCTTTGTGGACTTGGATGAAGGCACCCATCGGTTCGATCAACTGCAAATCACTCATCCGAATGTGATCCCGCATGGCATCCGATGCGAAGGACTATTGAGGGTCCTATCATGGGTAAGTTTTGACCTCCCTGATCACTTCAAGCGTACTCTAGATACTCTCTTGCAAGCAGCTGGTGAGAGGTGC
The DNA here is from genome assembly GCA_947184155.2 of Cladocopium goreaui. Classification (NCBI taxonomy): domain Eukaryota; class Dinophyceae; order Suessiales; family Symbiodiniaceae; genus Cladocopium; species Cladocopium goreaui. The sequence continues at coordinate 107,490 of CAMXCT020000188.1, forward strand.
ATGGAGCTGCATACTGTGGCCATTGAAGGTAAGGATGTTCGAGATCATGTAATTGAGACAGAATTGGACCTACAGCAAGCTCTCATCAAAATGATCCCCATCCCGGGTGGAGCTGGTGAGGATGGTGGACAGATTATTCGAAACCTGCTTGTAGAGTTCTTCTCAGGCTTCTCACTACGCGCTCTCATTCATCTTCCTCCTTGACATGGTGCTACCCCAGCTGGATGCCCACCACACAGGCAGACGAATACAGCACCTAGAGCCGTGGATCAGTGTGACTCTGGCCCAGGGCCACGCACAAGTGCAACTTATCAGTATGAAGCATATGCCGGTTTCCACGCCTTGACGCTTCACACAGACAGTGCACCATTGCTGCTCTTCGCGGATTCCACTGCTCTGCCTCAATGCAGCCCCTGGCAGCTATGTGAAGCGGGCAATCTAGGCAGTATGGAATCCAACGTAATGGCAGGACGAGCGCTGCTGGGACGATTTCAACTCCCGACTGGCCACGACAGGCATGCCATCTTTCTTGTGATTGACAAAACAATGGAAGGCTCCAACAAAAATGCTGCCTACAGAGCCTACCGGCGAATTGCGCCGAAATCCGTTGAAGTCATTCTCCTTCCACACTTTGTAGCTCGCACATTCTGTGGTCGCCTCATTGAAAAACATGCACACAACACAAAATATTTCGACCCTGGTCGAGACTGGCCGTCCTATAGAAGGGCATGTGAACATCCCACTGGATCTGCAACAATTGTCCTTTCTTGGAGACACGCGAAGTCGACGAGAGCTCTTAGTCTTTGCGCAAGCCAATCCGTCACGGCAACCACTGGCCATGGGCATCTCCCAACCTGGCATTCCAGTGCGACGCATGGCCGCGGACAGGAAAACAAAGGTTACAGACGCACTGGTCCGGATATTACGCCGATTTCTCACTCCAGCAACAATCACCATAGATGGGCAACATGATCAATTCTATCGGAAAGTGCGAAAACCCAAACAGACCTAATTACAACCACTAGTCGCAAACGCGACTAATGGGGGTCGGCCTCCGCCACGTCGAGTGTTTAACCAAAACACAAAACCCCAAAACAACGGCTCTCACTGCACCAGTCGCTCAACTCTTTTCCACACAGGAAACGACGAGAGCAAAGTAAGTTTGCTGTTCATGCAGCATGCACTGTGCTATGTTGGTCTTCTTGCACTTGTCCCGTCTTGAACATGGCAGCGGAATCACACAGATTCCAAACGCACCAAAAACATTCAGCTTCACATTGATGAATTCATGTTGGTTGAATTCATCACCATTTCCAAAACATTCTCAAATAACTTCAAACTCATCACAAATTCCAAAAACGTTCTCCTTGTCCATGAAATAGTTGAAAAACATCACGCAGCTTCCAGAAAATGTAAAACGCAGTTTGGCAGAAAAATAAATTGGTTTGTTGTTGTTGACAAACGACATGCACATCCAGGAAAAATAAAGTTGCACCACAACCGTCCAAATTCACTTGCAAATGCCGCGCATGCAGCAAGTGAGTTTCGAAAACAACGTTTGACCTTCTTGTCCATAAACATCATCACCAAATACTTTGCATTACCATGCAAAGTCCAGAAAACAACGAAAAATACATCGTTCCCAGATGTTATTCCACCATTCTGCAGCAAATCCAGAGCTGTACACAAAGAAGACATTGTTGTAACCAAATTCCACATGCCATATCAAGTTGTCAGGGGAACGTAGCACATGTTCACCGTATCAACGGGAGTTTATACTTCCATACCCCCTTTTGCTACGATTCCCATGCAGCTTGGCTAAGAAAGTTTCCAACATGCAGCACAATGCATTGTGTATGTATCCACATCATCCGCAAAACCATTGTGAGGATCCGCACACGAAGTCATCTCTTCCCAGCAGTTGCAGATGTATCAAAAATACCTGTGTACGTTAATTATTCCTGTGTCATCGCTGTTGTCTGTGTCCGCATACTCATTGATGCAGAAAAGTTGAACTCAAAGTGCCAAGTTGAAATCACCTTGCAACGGATTCCATGCAGTCCGGTCCATCATAAAAGAAGTTCCATAGATTCTGCACAGAGCATCCATACCAGTGAATTCCAGGCACATTGCACAAAAAGGAAACCATAGGCTTGGGCATGCAATGTCTCAAAGACCTCCAGCATTCAACGCCACTCGAACTCACGCTGGTACACGTAGCCAGCATTCAGGAATGCGTCAACTCGGCAGTGCATAAGAAATGCACAGAAATCAGGACCCTGTGTCCTGGGTGTGGAAGTCAACTTCTTCCTGAATTGTCCGATCATCTTCTTGGCGTAGCGACATTCATCTGCACTCTTGTTGAAGACCTTGACAACAAAGGCATGATATGTGATTGGCGATGCAGCGAATTTTCCCATCTTCAAAAGCGTGCAAGACCAGTGATATGTGTCCTTGATCCATGCAGGCTTTGGCACTGAGAAATCCACTTCTTCGTAATTAACATCAGCATCTTGCCAGTTGTCTGCCCATTTGTGAGTGCCTGGCAATCCAGTGGGAAAGCTCGGAAAGATCCGCGGTGAGTCCCCGGTGTCGGAGATGAAGGAATAGCTACCAAGCCCATCCTCACTGTCAGAGGCAGACATCACGGCCTCATGACGACGTTTGGAGCCGTCTGTCATTGCACCATCTGGCATCTTATTCGAATTCGGTTCAACCACATCAGGTGGTTCCTCCGAGATGCGTGCACACTTTGTAGAATGGCTTGTGGCCTTGGGAAACTGTGATTCCTTTCCCTTTCCTTCTTTTCCTTTCTCACCCTTTGCACCTTTCTCGAATTCTTTGCCCTTGCCCTTGTCGCTGTGACCACCTTTGCCGAATTCTCCCTTTCCACCCTTCTCGAATTCCTTGCCTTTGCCCTTCTGTTCATTGTATGACTGTTCACTTCCAAGAGCTGCGGCAGGGAGTACTGGTGGATCAGCTTTGGCAGGAGGAGGGATAGGCACCTGTGCATTGAATTTTGGGAAACCCGCTGAACCTCCTTCATCAGGATGGCAGTATTGATTCGCAATGGCTGAAATGGCGGCAGCAGCAGCCTTTGCCTCCGCAAGGTCCGCATTCTTTTGCACAACGTTCCCATAAATTTGAATCACAGGCTTATCCTTCGGCTTGTCATCCTTCTCCACATCTTCAATCCAGGGGTCGTCATTGGGATCGTAGGGGCGGTCCTGCCACTTCTTGTGGTATTCACGTGCATCACGAAACCCAGAGCTTGCCCCTTGCTGTAAATTCTTCGGTGGAGTTGTCGGTGGCGCCTTCCATGCTGGATCATCTGGCCATAGAGCACCTGGAGGCGCTTTACCAGCATTTGAATTCGTAGATGAATTCTTGTCAGCTGGGTGACCTTCATTACACTCTTGCCAGTCATCATCCGGTGGGTAAGGTCTGTTCATGGGAGCATTTTTGACCTCCTTTTTGTGGACGGTCAAGAGTTCGTTCATCTTCCCACCTTCCTCAGCTTTATCTTTACACTCACGCAAAACACGCCCAGCCACGCAATACGGTTCACAGGTAACATGTGGGGAGGGGGAACATTATTAGCGTGATCCCTACGCGTATCCTACACAAACTGAACCAGCTTTACCGTCATGTTTGTCTGAACGCGGAAAATAAAAGGTTGACATCACTGCACAAAAAACAACGACATCACTGCATGCTGGAAATCCGGTCAAACGCTTTTCTTCCACAAATAGGCGGGGGAAATTCCAAGTGCCACATCCAGCCTTCTAGGCTAGGGCTAGGCTAATACAACACAAGAAAACACAAGACAATACACTACAGAAGAGTGAGAACGGGACATGTGCAGGGTGGGAACAAGGGTGGGAGCACATCGCTCCCGTTCAACTTGGAACCAAATTGGCCACCACAACATTTACATGTCTTCCACTCAATTTGTGTTCAATGCATTGTGTTTGTATTAGTTGAAATTCTTAAACAAACAAGTACAAAAGTTTGTGAAGTTTGGGAGATGAGACAGCAGAACAAGACTGGAAACAAACTTCAAACAACACCGTTGGTTTCGCAGGTTGCCGTTCGAAACAATTTAGAAAACTCCAAACAGGCAAAACAAGGCTCAAAACACAACGTAAACGCAGATACAAATCTAGAGATCACGCAACACGAGATCCCCACCCACACGTAAACGAACCAGACAGCGCGTAGAAACACGACGCGTGAAAGAGCATGACATACATGCACAAGGGCGTGTACAACAGGTGGGTGCACATTGCACACACACTGTAACATTTGGTGAGTTCGCAGATAATGCATTATCCACTAAAGTAGAACATTGCTTATCTTTACACTCACGCAAAACACGCCCAGCCACGCAATACGGTTCACAGGTAACATGTGGGGAGGGGGAACATTATTAGCGTGATCCCTACGCGTATCCTACACAAACTGAACCAGCTTTACCGTCATGTTTGTCTGAACGCGGAAAATAAAAGGTTGACATCACTGCACAAAAAACAACGACATCACTGCATGCTGGAAATCCGGTCAAACGCTTTTCTTCCACAAATAGGCGGGGGAAATTCCAAGTGCCACATCCAGCCTTCACCCCACCTATACATTCATCACATGTTGTCCAATCGCACATTTGCGAAGGATATCCAGAGGCACTTTGAACTCTTCGGCTCCAAGCACAAAGCACATCCGAAAATCCAGTCTGGATGGGCCATCTGCAATGTTGCTCATTGTTGGCACACGACAAAAATAGGGCTGGACTTCCAGCTGAGCTTCAAGAAGCGTCCCTTTGTGGATCATCCTCATAGCGTGCACTGAATCTGCACTGCCTTTAATCCAGCTATGCCGCGCACCATCATTATCAACAAAGATAAGCACTTGGCGCTTCTCCATCAATTTGCTCCAACATGCAAGCGCCAAAAGGTATGGGAGAACCTCAGCTTCAAACACAAGCTGACGTCGACCGCCACATGCCCACTCCTCCACTATCTCATCAGGTAGCTGGAGGCCAAAGAATTGCATGCCCTGACCCTGAGCGTCAATCAGGATTGCACCGACTGAAGTGGTCATGGTGTCACCGGTGGTGTCTGCCGGCTCACAAGCCCCATCAATGAACAGCAGAAGAGGAGGTTCCGACGCAGTTGTGACCACGCGCGGCGGCGCATGAACAATTCTGTCCATCATCCAACTCAAGCCAAATAGCACCTCCTCAGACAATGGGGAGCAGTCACACCCAGTTCTCACTGGACTTCCCACAGCCCTTAAAGCAAGCTTAGCACTCCTGCCAAAGACCTGGCCTTCAGCAAATGTCAACCTCGACCTTAAGCTCTCCGACTCAGCACAGGTTAGCCGGTCAGCATCAAGAAAGCCCTGCACCATGGTGGCCAACTCATCACGCCGTTTTTGCGTGTTGCCAATCCTGAGGACACCTTCGTGAGTCTTGCTCAAGTCAAACTCCACACCCAAAGCTGTAAAAATCGGTGCAAAGCCTTTGTCCTTCTCCGGGTCCTCCGACAGCACCCACCCAAGGCTCTGGAACAAAAACTTGACAGTCATATGGGCACTGTCAGCATCTTCAGGCCTTGCTATGCATATGAAGTCGTCGAAAAAGGAACTCCATAGCAGAGCCGCACCCCTGATGCCCAGCTCTTTGAGCGCACGAGACACTCGGAGGAAAGACGCAACGGATGCCGTTCCCCCGAAAGGGAGACCTCTCATGCGGAAGAGCTTCACACAGCCATCAATAGGCGACCAGGCTGCTATCCAAGAGAACCTGTAATGGTCACTACTCACGCCGAGCTGGCGGTAGGCCTTCCGCAAATCATAAGTGCGGCCTACCAACTTGCACTCAGGCCCGTGCACTTGCATGAACCGCTTTATCAAGCCAGCCACCTCATCGATGGTGTCGACCTGCAAGCGCTCGGGCAACCCAACTGTAGCGTTGATACCAGAGGCAGTCAAATTGTCAATCGGTCGTGTCTTAGACCCCTGACGCAAGCCAAATCTGGGGGATACGACATGGCCAGGGGGCAAGGCATCCACTGAAAAAGGGCCTTCCAAGGTCCCGCCATCCACTTCTGCCAACGTCGCCTCCCAAACCTCCATGTCCAAGTCACCATCCTGGGATGGTTTCACACTCGCAATTGCTCTGCAAGAAAACGATGCAGCCATCTTCACCAAGCTGTCGACATGCAACTCCGGTGGCCGCATATTGGCAGCAAACATGTCAGACTGTTTCATCCAGCCCACCAATGGCAGCCCATCCGAAGCCTCCTTGGCAATTGAGGCATCAGGGTACCCCACCGCTTCCAAGGAGAGTCGCATAAGTTCAAAACGCTTGCCCTTCAGAACCGACCTCAAATGGTCTGGCCTTTCCAAACTGATCCTCTCCTCAGCGGCCTTGGACTGATTGTACAACTCAATCATAGATTTGGTCCAAGCTATGCGAACCCGCCGAAGCTCAACTGCAGAGTCGCACCCATGCAAGGCGATGGCTCTTTCCATACCTTCTGGCAGCTTGACAGGCTGCATGTTGGGGTGCACCAAACTGCAAGCTCGTTTGATGTACTCCATCGGCTCAATGGGCAGGCCAATTTCAACCCCCTTCTGATCATTCAAAAACCGGAGCAGCCGAGCGCCTTTGGAAAAGTGTGGGTTGTCTGGCAACCTGGAGCCGGGCTGCACTTGTCTCAAAAACGGAAAATTTTCCAAATTGACAACTTCTGTGCGTAAAAAGTCAGTCAGCAGAGGTGGCATTTTGTTTCCTCGAGGCAAACTGCCAGTGATGGCTCGGTTTGCCACGTCTTTGACATGTAGGTGCCCAGCATCCACCGCATCAAGAGTGGCAGGGGGTGCATGGTACCCTAAGCGCTGGGCATACTCGGCTATGGCGTTGGCCCAATTTGCACATAAAACAGGGTCATAGGCACACTCTTGGGCCGTGGCGAAGGTACCGTCTTTTGTTACACCCCAAGCGTCGTGGTCATGATTATCGTCACAGACGCGTTGCAACTGCAAAAGTTCCTCAACACAGGTCCAAATGGCTGTCATTTTCTTTCGCCGCGACCCAAACATGCAGTTGTGGAAACAAAAAACAAGGCATTTTTTGCCTAGGTACTGCATCAGCATGATGAAGGGTGTTGTGACCCACATCAGGGAGCTAGATGGATTTTCAACCGACCAGCCCACATTCATTTGGTCCAGCATTTTGATGTATTTGCATGTCAACGTGTATAGACGGTTTGCTTTGCTGACCCTCTCGCGAGACACAAAAGGCAGACCTGGTAAGCCCATGGGGTGTTTCATGCTCCTCAATGGCTTCGGCCCCTTTCGGTTTTTCAGTGGTATGCATCTTGCCATCGATGCGGTTCCACATGGTGGTGCAAAATGCACATATAGCAGACGCCCTTGCGTCAAAAGCTCCTCAAAAATCTTGCACTGTGCTGGTGAATTCAAGTCAATCTGCAAAATTGGGATTCCTTTGACCGCCTGGTGATCGACTGAGAAAACTTGAAAGCCCTTTCTGCGAAGAGCTCTCGACAAGCCTGCTTTTCCACAAAAAACTTCGACAATGTAGCAATCGGCAAAAGTCCTGCCACCAGATTCAGCGGAGCCATCTGGCGGCACATCAATTCAGTTAGAGCATTGACCCAGCGGATGCTTGCCGTGACATTTGATGCATTGGTGCATCCCACGGTTACATTTGTCAAAGTTGTTCTCTTTGGTCACTTTGTTGGTGCAGCCATGAGCCATGTTGTAATTGTAACAGGTCCGCTGCTTCTGTTTATTCCAGCCACTGAACCCATGTAAGCCAGTAGGTAGGTTTGACCTTCCCTGCCGATTCTTGGTTCGTTTTTTAGGTGCTGCCTTTGGCTGCTTCTTCTGCGGTCCATCGTCCTCCTCACTTATCTTTCTTTTTGCGCTTGCATTGCCACCAGCTGCAAGGGGCAATGGAAGCAGGTGGAAGGCCACTGACGCTGAAGTATGAAGTTGCTCCAAAGCCACATCCACAGGCAGTGTCCCATTTTTGTCAGCCCTCAGCTCAGATCTCACTTGATCAGCGACTCGCGTCCATAGCTCCTTGTCTGCCCTCAAAATGGCGTCAATGGATGCCGCCTTGTAGCCTGGCGGTGCAGGCTTATTCAAGTGGCCCATGAAGTGGCGCATCACCTTCTCATGTGTTGCGTACGTAGCCAAATTGCTCATTTCCAACGCTAAGCCGCGTCTGATCATCGCCTGATGGACACGAAGCTCATTGCCCAACTCAGACGTCAGTTCGTCCGATTTTGCCTTCACCTGCAGCTGATGCCCCTCAAGCAAAACGACCTGTTTATCAGTTTTGACTGACAGCAGCTCAAGTTCACGACTCACACATCGGCTCAAAGGGAAATGCCTCAGCGCACCCTCGTCTAACATTGCAGCAAAAGCATCAATCACACAATGCCCAGGCTCGTAATCACCTGTGATTTCAAAGCCGCTGATCTTGCTCCTCATTGTTCTGAGCCTCATGTCCTTTTCTTGAGCAGGGAGTTTCCTGGCTGTATCATCAGGTGTCTCAACTCTCTGCTTGATTGCGGCTACTGCAACCGTCAAGGCCTCATAGGCCAACTGCTTTAATCCAGCTTGGACCCCAATGCTAGCGCCCCTTGGGCATATCATATCGACCAAGTTCTGAAACCGCTCTCCATCCAACTGACCAGGCTGGCCATTCACTGCAAAGGCCAAGTGATTGAAGCATCTGATATCATTGTCGTACATCGCCTGTATATGATCATCAGCCAGTTGGATCTGTTGTGCACGATGCCTGAAGCTTGCATTGGATTCCGCATAGCTGGCCATCGGTGCGAGGCGCCAAGCGGCTATCAAAAAAGGTAACCAATGAACCCTGCATGTTCAAATCAAAAGAAGTGCATTAAAATCAAAGCAGAGAAAGCCGATGCACATGTAAAGACAGATTCTTCAAAAGTGAGCAGGTGACATGTCAGCCCGTGCTGTCACAATGTGCTTGAACCCCTGAAAAACTACACGCTCATGTATGTGATCAGCTGGCAACATCATGTGGCCACACATTGCAGGCCTTACCTGCTACATTGCAGGCCTTACCTGCTTCAGATTCACCGCTATCAGAAACTCTCATCCCTCATCTGCGTAGGCTGAACATCGCAATTTTTCCACATCGGAAAAAAGCCAAGAGTATCAAGCGCTATTCTTTCCACATTGGAATGAACCTGAGCGCCTAGAGGTCATACTCTCAACTCACATTCAGCATTTGCACACATTATGCATAGCTGGACATGCACGCTAGTCAGACATCTCTGACACGGCTGCACATTGCAAACCAACTGATCACATCGGTGAAAATTTCTTCACGCTTAAAACCATGAAATCACAAATTTGTAGCTCATGTTGACACTTGAAAACAAACCTCGTGCAGCCCGAATTAACCATGTGGTCCGGCAGCATTTGCACACATTATGCAGAGCTGGACATGCACTCTCGTCACACATTTCTGAAAAGGCCGCACATTGCAAACCAAACTGAACACCACAAGACAACAAGTGTCCGTCCAATGAAATTGAAGTCAAAAACTTGTAAATCACATTGACACTCGAAATCAAAACCAGTGCTGCCTGAATTTGACATGTGGCACAGCATTCAAACCTCAACCACGAGAGTTAAGATCCCTGCTTCCCATGCAGTGCTCGCACATCGCCACGCCCTTCACGGGCTTGCCAGCAAAATAGGTGTACCTGTTGCATTCACGGCGCCCACATAGAAACTTGAGACTGCCATGCAATTTCAAATGTTGCATTCCTGAAACATTGTTTCTGTAAACTGTACATGACTCAGGAATGTCAACAAAACCAGGTCTTAACTCCGGTACAACTAGGTGCCACAGCAATGTCGAATCAGCAGGCCCTGAAAAAACATCATCCTCACTATCAGAAGAATCGCTCGATGACGGCACAAAACTGCTATCAGAGTCAGATTGTTCCTGATTTGCTGGTATACCGGCTTGAGACTGATGGACAAAACGCCCAGACCTGCTTGCATCAGGGAGAAAAACACCCTGCTTGATTGCCTGCAGAGTGCCAACCAACTTTGTCACAGCTGGGCCCATACTATCCCTGTTGTAGGCTTCAGCTGATTTTGCATTGGCATCCAGATGGTGTCCAAGCAGCCGCCTAGTTTCAAGATCCAAGCCATGCTTCCCAGCCCACGACAGGGCAGTAGCCTTCAGGCTATGGGACTTCACCCCACAGCCCTTGTCATGTCCAACCCTCAAAGCTTCACGCAGCAACTGGCCACATTCCGATGATGTGATCTCCTGCTGTAGAGGCTTCCCATCAACGCCAAAGCGGCAGAGCAATGGGACAGTCAACCTGCCTCCTGTCTCTAATCCCAGTGCTTCACGTGCTTGTAGCCACGCCCTGAACCAGTCATGGCTTCCCAGCGAGTAGATGGGGGCCACCAACGGCAAGAACGTACGCCGCAAAACTTCACTTCTGGCCCCCTTGTTGCCAAGAACTTGAAGCTCAAGGTACCCTGGGCACTCCAGTGAATCAGGGTCAATGCTGGCCACATCAGCGTCCAATATCATGTTGACGGCCCTTTGTCCATCTGAAAAACGTCCACAACCATACAGCAGGATGAGCATCGCACCAAAGAGCACTCTGTCTTTCAAGTCTGGTGTGGTAGCCACCAGCTTTTCCAGAGTAATCACCTGAGATACCAGCAGCGGCGTTGCTTGCGCAATGGGCCCTGCACGCGTGCTGAGTTCAGTGGCGACTCCGTCCACCCTAGCTGTGCCAAGCTCAGCCAGGTCACCACGCAAACCCAAAACTCCTTTTGCAAACCTACAGGCTTCCAAAAATGACCTGCCCGCACTTGCTGCAGTGTTTTCATCCTTCAGCATGTGCTGGAGGTACGTGAAAATAACGTGCTCTCTCAGCGGAAAAAACTGTAAACCACGCTGTCCACAAAAGTTCACAAATCTATTCAGTGCATAGAACCTCTTCGACAAAGTTGAGGTTGCCTTCCTGGCAAAGCAAGCTCTAAGGCTGTGCTCAACGTCCACGTGGGTTACTTGGGTACCCGCCGCCAAAATTGCATCACCAACTGAAAAGGCGTCCAAGCTAATGCACACAAGACTTGTCCAATTGGAGACAACACTTTGTCTCTTGTCAGCTTCTTCCCTCATCTCGACATGTCTAATGACTTGCTCGCACAACCCAGCTACCCTTGTTTGCTTAGGCTTCTGCAGTAATGACATCACATCGTACTGAACCATGTCAGTCAAGTCAATGTCGACAGCTGGACGTTTGAGGTCTGGACCACGATTGCTGCACTGCCCAAACACGTCACTCAGAAAAGGATCAGTCTCCCAGAAAAATTTTGGAGAGTTTGCTTCCAATGCCCATCTGCTGTGATCAACCCCAAAACCAGGTAATGCTGGATTGACAGGCTCAGATGCTGGTTGCACATCAGGCCCCAAACGTTCAGTGCAAAGGTCCAGGCTCAACGCATTGCCTTCATTCAAGTGCAGAAGCCAGTCGACACCTTCATCTAGCTGCGGGGCAGACAAACCTTTGTCTAGTTGACTGTCATCAGCATCACCTACTGGTTCCCATCCATCAAGCTCACAACTGAACTGATCACCAAACAAATCAGCTTGCTGAGAATCCAAGCCATCATCTGAGTCCAGCGCAGTGGCCCGCAACACATGAGTACCTTCAAGACACTCCTGTTGATTGAGCAGGCTATTGAAACCGTTGTCAAGCTCCTCACTCCCATGCAAAGGATCAGAAACTTGTTGGATGTTACATGAACCCACAACCAATGCAGAACCCCCCTCTGGTATTTCTCCATCAGCAGCTAAGGTGTGCTCCAATGCTGATGGCAACGATGTCGCCCGCGATGCGTCTGCCCTAAGCGACATTGCAGGTTGCAAAAAGAACACCTGGAGGTACAGCAAAATGCCAATTGCAAATCTGAAGTGGAGTCTTCTGGAATGGTGATGGTACATCCAAATCTGCGCAGCAATTCGACAATGAGAGCAAAAAGTAAATGCAGCAGCTCAGTCAGTGTACGAAGGTGCAGCTGGTCCATACAAAAGGAGCCAGATGCAAAAAATTGCAAGCCAAAATCCACACCAGAAACTGCACAAAATGACAATACACAAACACGATGGGGACAGTGATGGAATAGGCACACAAGTACCTGCCGGCAATTGGATCGGCGAAGCTATGGCACAACGCCCCTTATCTACCGCCCCACGCTGCCGCATGCTGGGAGCACATCGCTCCCGTTCAACTTGGAACCAAATTGGCCACCACAACATTTACATGTCTTCCACTCAATTTGTGTTCAATGCATTGTGTTTGTATTAGTTGAAATTCTTAAACAAACAAGTACAAAAGTTTGTGAAGTTTGGGAGATGAGACAGCAGAACAAGACTGGAAACAAACTTCAAACAACACCGTTGGTTTCGCAGGTTGCCGTTCGAAACAATTTAGAAAACTCCAAACAGGCAAAACAAGGCTCAAAACACAACGTAAACGCAGATACAAATCTAGAGATCACGCAACACGAGATCCCCACCCACACGTAAACGAACCAGACAGCGCGTAGAAACACGACGCGTGAAAGAGCATGACATACATGCACAAGGGCGTGTACAACAGGTGGGTGCACATTGCACACACACTGTAACATTTGGTGAGTTCGCAGATAATGCATTATCCACTAAAGTAGAACATTGCTTGCGCATGAGTGCACGTAGTTGGTCCCATTCTCCCTGCGTCATATCTGTCCCAAGAACTGGATCATTGGGATCGTATGGGAGCTGCTGCGAATTCATCGAATTCGATCCAGAGTGCCCGTAGGGGCCTGCATCAGCTGGCGGCCAGTGCTGTTGTCCGTACTTTCGAGCCATTGCGTCAGTCGCTCTAATTCCTAATTGAAAGCTGTTTCAACACACACACGCACCCAGAGTCGAGTACCGCAGTTTAGCCGTTTTGAGGGTCCTAAACTCCGCAAATGTTGAATTGGGCGTGTGAGTTGTGTCATGTACCTGACATCCTTAGTAGCATGCAGGTCGTTGCATCTCGACTGACGTCCCTTTCATCCAAAACATTGCAAAAACATCAAAAACTGTAGTCCAACCCTGTCCAAGTGTGTCCACAGACATGCAAAACTCAAAACAAACTCAACTGACATGCACAAGTTGACATCAAGTGAACTGTGCTTCACATCACTGCAGTGTTTCATCAAAAGTGCTTCGCGTTCGCCAGTGATTCGCGAAAAAAAACAAAAATCTGTGTTCCACATGACTGCAGTGCTTCACATGACTGTATCTGGACATCAACTGTGGGTTTCGTTTCGTTTGGTTTGTATTTGGTTTCAAATAAGACATGCAAAAACAAAACTCTGGTTTCTCCATGCCAAAAAAAAAGGTTGCACATCCCCCTTTCAAACTTGACTGGCGACGTCCGGAGACGTGCAAAAAAATCAGTTCCACCTGCCACGCAACTTTCCTATGGAAACTCATGCACATGCAGGTCAAAAAAAAACTTTCCATTTGGTCTTTCATGCTCTGTGCAGACAGCACACCTTCAGGGATCCTTCCTACCCGCACGTACTGCGGCCAAAATGGCCTTGGCAAGTTCTCTGTTGTAAACACCTGTCTGGTTCCAATTCACGTCATACATCCCAGCATGCTTGTCGCACTCGCACCAACCAAATCTCTTTGTGAGCAAGTTGCAGAAACCGGCTGAAGCACTACAAAAGATCAAAACCTTTCCTACTGGCAAGCCGTTTGACGCTTGCATTCCAGTTTGGCATAAAAACACTTCAGCATCAAATTGCAAACCACACTGTTTCAATACGCGTTTCGTTTCGTCTCGTTTCCAAATGTTGTTGTTTCGTGGCAACTCAAATGACCGTGAATTCCCCAGCAACAAATACTTAGAAACGTTGTCCATGATACCTTTCCATGACCTGTCAGCCTCAGATTCTACTTGCGCTGAAAAATTCTTGAGGGGCGATCCTGAACTGCACGGTGTGGAAGCATGCACATGCACCCATCTATACCCTAGCTGTTGTTGTACCTCAACGAATTCTTTCACTTTCTGAAACATATCAGCAGTTTCCATTCGTTTGACGATACCGATGTAGGGCATTCTGGCTACCTTGCAGGCTTCCCTAAGTGCTGAATTCGTCCCGCAACAAACTTCAACAAAGGCGATGTCTTGTTTCTGGTCCACACGGTTGTTAAACAACATGACATCCCTAATTCCTTGCAGGTCCTTTGCAGGTACCTCTGGCACTTCGAATCCTAAGCTCGTTCGATGCCTGAGAAAATCCTTGGTCCCCAAACACTTGGTAAAAAGATCTGCCACATTGTCAGTTCCAGCTCGGTGTTCAACCAGCAGTTCGTTGGAACTAATTTTAGCTTTCATCCAGGCCATTCTAATCTCAACATGCCGACTTCTCTTGGGAATGTCCTGTCCTACTAACAGCTGCAACGCTGAAGAGCTGTCAGATTCCAGCAGGATTTGAGGAACATCTCTTTCTCTCATCTCTCCAATTCCGATATACACACGGTGACAGAAATTACTGAATGCAACCGATTCTTGGGCAACCATCTGCAATGCATACAATTCTGCTTCACATGAGGACAAAGACACTGATTGTTGTTGACGAGCCAATGACCTAACCAATGCACCTTCACAAAACACAACTCCACCTGAGATACCTTTCCTACCGTTGAATCTGTATGGAGCAAATGATGCATCAGAGAATGAATGCAGGATTGAATGTCTTGCAGGGCCAATCATTAAATTCTCATATTCAGGAGAGGGTAATCTCAAACAAGTTCCTACATCCTCAAACAGAAATCTAAGCAATGCACGAATTGCAGATTCCGTGCCTTGATTCGGTTTGGCTTGCTGACCTCCAATGAGGCTTAGGTAGAGCTTGAGATCGTGTCTTGATTGAGCCATCCACAATAGTTTGCCCAAAGCACGTCGAAAACGTGAGTATGCAGAGGGAGATAGTTCTTGTATCAAATTCTTGTCGCCCATAGCCTTGTCCAAGATCCCAGCAACATCCGGCACTGAAGCCGAACCTTTTGTGATGTTGAATTCCGTGAACGTTGTGTCCAAGAATTTCGGATCCACACCAATGGTCAAGGAGTCATCTTCAAGTCCTCGATGCACATGCCGGCCAATGAAAATTAGGTGTCCACCACCATGGCGTGCAGGAAGGATAATTCCTGTCTCCTTCAGGGGCACGGCTTTGCCAATCGCCTTCTCCACAATCTTCTCGGCTTTCTCAGATTGGCAACATAGCAGCAGATCATCCACATAGGCAACAAGCAAGGCAGTTTCACCATTGACAACACCTTGATAAATGCATGGTTCCACTTCATCCGAAGTGAGTCCAACACCACGAATGCTGTCACTCAGCAAATTAAGCCAATGCAAAGACGCATCTCGCAGGCCGTTCAAGGCTTTGTAGAGCAACAAGTAGGCTTGTGATCCATCAGGCATAGAGACTGAGAGAGGAAGCTTCAGCACGATCACGAGGCCGTGAGGGAGTGGAGAATGCATGAATGCATGGGAAACGTCAAGACCTTTAAGTCGAAGAGCTCGTTGAGCAGCAAGAGTGAGGACAAAATGCAGTCCCTCAATGCTCGGTGTTGGGCTCGAGATTCCCAGCTTTCGTGCACTAATTCCTTTGTTCAAGTCCTTTGCCACAATCCTAACACGAACCCGTGTCTCACTTTTGTATGCTGAAACCCATCTACTCGGTATGACACGCATGAGTGGGTGTTTCTTCTTCAACGCATCAACCTCAGCCTGTCCTATGACCTTTCCAGCACCACACTTCTCTAAATTCCCAATTTCTTCTTTCATTCCTTCAAAACCAAGATCCACATCTAATTGCATGAGTGAACTATCATCGATTACTTCATCAGGTTTCCACAAAAGCACTTCAGATCCACCAAGTTTCACCTTCACACATGTATGGTCCTTGCCTTGTGCAAACTTGATCGAATTCAGTTCAGCATCAAACAATTCTGGAGCTGTGGCTCGTGCATTTTCAGGTCCTTGTTCCAAACTCCATGCAACTGGTCCTAAAGCATGACATGCATCATCCATGACAAAAAGATCCAAAGTCATTGGAATCTGAGTCCCAGAGGCGCGCTCTGCGGCCATCTCATCTTCAAGATCTTGCACGGATTGTTCTGCTTCTCTCTTCACGCCTGAACCTTCAGTGTCCATGGATAAACCAACCTGATCTGAACCTGCGCCGACCGGAGCCGGGCTTGTCTCGATCTCAACCTCCATATCTTCAACCTCAAGTCTCGGTCTTGCAACATTGGGCACAACAACAGGAGTTGCACTGGGAGCTTCACTCGCCTCAAATGCAGCTCGCTTTCTCTTACATTCAGCATTATGCCTAATTCCTGGGACATCCATACCAGAATCACATGCAGGACACCTGGGTGTCTTTGGAAACACACGCACATCATGTCTTACAGCATCTGGTGACGGAGACGGAGACTCTGGGGAAACAGTTGGAGAGGCTTTTGGAAGTGCAGGTCCATCAGCAGTAGATGCACGAATTTTTTCTTGTCGGGCAATCTTCAACTCGCCTGGCTTTCTAGGTTGCGATGGAGCGGACTCCACCGGTCTCTTTCGTTGGACTGGAGCTCGATAGCTCGTGTCGGGTTCTTTCATCTCTCTGACCAAATCACCTGGCGCACCATCAGGATATTCAACAACATCATCATGCATAGGTTGATTGATCTCAGCATCAGGCAATCTGGGTCTCTCCACATTGGGTGCAGCTGGTTCGACATGCACACCTGGTCGTGCAGGAGGAACTTCTTGAGCTTGTCCACCACCTTCAATCTCACAAAACAGTTGATCGCCAATGACCTGGTTCCACGCAATTGGAGTGATTGGCTTGACATTCCTTGCAACAAAGCGCTTCAGAACTAATTCTCCATCAATTCTGATTGCACCTTGCACGATGGGTCCAGTATCCAAGCCTGAGTGCACAAACGAAGCTTCAATGCTTCGAGTTTCATTGGGTGATTGGGCTCGCATGCTACTAGGCAACTCAGCAAGGACACTTCGTCCGAACATTGCAAAGGAAGGTCGAGACAACTTCCGCTGTGTAGAGTACTCCAATGGTGAAAAATCAGTTCCATGAGCCTTTGAGAAATGGTTGTGGCTCAATGCAATGTATGTCACAACATCATGCAGGCCACGTTCAGTGAAGCAAACATCAGCACCTCCTTGGTTCATCTCGGCACGCAACACTGCAAGGGATTCCTTAAGCCGTCGAACAGCTCGTTCTGCACCTCCATTGCTTTGGTGTTGTTGAGGTCGTGCACGTCTAACAAGGAAAGTGTATTTTTCAGAGCTGGTGCCAACTAATTCTGAAACAGCACGTTCGGCATCAGTATGCAGGACAACGGAAGAGGTCGAAGAAGCAAGGCCGAAATGATCCAGCCACTTGCATATCTGATTCTTCACCGTTCGAGTCTCCTGTCCTACAATGACATACCCAACGCAATTCGTTGAGAGCTCAGTCAGAACTAGCACCTTAATTGTCCCTTCAGCTTCATCGTCAACCATTTCACCTCTGGTGGTCAAAAACCCAAAATCAGCTTGCACTTCCGTTTCAAGAGTACCTTCTCGACGTCGACGATGTTGGAATGTCGACTTGCCTCTTGCACAAATGGTACAACGTGGATCGTAGGGCACATGCCCTTGCATTCGGTGAGTTTCCAATGCAGCTTCCGCTGCACGGCTTAAAGGATTCAAGTTTGCACCGTCATGCACTGCATTCATACCTTCTGACATCACAAATTCACCCTGTTGTGCAGTGGATTCAGAATCCTGGTACATCCATGCAGGGTCAAGTTTAACCCATGGACATCCCCCAAAGTTACACACACCATCTAACCGCAAACCTGTTGCAGAGTGAGTAACCTCAGTGCCTTGTGAATTCTGGTTGAATTCCCAACCGCAATCACAAAGGGTGTTTGTTGAAATGATGTTATGGCTAATTCCGCCAACAAGGCATTTCAGCTTGGCTTGACGATGCACTGGGAACCTTCCCAAATTGTCATTCTTTTTCTTGAACCCTACCCAAACCGAAACAGTAGTAGATCCATCAATGTTCACTTTGCTACCATTTGCCGCCCTGAAGCGGTCATTCTGAGAGTTCACAACCCATGCACCGTAAGTGGCGCGTGATGCAGTGGCCATGACTGTTGCCGCTGCACCGGAGTCCAGCAACCACCAATGCTGGCTTTCGTCTCCCATCATAATTTCAGATAAAAGTGGATGCAACACTGGTGAATATCTATGCAGTTCAAATGAATGAGAAACTGTGTCTTGCACGTTCAAAAATGTTGAGATTCCAACCCTTTTCAATTCGACTCGATGACAGTTAGATGAAACAAGATCCTGAGAAACTGGAGTATCACCTTCAACCTCAATGCCTTGCAAACCGCATTCAAAGGTCGTGACACGATGCGAAGTTTCCTGCAGAGATCCTGACAAAACACTGGTTCCTGATGCAGACATGGCACAAAGTAGACTGGAGTCAACTTGAGGGGTCTGTTCATGCACCCATCCAAAGTCCAAATTCCACAACTGGCACACGTCTGTTTCTGTTTCCGTTTCACTGTCACTGTAGTCAACTTCATCCCCAAGGTTTGTGGGCTGGTCTACAACATATGAACATGCAGAATCATTGTCAGAAACAAAAATGAGTTCAGGTTCTTCGCAAGATTCACTGTCAGAGATAGGAACGAATTCTCCTCCATCGAAAAATTCAGGGGCAAAAATAAAACATGCTGGTGGTAAACTGGTGAAAAAATAGTTTAGTCTCACGTTTCGCAATTGACATCTCTCCAAGTTTGCACCAAAGTCATCACCGATAATCATGCAATTCGCACAGTTGCAAAATATTCTGTGTGACTCCAAACACTGCAAACCTGAAATCGAAACGTGAAAAACGGTTTCATCACATGAAAAATGGCTGCAAACGGTTTCAGTTTCGTTTGAAATATCTGTTTCAACTGTCAAACCTGTTGCAATACTGGCAAAAACGTCGGAAATCAATGGGCTCAGCACGAGAGACTGTACTCCCTGAGCAGTTGCACCGGCACTTGCACTTGCCTGTTGGTCATCTGTTGCCGGCCAGCTCCAGGACTCATCCCAGTATTCCTGTCCCTCATTCCATGCACTGTCCCATGATTCATCCCAATTGCCATTCCAAACCTGTGACGTTTCTAACCAAGACTGGTCTTCCCACCAAGATCCATCGTCTTGCCACCACATGTCAGTCCCGTCATAGTCATTTTCGTATCCTACTTCGTTCATTTTTCCTTTCTTGCCAAAACCTTTACCTTTACCTTTGCCTTTCTTTCCCTTCTGCTTGCCCTTACCTTTGATCACCTGCTTGTTGTCGCCTTTTCCTTTCTTTCTTTCAGGGCAATTCACAGAAATGTGTCCGAATTTCTGGCACTTGAAACATTTCAGTTTTGACAAATCAACATCACATGCATTTGAACTGTGTTTTCGACTGCCACATGTTCCACACTTCACACCGCCTACAGCGTCCAAATTCCAATTCCCATCCCCATCACTTGCAGACATGTCATAAGTGTGCAGTTGACTCATCAGATACCTCTACCTGGTTCACCTGATACAAGTTCTTCTTGGGGTGGAATTCAGCAAACGCACGTTGCTGTTGTTCCCAACGCAAGGCTGTGGCACGAAATGCATGATATGATTCACCTCCAGTATGATGCAGACAAAACGTTCTCACTGCATCCGGTAAACTTCGTAGCAACACAGCTACCAAATCAGCTTCAGCTACATGCAACCCTGCAGCATCAATTCTACTTGACAGTGTTCCCAGCAACTTAGAATACCTAGCCATCTCGAAATCTATCTTTCTGATTGTGTCCGTGACAATGGTACTTGCACTGGTTTCATTACCATGCAGTGCAAAAGATTTCCCAGCTAAGGCTGTCCTGAAACTAAGTGCTTCACTCCGGGTCCTGATGCTGTACTCCAGGGTCAGTTGCCTCACCAATTCAAAGCCATTTGAAGCCTGCAGTTCCGTGTTCACACCAACATCTGCATTGCATAGATTGATCCCTTCACTGAACGCATTGATCAGCGTCAAAGTTCTTGGATGACTTGCAAAAGCACTCCTCAGCATGGCCATCAGTCGTCGACTGCGTGCTCTCTGATTCACATTCAGCTGGTGCCAATTAAGCGGGTCTGGCCACCTGCACGCATGCTCGATCTCACTGCCGAACTCGAGGCTGGCTTGCATCGCCCAGGCTGTTAAATCATAGATGTATGCTTGCCACCCTAGGATTTCTGCTTCTCTGCTGGTCCACTTTGCACAATCCGGAGTTGGTGGCGTTCCCAGCCATTTCTCACTCTTAGCAAATACGTCTCCTACGTATTCCCCGGATGATCCTGGTACGTGCATTGGATCCATGCTCTGAGGAAATCCACTTGTGGTCCTTTGTCCAAACATCTCAGGTACACCTCTAGCCTGGCTTGCCTGTTCACCTAGAACTTGTCTTACTTGCAACAACTGCATTGGTTCCAAACCTCCCATCAGCCTCAGCACATCTTGCAGTCTTTGATTCTGGGGTGTTACTCCGCCAATGTCCTGTCCCATGCACATGCCTGCATTCTGTCCTGACCCAACCTGTCCTTGACATGCAGCACCTCCGCATTGACCTGACATCCATGGCATCCCATAACTTGCATTCCCCTGATTTGGTTCTTGACTTCTGCCTGTGCTAGCTTGGGCATTTTGGCATGCAGTTCCCATGCAACCTTGTCCTGGCATCCCTTCTCCATGCAGACCTTGTCCCATCAGACCTTGTCCTGTCAGACCTTGTCCACCTTGACCTTGTCCGAACTGACCTTGTCCAAACAGACCTTGTCCATGCAAACCTTGACCTGGATACCCTTGACATGCATTGCAACTACCACATCCATGACCTTGACCTCCAAGATAACCTTGATTCTGTCCATAGTTTCGAGGGTCCATCAATCCACCTCTCATAGGTCCGTAAGATCCAAAAACGTTCTGTGCAGGGAGAATGTGAGCACCACTACCAACTGAGCTTCCGGCAGCAACTAAGTTCTGAGCTGGTGTCTGCGTTGTTGTTCCCATTCCTACTGCTGCCTGTTGCGCGTTCGCTAATCGCAGTACCTGTGGGCGAATTACCTGCAGCACCTGTGTTTCGTTCTGCTCCTGGTTCTCCTCCACCTTCCATCCTATTCATGATGGGCGATCCTGAGCCTAAGTGCAGTGAATTCATTCCTAGCGCACTAGTCTGGTTACTTGGTCCTTGTCCCTGGCTATTTCCTGGCAACATCGCATCTAATTACACTACGCGTGGAGCACAACCGCTCCGCTACCATGCGAAAACCCAAACAGACCTAATTACAACCACTAGTCGCAAACGCGACTAATGGGGGTCGGCCTCCGCCACGTCGAGTGTTTAACCAAAACACAAAGCCCCAAAACAACGGCTCTCACTGCACCAGTCGCTCAACTCTTTTCCACACAGGAAACGACGAGAGCAAAGTAAGTTTGCTGTTCATGCAGCATGCACTGTGCTATGTTGGTCTTCTTGCACTTGTCCCGTCTTGAACATGGCAGCGGAATCACACAGATTCCAAACGCACCAAAAACATTCAGCTTCACATTGATGAATTCATGTTGGTTGAATTCATCACCATTTCCAAAACATTCTCAAATAACTTCAAACTCATCACAAATTCCAAAAACGTTCTCCTTGTCCATGAAATAGTTGAAAAACATCACGCAGCTTCCAGAAAATGTAAAACGCAGTTTGGCAGAAAAATAAATTGGTTTGTTGTTGTTGACAAACGACATGCACATCCAGGAAAAATAAAGTTGCACCACAACCGTCCAAATTCACTTGCAAATGCCGCGCATGCAGCAAGTGAGTTTCGAAAACAACGTTTGACCTTCTTGTCCTTAAACATCATCACCAAATACTTTGCATTACCATGCAAAGTCCAGAAAACAACGAAAAATACATCGTTCCCAGATGTTATTCCACCATTCTGCAGCAAATCCAGAGCTGTACACAAAGAAGACATTGTTGTAACCAAATTCCACATGCCATATCAAGTTGTCAGGGGAACGTAGCACATGTTCACCGTATCAACGGGAGTTTATACTTCCATAGAAAGTCCTGCTAGAGACTGCTGGACATGGGAGATGGACACGTGCTGGCTGTCACTGTGGCACTCCTTCTTGCCACTTTAACAGGACGCTCTGACCTGTGCATTGCTGGAGTCTTTGGTGCTGGCAAAACCAGGTCTCTGGCAATCCTGCAAATCGCTCTCAGCTGTAAGCTTGAAGATTTCTGTGCAGTGGTTTTCACGAAGGAGAACGTTGCTGCAAAGGTGCTAGCTGATCAAATATGTGACCTGGGCCCGCCGACTGTCATCCTTTGGCCGTCTCCTCCGCCGCATAGAGAAAGGTAAAGGCGAGGCTTATGGAACACGAATGGATGTCCGCTATAGTGATAGGAATCGCATAATTGCCCAACGACGGATTCTCATTGCCACTAGCGGATCAGCTACGGCTGATCTGTCCATGTTCACCTCCTGGCTTGCCAAAGTGTGGTTTGCCTTCATGGATGAGAGTCAGCAGTACAGTCGAGGTCCCTTTATGGCCGCCATGTTTCTACTAGTTTTTTGGATCCTGTTTTCGGGGCCATGGTGAAGCAGGCTTGTCGCCAAACACCAAGGTCTTTGGCTGCTGAATGTCTTGTTGGCGTTCGTTTGGGGCGGCTGAATTTCTTGACTCCTGTCTGCGTGGACTGATTGTTTTGGTTGCTTGCATTTGGTGCAGGTGGCTGTTTGTTTTGGACAGATGTCGTTGACACACTTCCTGGATCTGGGTTGGTGGGTTGGTGCCTAGATTATATGGTAAATATGCCCGGAGCCATCAAGGATGGGCCCCAGTAGAGGAACTTATAGGCACACAAACCATTAACCCTAAAGCCATGTCCAAAGCCAACCATCGGCTCGCCCTTTTCGCCACATCTGCTCACTCTTGCCAATAACTGCTTTATTCTGTCCCTCAATATCTATCAAAGTACATACTTTGGCTTTAATCCGGACGACATCAATTTCTCCCAGCAACGCTCTGCGAAACTTATCCTCGGCAGGCCATGGCTGGCCGCACCGTATCTCCCACACATATTCAGGTGGTTAGGTATTGCTCCTGCGCTAGATCCAGCGGTCACACTCACTGCAGCGTGTTTGGGTTATTGGCTTACTGGGGAGGCCCATTTTTGCGCGCCTTCTTTTTGTTACGTTTTGAGGACCAAAAAAGGGCCCCTTCTTTGTCATATTAAATCATATTGTTTTGCTCCAATTTCCATAGCCTTGAGGCCCTCGAGGCCTGCCTGGAAGCTTGCCTCGAAGCCTGCCCCGAGGTGTTTTGTTCTGATTTCCATGGTCTCGCGATGCTGGAGTTTGAGACTTGCATTGAGGCCTGCCTCTAACTTTGTTTCATCCTATAAATTTTGATTTTGCTGCAATTTTCCATACCCTTGAGGCCTCGAGGCTTTCCTTGAGGCCGTCCCTTTGCGCCAGCTGCGGCCTAAAATTCTAGCAAGGCAGCACAGTTGTCAGCTACTTCAAGTTCATCCTTGCTGGGACTTCAGCAATAGTATTATATAGTTTCGAGTCCCCGTGAGCCTCGCTTTGTCCTTGTGCCAATAGGTTTCCCGTCCGAGGCGTGGCCTCGGCCAGGCCTCGCCGAGCCTCGAAGCGCCTCGATTGCAGGCTTTGGACTCTTTCATCAACATATTAGAAGGGAAAGATTGTCATCACGAAGACAAGCAAGGAAAAGAGGCTTCTTTTGGGTTCGTTTTTAGCACCTGAAACTGATATGATTTTTGGAGTCGGAGTTGGGGCCTCCCTTGTTTGAGGCCCTTGTTGCCAACTCGGTGTTGGTTTGTGTGACGTTGATGCGTTTCGCGCAGCTGAAGAAGGTGCTTGGGTGGGCTTAAAACCGGACCTCCAAGGAGGCACCGGATTCAACCTGTTGAGGGCCCAGTTTTGGACCCCCGTGCAAAGGAAACGTGTTTAAAAAAGGGGTCGGAAAGTGGACCCCCTTGAAATCAAAAGTGGTCCCCCCTGGAGGGTCCAGTTTTGGTCCCTTCATTGTGGCAAATCTGTTGAAATGTTTCTTTCAAGTTGAAGTTGATTTCACTAGCAACAGCTGCGGCTGGAATCTTGAACTGGGGAGGCCCATTTTTGCGCGCCTTCTTTTTGTTACGTTTTGAGGACCAAAAAAGGGTCCCTTCTTTGTCATATCAAATCATATTGTTTTGCTCCAATTTCCATAGCCTTGAGGCCCTCGAGGCCTGCCTGGAAGCTTGCCTCGAAGCCTGCCCCGAGGTGTTTTGTTCTGATTTCCATGGTCTCGCGATGCTGGAGTTTGAGACTTGCATTGAGGCCTGCCTCTAACTTTGTTTCATCCTATAAATTTTGATTTTGCTGCAATTTTCCATACCCTTGAGGCCTCGAGGCTTTCCTTGAGGCCGTCTCTTTGCGCCAGCTGCGGCCTAAAATTCTAGCAAGGCAGCACAGTTGTCAGCTACTTCAAGTTCATCCTTGCTGGGACTTCAGCAATAGTATTATATAGTTTCTTTTTTTTTTCCTCTGGTTTGGCCGATTCGCACTAGGCACGGTCCTTACAATTGCGTAAGCAGTGAAAAGCAGTAGTGTACAGGACTCGTGTGGTCCAAAAATCTCCGGCAAATCATCACGAGAAACAAACCAAACAACAAGAACCACAACCAAAAACGACCCGCAAATCCCCCAGCCAGATTTGCGTTTCGCCACAAAGCAAGACAGCGAAGCAACAAAGAAAGGGGCAGGGCCCAACAAGAACCAAAACAAAAAACTCTCAGATTTGCCTTGGATACAGCGACCTTAGCCACTGTATCATCCTCAAAAACATGCAAACTAATTAATTGCGGCGGTGCATGAAGTGTTGTACCTGATTGCCCAGACCGTCTTACCTGAGAACAGCAAAGGGAGTCCAATATTGTAGGCAGACTGATGTGTGGTTCGACAGAGGCCGCCTGTATGGACGATTTGTCAATAAATCAACTTCCGCATCTCTGCTGTTCACCCTGTACTGTTCAGCGTATGCCAGGCAGTCTGTTCCTGTCAGTATACACCACCGCAAGGGACTGTAATCTATTTCCCCCCCAAAACGGGGAGGAGAGCACTGACAGCCTGCAACATGGTGTGAGCACTTGCAGAAACCGTCACGTGACTTGCGCCCAAGACCCCAAGGCCGTGGGTGAAAAAGTGGCTAAAGGCCTGACCGGCTCAGTACGGCCATGACAGACAAAGGATGTTTCGACCATAACATGGGCTCGTGAGCACTTCCAGTATGATACTGCAGGTAGGTATACAAAAGTCGCATTCGCATTGCTGTAAGACTTGTGCACCAAAACGATCAAAGATAAGGTGGTTCGGTGCGCCAGCACCAGATACTCAGACAGGAGTCACTAGGCGTCATCGTCCCAGCAAGTTCTGCGGAGAGGACCGGATGCACAGGAAGGCATCTGTATATTCCAGACAAAGCCACTCTCCCATCGAGTGGGCCATAGGCCATAGCAATACAGAAAATCCGCACAACGAACCATGTGGGCAGGCTTTGCTGCACTCGGGCGCTCCAGACTGAACTGCAGGAAGCACAACTGGACAGCGCCAGTAGAGCTCACTGCAGTGCAGCCTAGTCCATGGCTCTACCGGGAATCTACCGCCCCTCAAGAAAACACACAGGAAACAAAACACAGAGAGAGAAGGGCCCATCCCAATACAGCCAAAGAGGAAGCCACCAGACAAATTCAACACAAACAAACAAACAAACAAACGAATTCAAAAGGGGAACAACTCAACCAAAAAGGGGGGGGACGGTGAGCAAAAGCTGTCCCACCTCGGATAAATCCTTAGTTACTACCGGATAAGATCAATGTAACCATGGTGAAAAAATGGGTGACTGTGCAGAGCTGTAACCTCGGTATCCAGGCAACAGAGGAAGCAAAAACAACACACGCCCAAACAAAACGAAACCTGCCATCAAGGGGGAAGCAAAGAGGGGGGAGCGGCCAAAGTACAACCAATGCAAAACAACAAGCCAACAGAGGAAACGAGGAGAGGAGCCAGGAGGCAGCAGAGGACAGAGAGAGATAGGACACACACGCACTAGAAGGGGTACGAACGTGTCTTAGCGGAGTCCAAGAAGGGGACAAGGATCATACAATGATGAATACCTCAGTGAGGGAGCACACAGCACCCCAACAACACAGGAAACATGGTGTAGAGGGAAAGATCCCCACACAGGGCCAAGGCCTTTGTTGCCATGAGACATGATGAGGAGGGGAAACAGTGCGCAACAAACACTCCACGCGCAGAGGCACGGCAACCAGGCCGTCGCCGGAAGCAACGATACCCAGAGGGAGGGACCAGTAAAACCTGGACCAAGGCGCCAACGAGGACCATCCGAGGGGGAGGGAAGGCTACGGCAGGCAGGGACCAAAAAAAACCAAAACAGAATCAACAACCGAGGCACGACGCCTACTGTAGCTCTGCAAATCGCAACAACTATGGGTAAAACGACGAATTCACGTACCTTAACTAGTGGGAAGGGTGGGAGAGGGGTAGTCTCGTCAGTATTACGTCAGGGGAAAACGAAAACAGTTACATCATCACCTATGATTGTCAGGCACCGGGTACGAGAGCATGCACTCATGCAGTGGGCTTCATGGTGTGAGGAGGCCTTAGTATAATCTAAGCTCTCGACTGGACAACACATTCTAAGCACTAGTGCAAGGGGAAAGCATGCTGCTCGGCTTGTTATGCCTAGGCTATCACTCCCACATGAAAACACATGAGTGTGGATACTAGCTGTTGGGGGTCTGAATCAGTAGGGGCCAGGCATGTGGCAGAACATTTTCGACAAGTATGAATGAGGAAGAGCTGTGTCACCTACTGCAAACCAGTGCACCTGTCACGTCTTTGGACAGACACACCAGTGTGGAAATAGCCTCCCAGGCATGGGTCATGAGGAACCTGACAATTATAAATGAGGAAGAGCTGTGTCCCCGACTGCATACCAATGCACCTGTCACGTCTTTGGACAGACACACCAGTATGGACAGTAACCTGAAGTAGAAATGACGAAAGACCAAATAGTGATTAAAGTAAACTCCCACTGCCGTTGCTGATGAAACAAAAGCCAATGTTGTATGAGGGACAAAGCGGAGTGAAACAGAAATGAGACACGGGGGAAAGAAGAGACAAGGTGGACACAGATAGGGAAAAAGTGATGAGAATAGGTGTTGGAGGGATCATGTCGTACCTCTCATGAAATGTTCCAAATGATGCTTCTTGTCCGATGTGATAGTGTCGTTCCATTCATTGGTGAGTGCAAACGAAACTGGGTTAGCTGCTTGCTGAGCAATAGCTCGCTGATGTAGCGCTCGAATCGCCCGTTGATGTTCATCCAGATCTTCCGGAGGAACCCTCTTGCGGACTTTCCTGTCTGGGAAGGTTCGTTCCCGCAAGTTGGCTTGCAAGGCATGTCCCGCTACATAAACTGCAGGTTGCTGGAATAAAACACGCTCTGCAAATCTGTTGAGATGCACTGTCCATTCAGCAAACATATGGCTGTGCGACAGTTGATTCCTGAGTCGCGCTACCGTTTGATGCAGGCTCCCATTGGTATGCCACAATCGCAACAGACTGTAGTTGGAAGGCCAATCAAGTGGGCACAGTGTGGCTGTTTCTTTCCATTTTTCAGGTGTAAGCCCTTCTTGAGAAGGTATGATCACTTCCAGAGTAGTGCGAGTCGGTCCCAGTGGTTGGAGACCTCGCATCATGCATGGTTCAACGAGCCCTGATGTGTATCCATGGATGAGCTCCTGGAAGCATCCAGCCATTTGAAAGTCTTCATCCAATCCAAGACGAAAACCAGGCATGGTTTTGGCAGCAAATTTTACTGCTTGGAGCAGCTGTTTTGCTCCTTCCACTGGAGTCTCGTCACAGGAACGTTTCGGGCATGCGATGTTGATTTCTTGTGGTTTCTGCGCATTCTCAGGGGCATTCTCAAGAAGTTTGGGAGCAATTTTGCTAGCCCAGCTAGCCGGGAACCATGCCAATAGGGCAGAGGCACCACTCGTAAGGTCCACTAGCCCAGTAGTGCGTCGATGCGGCCGATCAGTGACCAGGACTTTTACTGGGCCACTCGACTCCGGTTCACCTCAGAGCTCTCAAGGGCCGAGCCGATGAGCTCAGACAGGATGGGCCGAAACCAGTACGTGGCATACAGCAAGCATTCAGTTTCTGGAGTCACCATGGATTCAGCCAATCTCATCAACGAGCTCATCGCTTGGGCGAGCTTTTCTGCCAAACGAATTGTGAGAGCCCTTGCCGTCTGCAGGAGGACATCCTCCATCGTGGCGCTTTGCCCACGCAACCACAGTTCACAGGCCACACTCAGCAAGATGCGCGAAAACTTTTCTTGGATGGCAGTCAAAGACAACGTCAATCTCGCCTGTAGCCATAACTGTGGGAGAACTCCAAGGTTTTCGGGTATGCAAAACGGGTTTCCGTTAGGTTGGACATTAGTAATCAGGATTGCTAGCTTGTCAGCTGCACTCGCGATCTCATCTTCAGAGGGATCTTCAGCTGCATCAGGTATAGGTGGGCACCATGCAACTGTAGGGTCCTCTGGATCACTCTCGTCATCGGTAGAGGCCGCTTCCTCATCCGAGGAGGGGTCATTCACTGTGTCTCCTGCACCCTCGGGGCTTGCAAAATTCATGGACCCTGGATCAATCTGGCGATCCAATGTGTCCAAGAGGTCCGGTTGCAACCGATGGGCATCGAAGTAGTGGATACCCGGTATTACGACAAGTTGCCGATCCTGTATACCCACGTGAAAGAAGACCTTGTGGCCTCGATGTCGATGAACAAGTGCTGGGGACCCATTATAGGCTGCACAGAGCCAGAGAGGAGATCTGTACCCATCAGCAGCATAACCATACAAGTATTCCCGATCAATCGAGCAGGGGAAAAACCCGCTGGTCGTCAGCACATGATCACGCGTGCGGGACTCTAACGCTGCAAGGACATCAGGGGGTAGCCGTAGCTTGTCTCTGCATGCCACAACCAACCGATATCGTCGCCACACTCGCGTGCCATTGGTGGTCACTATCATGGCAATAGCAAGGGGGGTTTATCTTGGGAAATAAATGGATCCACTAATCCCCAGTCCAGTATGGCACTTTTGTCACTGGGGTATTTTGAAGGGCCATGGTACTGAATGTCTCGGCCTTTCAGCGTGAAGTAGCCATAATGGTACACTCCTAGTGTCTGAGCCATGCCAATCATGCCTGCCATATCAAGAGGCGAAACAATATAGGTATGTTCAATGGCTCTTGTGAGCGCTACAGTTGCTCTCCCATAGCAGTCTTCGCGCTCATCTGCTGTTGCATCCCGACGTCCTCCACTTAGAAACCCAACGCCTGTTTGAACAATGACCGCAATGCGTGCTGTTGCCCCCGCGGCAGAGGAAGTGGTGGAAACTCTCAGCCCACCATACCACGCGGACTGGAAGCCATGTTGGAGCAGCAAGTTGTGCACCGCCGTACGATTGCATAGGACAAGCAGCTGCGAGGTCGCTCCCTGTTGCAAGTTGCGATAATAATTCTTCAGATAAGTGCAGAAGGCAACGACGTCCTCGACTGCAGCTCTTAGATCTTTAGGTGCCTTCCACAGTACTGTCCGGAAGCCTCCTTGTGCCACAGTGGACTCATGTGGCACGAAGTGTCCAATGTAGATGTGATTGGGCTCGTGGAGGACTAACTCAGGATATCGAACTGCAACAATAGCTTGGTAAGTCAGCATTGAGACCCGTGAGCTGTTAGGGAGAATGATACCCCACCGGTGAGGACCACATAACCCTGCAGCCTCAAGGGTTGTGGTGCACTCAGGTACTCCAAATTCCTCTGGTGCTGTGGCAATTAGCAGGACTGCTAGAGCTGCTGCAACCAGGCTGCTGTGTGCGTCCAGCTGGCACGATATTCGGCAGTGAAGCACACGCCCCAGGGCAGCAGGCAGCTCGTAGTCTTGCGGAGTGGATGTCCATGGGCCACTATGCGACTTATTTGCGAGTCGCAGCAAACTGAAGAGATCAGACTCCGGATCTTGGCTCGCATCAGGCCAAAGCTGCGCTATAAGTGCTGTCATTCGTGCCGGCGGAAGATAGTCTCCTGACTTATCAAGTGCTCGGAGCCCTAACGGCCGTTGCAACAGTTTGCGACGATTGACAGCCGCTGCTCGGCCTTTTGACAATCCGCCTGGAGTTTGCCTATGATCACCAATGAAAACAGTAAGGGTTGGTTGTTGAATAGCAGCGAGAGCTGCAATTTCATGGTAGTTGCCATACTGTTGACTTTCATCCATGAAGGCAAGCCAGGTGCGAGAGATCCAATGGCCAAAGCTGGAGTAGCGCATCGCCATTTCCGCCGTGGCCGAGCCACCTGTTGCAATGAGTACATTCTTGTGAGCGATGATTCTATTGCGATCACTGCATCGGACGTCAATCTTGGAGGCATATGCTTCTCCTTTGCCTTCCTCCATGCGTCCAATTAGCCTACCAAAGCTCTTGATTGTGGGGGGCGCGAGATCACTTAGTTGATCCGCAAGTGCTTTGGCAGCTACATTTTCTTTCGTATAGATGATGGCAACAAATTCCTTGAGTTCGCAGCTCAGGGCAATGAGCAAGACCGCAAGGGACCGCGTTTTGCCAGCACCAAAAACCCCTGCAATACATAAGTCAGATCTTCCTGTCAGAATGGCCAGTAACAATGCAATGGAAACTGTCAAGACATGTCCATCACCGTGGGCTGCTAAAGGAAGGAGATACTCACAGTAGTAACTGTCATGGGCCCCATCCATTGATATTGTGGCTGGTGTCAAAAACCGTTTCAAAATTCTGACTAATGCATCCGTCAGCTGCGTTTTGCGCTCGCTGGCCATGCGGCGAACAGGTATATGCGGCTGCACGATGCCCATTGCCAATGGTAGGCGCGACTGGTTAGCCTGCGCAAACACTAAGAGTTCATGGCGGCTGCGTGTGTCTCCCAGAAAGGCTAGCTCCTCCCATACAACGGTCATGGACACGTAGTCTTCGATGGGTTTCGGCCAGTCCTTTGCAGGATCAAAGTAACTCATTGTTTTGAGATACTGGTCCAAAAGCCGCCCACAAAAGGTCCGAGCAATGGGTAGCGAGACGATAACGAGCTCCAGCAACTTCGGGGCAATGCGCTTGATCGCTCGCTGAGCAGGGTTCTTACTGGTTCCGCTAGACATCACCTTTTCATGTACAAGTAATATGACACACCGATGCTGAGTGTCTGGTAACTGGAGAACACCCAGTAATGCTCTGCCCGCCATCACATTGGCTTCCAAGTTGCCTAGATTCCCAGCCTCACAAAGTTCTCGCGGCGAGGTCATTGGAACATCCGACGGTGCACTGAAGAGCAGGAGCGGGGCACCATCAGTATGTAGGTGAACGACATGAAACCCAGCATAAGCCTCGTATTGGTAGGTGAGCTGCAAACGTGTTCCTGTTTGTCCTCGCTTCTTCTGCTGAGCAAGTTCCACACTGACCCAGGGCTGGAGATGCTGGAGCTGCCGTCCCACATGATAAGCGTCTAGTTGCGGAAGTACCATGTCCAGTAGGAAGATGAGGGTTCGTAATGAGAAACCACGCAGGAATTCCGCCAGTAGGTTGCGAACCAGCAACCCACCCTCATCGTGGGATCCTCCCGGTGTGGGAATCATCGCAATCAGAACTGCTTGTAGGTCAGCTTCCGTATCAGGCTGACCATCCCGAATGTCCCGTCCACCAATGGGTATATTCTGTAGCTCCGTGTTCCCTTCTCCAGCTGCTACTAACAAAGCACTTAGAGTCGTCTTGAGGTGCTCAGGAAGGTCAAAGCTAACCCATGAGAGTACACGCAGCAATCCCTCGCACCGTACCCCATGTGGAATAACTTGCGGGGTGGTGATTTGTAGCCTCTGGATTTCGTGGACTCCTTCGTCAAGGTCAATGAAGAGCAAGTGGCCATAGGAATGTTTGGCACGCCCACTCCAGGTGGGGTGCCCCTCTATAAGAACAACCTGATAGTTAAATTCTGTCAGAGAAGCAGGTCTCCACACACATAGCCGGTCCTCCAGGCAGTGCACCAGTGTGACTCGGCGTTCGCCTGTGGCAAGTCGCAGCATCTCTGGCGGCGTCGCAATCGCAGCAACTTTAGTGAGGCCAGGGAACGCAGCAAATTCACTCAGGATCTCGTGGACTGCTAAGCCCGTATAGGACCCTGCCGAGAAACCATACACGTTAATGTCCCTGCTCCCTCTGTTGTCCGCTGTAGTGACCAAGTGTGGAAAACATGACTTCAGAAAAAGCTGTTTCCCTTGTGGATGGTAACAACGGAAGATCTGCATAATTGCTGTTGACCAGGTCGGATGTGGTGGCCTGGCGTGGGCTGGCCGGATGTTCGCGGCCTCAATGAGGCGGATCGCTCTCGTGAGCAGCAGCTGTGGATCAGAGAACTGTTCAGGGAGGAAATCACGCCAAGCTGTCCATCCATCAGCAGTGGAAAGGAGCTGGTATACCGCATATTCGTGCACTGTTTTGGTAAGGCCCAATTGGGTGATATGTTCTTCCCAATTATCTGTCATCGCAAGCGATGGGCCATACACCTTTGTTTGCGCAAGATTTTGCAGGAAAATATCATATTCGTGTTCGCCACTAAGTAGGCCACCCCCTAATCCACTGCAATGCACTTCAAGGGGTCGGTCTTGCATTGGGGCGTCATCTTGCCAGACTTCTACGAGGGAAAAGACCCAGGATGCCCAGTCAACCGAGCCCTTGAGTGCAGCAGGCATCGCAGCTTCAGGTTGTCTTCCTATGTAGTTTTGTTTGGACAATTCTCCAACATCTATAGTCTGCTTATTGACAGTGATTTCCCACTTAGCCATTTCTCGGAAAGGTAACGGAAGACCAAACTTCAGGAGAGCTGCTTGCTGCAGCGACGTACATGAGGGTTCCGATTGTTCCTTTCGTTGCCACAATCCACACAGCAAGATCAGTTGAGCTTGGGAGAGAGGAGGAGGAGGCACTTTGGCATGCAACCGCAGTCCAACCACTGGAAGGAAATTGTGATGTAGCCATTGGGGCTTCCATTCATGCGTGCCAAATAAAGCAGCAGCCAGCGGCAACCAGCCGAATTGGGCGAGGTCAGCGAGACTGTTCGGCATTCTTTTCTTGGCACTGGTGCCAAATCCATGCAGGATAACAGGCCGCATGTAATGTGGCTCGATTGCCATGGCTTGGTACATCTTGTCTCCTGGTAGGACTCGTACACTGACCTCACCGGGCAGCAGGCTAAGGGTCGGAAGGGCCCCTTGCTCGTAGGCGGGCCTAGCCCATTTATGGAAGTTTGGTTGCCTGCCTTGGTAGCCATCAAGGATCTTCCGTAAATGACCATGGCGCGGCCAGACTCCAGAGGCTGGGACAGGAAAAGTAACTAGTCCAGACCACTGGCCTAACAAGCTCCACGCATGGCACCAATCTGCAGTAACACGTGTGGACGTGCCAAGCAGAGGAGAGCCAAGTAATCCACTAGCGACTGCTTGCTCGACGTCTGCAGGTGGATATGTAGTAGCTAGGTAGGCTTCGACATGTCTGTGGTAAGCAATGGTAATAACGCGGGCAATTTCATCAGGATCTGTGTCTGGGTCATCCAAGACAGTAACAGGTACAGGACTCTCATGACCCGAAGCTAATACAATGACCAGACCAGCATTGATTTCAGTGAAAGCCTCACTCACAAGGATGACTCCTTTGGGCCTAGGCGCAGTGGCAGTTTCATCCACGGCTACTTTGTCCTTCCGAGTGGGTTTAGTTGACCCAGCCGGGGAAGAGTCATCGCTGCTGGACGTCACTCGACGAGACATGCGGGGACTCGGGTCTGGCGAATCACCATAGTCAACTTCGTCTGCCAAATTGGCACCGTAGGTGAACGGAGGGGCTCGTAGTGGATCTGCTTTTCGGACAGCAAGATGGTCCGCACTATGCGATCTAGACAGCTTCGATGGTGGACCAGGCTGTTGCATGTCCCTTCCCGTGTCCACAGATCGCGCACGTTTGTGCGATGACGCAATGGGGCTTGACAGTTTGCTCTTTGCAACTGTGCTTGATGCAGCTGAATGGGTTGGGTCAGTGCTCGCCAGCCAAAGTTCCCGTATCTCAAAGAGAGTCACTGGCACACAATCGCTGTCAATCAGTGCAAAGTTGATGGCCGGGAAGAGGAACACACACGCATCAAGGATGTACGTCCCTGCCCATGTCGGGTGTACCTTATGGAGACCAGTGTCAGCTGAAATGTGGACAAAGACAACTGTGGTGAGTTCTCCATATGGGCCGACATAGCGTAACCGTTCTTTCCACCAAGCAGCGACCATTGGCCAATGACTGAGTCCAGGCTCAGACTTGACCTTATCCGATTGCAAATCACGATTGTCCGTCACCAAATATACCGTGTGGTAAGGCAAGAAAGCAGGGCTTTGACTAACCAACCATCGGTACAACTTGTGCCAATCAGGTCCAGGTAAGGTTTCTCTCCCACCTACCATTGCAATTTCATAGTCATGTCGATCTGGTGCAGCGGTCTTCTTATGGGGGTCTCCAAGCCTCCAGTGCTGCTCAATGGATACATTCAGCCCATACTCAGTCGAAATGCTCTTATGCTGTTCAAGTGCAAAGAGCAAATCAAAGAAGCTGACGTTAGGGTTCTTTGCATACCAGGATTTCACAACTTGTTCTCTGGAAAGCAGAGACATCACACTGTGCAGTTCCTGCGTAGCTGTTCAGGGTGTAAAGGTAATGTGGGGTGGGGGGGGAGGTGTTGAGAATCCTGACACGTCTTTGGCCAGAAGACTCAAGCACTTCAGTCAGTATTGAATGGCAAAATCAACAAAGAGAAGGAAGACCCAAAGCAAGACCACCAAAACAGAAAGCAACCAAGAGAGACCAACACACAAAACAAAACAAAGGACACCAACCCAACCAACACAAACCAACTTAAAAAGGGGGGAAGGGGCGAGTGTTGAAAAACCTGACACGTCTTTGGCCAGGCAGTTCAAGCACCTTGACACGAAACAAGAGAAACCAAGAACGCCCGAACCCACAAATTGATACACGGCAGCCGAATCAGGCGGCGCACGCAGCAGTGAGAGAGAAAGGTGCAATCAGGGGGGAAGGAAAGGGACAAAAAAGCTGGAAGCCCTGACAGTCTTTAGTCAGAAAATCCAGGCACAAGAGTGAACAAGAAAAGGAGAGAGAGAAAGGGATCCGTCTCCATTCTGTTCGATGACTGTTCCTAAGAGAGACACATCTATCGTGGTCTTGAGGTTGATATGCGGGCGATTGCAATGCCACCTGTGGGCCACAGGGAATTCATTTTTTGTTCTTGCTTGTCTGGGGCGTAATGTTCAGGACAAGGTTGAACAGGACCAGAAGCACGCTCTGCTTGGTCATGCGTCTGGGTGTTGCAATCAGTCGACCGGCACCGATGGAACTTTATGGTGGTGGACTTTGCTGTCGAGTCGAGGCTAGAGTTTTTTTTTTTCCTCCGGTTTGGCCGATTCGCACTAGGCACGGTCCTTACAATAGCGTAAGCGGTGAAAAGCTGTAAGGAATAGGACACGTGTGGTCCCAAAACGCTGGCAAATCATCACATCAACACAAACCAAACAACAAAAACCGCAACCAAAAACGACCCGCAAATCCCCCAGCCAGATTTGCGTTTCGCCAAAAAGCAAAACAGCGAAGCAACAAAGAACGGGGCCGGGCCCAAACAAAAACCAAACCAAACATTCAGTGATTTGCCAAGGATACAGTGACGTAAGTCACTGTATCATCATCAAAAACATGCAAACTAATTAAGTGCTGCAGAGCGAAAAATATCGTGCACGATCACCCAGAATCTCATCGCCTATAATCCGTGGCTGTCGCTCCAGCTCTCTGATAGGTAGGCAAACAGGAATAGTTGACAGTACAGCTCGTACCAGTTGCCAGTCTCATTATCACAGTTGGTCATATGATGAGAAGTGAAGTCGGAGTCCAGTCTCTGTAGTGAGATACTGCCGCAGTGGTGATGTGACTTAATACCCCCCTCGCGGGGGGTAGGGATTGACAGCCTGTAGGTCATGCAGGACAAAATGTGTAATTCACCACAGATGCTGTCAAATCGTAGGAAGCCAAGAGGACCTGAAAAGGTGCCAATGGTAAGCGATAGCCGCAAAAAAAATGATTCTCTCCGTATGGTCTTTGCAGATGAATAAAATGCACTCATGCAGAGGGTAGGCTTAAGCAAGAAAGATTGCTACTAGCGAACTGTACACAATTGTGCCGCTCTCGCATGTCAGTCGTGCTCACGCCACAAACTTGAAGAGGTGACTAGGTTCGCTGTACCAGCACCAGATTGACAAGCAGGATTCACAAGGTGTCATCGTCCCTGCGAAAGAAAACTGCTGCAAATCAGATGTTCCAGAGGTTCGCAGTGCATCTCGCATAGGGCCACTCTCCCCTAGAGTAAGCCAGTAGCAGAATCACAACGTCCCATCAGCGCACCGATCCATGTTGGCAGGCTTTGCTGCACGAGGGCGCTCCAGACTGAACAGCAGGAAGCACCACTGGACAGCGCCAGTAGAGCTCACTGCAGTGCAGCCTGGTCCATGGCTCTACCGGGGATCTACCGCCCCTCCCTGAGAATACGCAGAAACAAAACAGAAAGAGAAGGGCCCTCCCCAGACAGCCAACGAAAAAGCCACATGAATCAAACAGCCTAAAGCCACAAAAGGACCAAAAAGAAGTAAAACGGAGAGGGGGGGACGGTGACAGAAGTCTGCCCCACCGCAAACGAATTCATAGGAGCTAAAGCTACGACCAATGTAGTAGGGTGAAATAACAGAGCACTGATGTAGGGCGGTAACCTCAGTATCCAGGCAGCAGGTTAACCAGAAGACACCAAAAACGCCAAAGAGAACCCTGCCATCATGGGGGGAAGCAAACCACACAAGGGGGAGAGGCCAAGACAAAGCACACACAACAACACCGGCCACACAGAAGGAACGAGGAGAGGAGCCAGGAGGCAGCAGAGGACAGAGGGAGAGGGACACACCCGCACCAGAAGGGGTACAAATGTGCCTTAGCGGAGTTCAAAGAAGGGGCCACGGATCATACAATGATGAATACCTCAGTGAGGGTGCACACAGCACTCCAACAACACGGGAAACATGGTGTAGAGGGAAAGATCCCCACACAGGGCCAGAGGCCTTTAATGCCATGAGACACAATGAAGAGGAGAAATCAATGCATCACTCCAAGCACAGAGGCAAGGCAACAAGGCCGTCGCCGGAAGCAACGATACCCCGAGGGAGGGACCAGTAAAACCTGGACCAAGGCGCCAAGGAGGAACATCCGAGGGGGAGTGAGGGTCACGTCAGGCAGGGAACAGTAACCTCAAACAAGAAAAAGATGAAAGAGGCACCAACAGCTAATGTAGCTCTGCAGATGGTAAAATCTAATGGAGGAGTCAGCGAATTCAAGTGCCTTAGTTGGTGGAAAGGGTGGGGGGATGAGTGGTTCATCAAGACGACATCTGGGGACAACAAACGCATCTTTCCCATCAATGATTGTCAGGCACAGACTGCGAAAAAGCGAGTGCGTGCACTAGGCTTTCATGGCAGAGGCAACCTTAGTACACGCTAAGCTCTCGGCGGGACAGCCCATTGAGAAACCAGGTATTAACGGAGCCATGGGCCCGATCTGTTATGCCTAAGCTGGCACTCGCACACAAAGCCAACTGTGGCTCACAACTGCTGGAGAGATCTGGGTTGGTTGGAGCCAGGCATGTGTCGCATGAGGAACCTAACAATTATAAATGGGGAAGCTGTGTCTCCGGCTGCATACCAGTGCACCTGTCACGTCCTTGGACAGACACACTGGGTATGAACAGCTAACTGAAGTGGATGTGACAAATGAACCTATTGGACACGAAAGTCATCTTTCACCACCATGATTGATGAAACAAAAACCAGCTAATGGGTGAAAACCCGGAGTGAAACACAAAAGAGAGAAGAGGAGGGGGGAGGGGGGGTGGACACACGGAGGAAAGTGTGACAGTAGGGGGTTGAGCTGGGGATCATGTCATACCTCTCGTGAAATGTTCAAGATGGTGTTTTTTGTCTGCTGTAATGGTATCATACCATGCATTGGTGAGCCCAAATGAAACTGGGTTCACTTCTTGCTGGGCAATAGCACGCTGATGAAGCGCTCTGAGCGCCCTTCGATGTTCGTCCAGATCCTCAGGAGGGACCCTCCTGCGGACTCGCCTATCAGGGAAATTTCGTTCCCGCAGGTTGGTTTGCAAGGCATGTTCCGCTATATAAACTGCTGGTTGCTGGAATAAAACTCGCTCCGCGAATCTGTCGAGATGGACTGTCCACTCAGCAAACATATGGTTGTGGGACAGTTGCTTCCTGAGACGCGCCTCTGTTTGATGAAGGCTCCCATTCATATGCCACAATAGTAAAAGACTGTAATTGGAAGGCCAGTCAAGTGGGCACAGTGTGGCTGTTTCTTTCCATTTTTCGGGGGTAAGCCCTTCTGGAGAGGGAATGATCACTTCCAGAGTAGTACGATTCGATCCGAGGGGTTGGAGACCTCGCATCATACATGGTTCAACGAGCCCTGCGGTGTACCCATTGATGAGCTCCTGGAAGCTTCCAGCCATTTGAAAGTCTTCATCCACCCCCAGGTGAAAACCAGGCAAATTTTTAGCAACAAATTTGACTGCTTGGAGCAGCTGTTTTTCTCCTTCCACCGGAGTCTCGTCACAGGAACGTTTCGGGCACGTGAGGTTGATTTCTTGAGGTTTCTGTGCATTCTCAGGAGCATTCTCGAGGAGTTTGGGAGCAATTTTACTGGCCCAACTAGCCGGAAACCATGCCAAGAGGGCAGAGGCGCCACTAGTAAGGTCCACTAACCCAGTAGTGCGCCGATGCGGCCGATCTGTGACTAGAACTTTAACAGGGCCACTCGGCGCTCGACTCCGATTCACCTCGGAACTCTCGCGGGCTGAGCCAATGAGTTCAGACAGGATGGGCCGAAACCAGTAAGTGGCATACAACAGGCATTCAGTTTCTGGAGTCACCATGGATTCAGCCAATCTCATCAATGAGCTCATCGCCTGGGCGAGCTTCTCTGCCAATCGAATTGTGAGAGCCCTGGCTGTTTGCATAAGGACATCCTCCACCCTGGCACTTTGCCCGCGCAACCACAGTTCACCGGCCACACTCAGCAAGACCCGCGCAAACTTTTCTTGGATGGCAATCAACGACAAGGTCAGTCTCGCCTGGAGCCACAGCGGCGGGAGAATGCCAAGGTTTTCTGGTATGCAGAATGGGTTTCCGTCAGGTTGGATATTGTCAATTAACATTGCCAGCTTATCAGCTGCGCTCCAGATCTCGTCCTCAGAGGGATCTTCAGCGGCTTCAGGTATGGGTGGACACCATGAGATGGTAGGATCTTCTGGATCACTTTCTCCATCGGTAGAGGCTGCTTCTTCATCCGAGGAGGGGTCGCTCACTGTGTCTCTTGCACCCTCCGGGCTTGCTAGTTTCATCGTGCCTGGATCAAATTGGCGATCTAGTGTGGCCAAAAGCTCCGGTTGCAACCGATGAGCATCAAAATAGTGGATACCAGGGATTACAACTAGCTGTCGATCCTGTATACCAACATGAAAGAAAACCTTGTGACCTCTATGTCGATGAACTAGGGCAGGTGACCCATTGTAAGCTGCACACAGCCAGAGGGGAGATTTGTAACCATCAGCAGCGTAACCATATAAGTATTCACGATCAATTGAGCAGGGGAAAAATCCACTGGTCGTCAACACATGGTCACGTGTGCGGGGCTCTAGCGCTGCAAGGACATTAGGGGGAAGCCGTAGCCTGTCTCTGCATGCCACTACCAGCCGATATCGTCTCCACACTCGTGTGCCATTGGTGGTCACTATCATGGCAATAGCAAGGGGCGGTTTATCTTGGGGAGTGAAGGGTACCGATAATCCCCAGTCCAGTATGGCACATCTGTCGCTAGGGTAGTTTGTAGGGCCATGGTACTGAATATCACGGCCTTTCAGCGTGAAGTACCCGTAATGGTAGACCCCTAGGGTCTGGGCCATTCCAACCATGCCTGCCATATCAAGAGGCGAGACAATATAGGTATGGTCAATGGCTCTTGTCAGCGCTACAGTTGCTCGTCCATAGCAGTCCTCGCGCTCGTCTGCTGTTGAACCTCTCCGTCCTCCACTGAGAAAACCTACCCCTGTTTGAACAATGACAGCAATGCGTGCTGTCGCTCCTGCAGCAGAGGAGGTGGTGGAAACTCGCAGCCCACCGTACCACTCGGTCTGAAAGCCATGTTGGAGTAGCAAATTATGTACAGCCGTACGGTTGCACAAGACAAGCAGCTGCGAGGTCGCTCCCCGTTGCAAGTTACGATAATAATTCTTCAGGTAGGTACAAAAGGCTACCACATCCTCAACTGCAGACCTAAGATCCTTAGGTGCTTTCCACAATACTGTGCGGAAGCCTCCGACGGCTACAGTGGACTCATGTGGCACGAAATGGCCAATGTAGATGTGGTTGGACTCATGGAGGACTAGCTCCGGATATCGAACTGCAACTATCGCTTGGTAGGTCAGCATTGAAACTCGTGAGCTGTTAGGGAGAATGATGCCCCAGCGGTGAGGACCACAGAGTCCAGCTGCTTCAAGGGTCGTGGTGCTCTCAGGTACGCCAAACTCCTCTGGTGCTGTGGCAATCATCAAGACTGCGAGCACCGCTGCAATGAGGCTGCTGTGTGCATCCAACTGGCACGAAATTCGGCAGTGGAACACCCGCCTGAGGGCGACAGGCAGCTCGTAATCCTGCGGAGTGGATGTCCATGGGCCACTGTGCGGCTTGTTGGCAAGTCTCAGCAGACTGAAGAGCTCTGACTCCGGATCTTGGCTTGCATCAGGCCACAGCTGAGCTACAAGAGCTGCCATTCGTGCTGGTGGAAAATAGTCGCCTGACTTATCAAGTGCTCGAAGCCCCAATGGCCGTTGCAACAGTTTACGTCGATTGACTGCCGCTGCTCGGCCTTTGGACAGCCCTCCTGGAGTTTGCCTGTGGTCTCCAATGAAGACAGTCAGCATTGGCTGTTGTATGGCAGCAAGAGCTGCAATCTCATGGTAATTGCCATACTGTTGACTTTCGTCCATGAAGGCAAGCCAGGTGCGAGAAATCCAATGGCCAAAAGTGGAGTAGCGCATCGCCATTTCCGCCGTAGCTGAGCCACCTGTTGCGATAAGGATATTCTTATGTGAGATGATTCGATTACGGTCACTACATCGGACGTCAATTTTGGAGGCGTAAGCCTCTCCTTTACCCTCCTCCATGCGTCCAATTAGCCTGCCGAAATTCTTGATTGTCGGGGGCGCAAGGTCACTCACTTGATCCGCCAGAGCTTTGGCAGCTACATTCTCTTTAGTGTAGACGATTGCAACAAAATCATTTAGTTCGCAGCTTAAGGCAATGAGCAGGACCGCCAGGGACCGCGTTTTGCCAGCACCAAAGACCCCGGCAATACATAAGTCAGATCTTCCAGTCATAATGGCCAGCAAGAGTGCAATTGAGACTGTCAAGACATGTCCATCACCGTGTGCTGCTAGGGGAAGGAGATGTTCACGATAGTAGCTGTCATGGGCCCCATCCATCAAGATCGCGGCTGGTGTCAAAAAGCGGCACAGAATTCTGACTAACGCATCAGTCAGTTGCATTTTGCGCTCGCTAGCCATCCGGCGAACAGGTATATGCGGCTGCACGATGCCCATTGCCAATGGTAGGCGCGACTGGTTGGCTTGTGCAAACACTAAGAGTTCATGGCGGCTGCGTGTGTCTCCTAGAAAGGCCAGCTCTTCCCAAACGACGGCCATGGACGGGTGGTCTTCAATGGGTTTCAGCCAGTCCTGTGCAGGATCAAAATAACTCATTGTTTTAAGATGCTGGTCCAAAAGTCGCCCACAAAAGGTCCGAGCAATAGGCAGAGAGACAATAACAAGCTCCAGCAACTTTGGGGCAATGCGCTTGAGCGCTCTTTGAACAGGGTTTTTGCTAGTTCCGCTCGACATCACCTTCTCATGTACCAGTGCTATGACACAACGCTGCTGATTGTCTGGCAACTGGAATATGCCCAATAGTGCTCTGCCTGCCATCACGTTCGCTTCCAAGTTGCCTAGGTTCCCAGCTTCACAGAGAGCACGCGGCGACAGCGCTGGCACGTCGGAAGGTGCACTAAATAACAGGAGTGGAGCACTATCAGTATGTAGGTGGATGACATGAAATCCGGCATACGCCTCATATTGATAGGTAACCTGAAGCCGTGTTCCAGTCTGTCCTCGCTTCTTCTGCTGAGCAAGTTCTACACTGACCCAAGGCTGGAGATGTTGGAGTTGCCGTCCCGCATGATAAGCGTCTAATTGCGGCAACACCATGTCCAGGAGGAAAATGAGGGTGCGTAAGGAAAAACCACGCAGGAATT
This sequence comes from Cladocopium goreaui, assembly GCA_947184155.2. Classification (NCBI taxonomy): domain Eukaryota; class Dinophyceae; order Suessiales; family Symbiodiniaceae; genus Cladocopium; species Cladocopium goreaui. The sequence continues at coordinate 150,375 of CAMXCT020000188.1, forward strand.
CCGCCAGTAAGTTGCGAACTAGCACACCTCCCTCAGCATGGGACCCTCCCGGTGTGGGAATCATCGCAATCAGAGCTGCTTGCAGGTCAGCTTCCGTTTCAGGCTGGCCATCCCGGATATCCCGTCCGTCAATGGGCACTGTGTGCAGTTCAGTGTTCCCTTCTCCAGCTGCTTCTAACAGAGAACTTAGAGTTGTCTTGAGGTGTTCCGGAAGGTCAAAACTAACCCATGAAAGTACACGCAGCAAACCCTCGCAACGTACCCCATGGGGAATGACTTGCGGGGTAGTGATTTGTAGTCTTTGGATTTCATGAACCCCTTCGTCAAGATCAATGAAGAGCAAATGGCCATAGGAGTGTTTAGCACGTCCACTCCAAGTGGGGTGCCCTTCTATCAGGACAATCTGATAGTTGAATTCTGTCAGAGAGTCAGGTTTCCACACGCAAAGCCGGTCCTCCAGGCAGTGCACCAGTGTGACTGTGCGCTCGCCAGTGGCAAGTCGCAGCATCTCTGGCGGCGTCGCAATCGCAGCAACTTTGGTGAGGCCAGGGAACACAGCAAACGCACTCAGGATCTCGTGGACAGCAAGGCCTGTGTAGGACCCAGCCGAGAAACCATGCACGTTGACATCCCTGCCACCGCTTGTAGCCGCTGTGGGGACTAGCTGTGGAAAACATGACTTCAGAAATAAATGTTTGCCTTGCGGATGGTAGCAACGAAAGATTTGCATGATTGCTGTTGTCCAGGTCGGGTGTGGTGGCCTGGCATGGGCTGGCCTGATATTCGCAGCCTCAATTAGGCGAATCGCTCGCGTGAGCAGCAGCTGTTGATCCGCGAACTGTTCAGGGAGAAAATCTCGCCAAGCTGTCCATCCTTCTGCCGTGGAGAGTAGCTGATAGATCACATACTCATGCACAGTTTTGGTAAGGCCAAGCTGGGTGATATGGTCTTCCCAGTTATCAGTCATCGCAAGCGATGGGCCATACACCTTGGTTTGCGCAAGATTTTGCAGAAAAATATCATATTCATGCTCGCCACTAAGTAGGCCACCCCCTAGTCCACTGCAATGCACTTCAAGGGGTCGGTCTTGCATCGGGGCGTCATCTTGCCAGACGTCAGCGAGGGAAAATATCCAGGAGGCCCACTCTGCAGAGCCTGTGAGGGCTACGGGCAGCGCATCTGCGAGTTGCCCCCCAATGTAGTGTTGTTTGGACACTTCCACAATATCTATGGCCTGCTCGTTGACGGTGACTTCCCACTTAGCCATCTCTCTGAAGGGAAACGGAAGACCAAACGCGAGGGGAGTTGCCTGCTGTAGCGATGTACATGAAGGTGCAGATTGTTCCTTCCGGTGCCACAGGCCACACAGCAATGTGAGTTGAGCTTGGGAGAGGGGAACAGGAGGCACTTTGGCATGCAGTCTCAGACCAAACACTGGAAGGAAATTGGGATGCAACCATTGGGGCTTCCATTCTTGTGTCCCAAAGAGAGCCGCAGCCAGCGGCAACCAGCCAAATTGGGCCAGCTCAGCGAGACTGCTGGGCATTCTTTTCTTGGCATTGGTGCCAAACCCATGCAGGATAACAGGCCGCATGTAATGTGGCTCAATCGTCATGGCTTGGTACATCTTGTCTCCAGGTAATACTCGTACGCTGACTTCACCCGGCAACAGGCTAAGGGTCGGAAGAGCTCCTTGCTCATATGCAGGCCGGGCCCATTTGTGGAAGTTGGGTTGTCTGCCTTGGTAGCCATCAAGGATTCTCCGTAGATGACCGTGGCGCGGCCAGACTCCAGAGGCTGGGACCGGAAAAGTGACTAAGCCCGACCACTGGCCCAACACACTCCACGCATGGCACCAATCTGCAGTGACCCGGGTGGACGTGCCAAGCAGAGGAGAGCCAAGTAATCCACTAGCGACTGCTTGCTCAACGTCAACAGGTGGATATGTAGTAGCAAGATAGGCTTCAACATGTCTATGATAGGCACGGGTAATAACATGGGCTATTTCATCAGGATCAGTATCCGAGTCCTCCAATACAGTGATGGGCACAGGGCTCTCATGACCTGAAGCTAATACAATGACCAGGCCCGCATTAATTTCAGTGAATGCCTCGCTCACTAAGATGACTCCTTTGGGCCGACACTCAGCGGCAGTGTCATCCTCGGCTGCTTTGTCCTTCCGGGCAGGTTTGGTTGACCCAGCCGGTGAAGAGACATCGCTGCTGGACGACGCCCGACGAGACATGCGGGGACTCGGGTCTGGGGAACCCCCGTAGTCAACCTCATCTGCCAGATCGACACCATAGGTAAGTGGCGGAGCTCGTAGCGGGTCAGCTGCTCGGACTGCAATATGGTCAGCACTATGTGATCTGGACAGTTTCGATGGTGGGCCAGGTTGCTGCATATCCCTGCCCGTGTCCACAGAGCGCGCACGTTTGTGCGATGATGCAATGGGACTTGGCAGCTTGCTTTTTGCAACTTTGCTTGGCGTAGCTGGGAGGGTTGGGTCAGTGCTTGCTAGCCAAAGTTCTCGTATCTCAAAGAGGGTCACCGGCACACAATCGCTGTCAATCAGTGCAAAGTTGATGGTCGGAAAGAGGAATACACAAGCATCAAGGATGTATGTCCCAGCCCATGTCGGGTGTACCTTGTGAAGACCAGTGTCAGCCGAAATGTGGACAAAGACAACTGTAGTGAGTTCGCCATATGGACCGACATATCGTAGCCGTTCTTTCCACCAAGCAGCGACCATTGGCCAATGGCTGAGCCCAGGCACAGACTTGACCTTGTCGGATTGCAGATCCCGATTGTCCGTCACCAGATATACCGTGTGGTAGGGCAGAAATGCTGAGCTCTGACTAACCAACCATCGGTACAACTTGTGCCAATCAGGTCCAGGTAAGGTTTCACGCCCGTCGACCATGGCAATTTCATAGTCATGCCGATCCGGTGCAGCTGTCTTCTTATGGGGGTCTCCAAATCGCCAGTGCTGCTCAATCGATACATTTAGCCCGTATTCCGTCGAAATGCTTTTGTGCTGTTCAATTGCGTAGAGCAAGTCAAAGAAACTAATATTAGGGTTCTTTTCATGCCAAGACTTCGCCACCTGTTCTCTGGAGAGCAGAGACATCACACTGTGAATTCCTGGGCGACTGATTTGGCAGTGGAATTGAAGAAAGGGGGAGGGAGGGAGGTGTTGAGAATCCTGACACGTCCTTGGTCAGAAGACTCAAGCACACCAAGTGAAATACCAGAAAAACCGACAGGGAGGAACAAAAGAAGGACAAACAAAGCAGGCAGCAAAGGAAAAGGGTCAACAGCACAACACACGACGAACGAATCAAACAGGGGGGAAGAGGGGGGGCAAGTGTTGAAAAACCTGACACGTCTTTGGCCAGGCAGTTCAAGCACCCAGAGCACCAACTGAAAGGATAAAATCAAATAACCAGGACAAAGAGCCTAGGAAGCAATGGCTACGCGAGGCAGAGCAAGCGTAGTGAGCGAAAGAGGTGAATCAGGAGGAGGGAGCAGGAAGAAGAAGCTGGAAGCCCTGACAGTCTTTAGTCAGAGAATCCAGGCACGAGAGAGAGAAAAAAGAAGAAAGGGAGAGGAGATGAAAGGAGGCGCTGATAACCCTGGCACGTCTTTGGCCAGAGAAACCAGACGTTAAATGGAAGGAAACGAAAAGCAGGATGAAGTGGAATGAGCAATGATGGGTACAATCGGAATGTGGTCACAATGCACGAGGATCAATATGTACTTTGTGGAGTGAAGAGGAAACTATAGCAATACCCTTCGCCCAATAATCGGGAAGTTGGCAATTTCTATCCCGTAACGTAATGAGGAAGAACTGTATGGCCCTTTCCTGAAACTGAGCTAAGGTAGCAAGACTGTCTACGACTGTCTCTTGAGCCGATGGGATCGCAGGGAGCAGTATCTCTCTGTGACAGAGCACACGGTGCTAGTACATTACACATATCATGATGCAAATGGAAAATGGTGATGTGTACATTCTTTCGTGTGTATTAAGATAACAGGCAGGCCGGAATTCCTTTTTGTCTGATGCTCACATCCTACTGGGCAAATATTCAACTGGAGCTCACTATTAGTCGACTTGGTGTAGGAAAGTTTCTTCCTGGTTGAGCTCCGGGGGTGTCTGCAGCTCAGGGCGTAGTTGCACTGGTAAAGACAGGCCGTCGAGTATTTTGCGCCATCGAAATGTGGTGAAATTCGTCTGTCGTGACTGTTGGTCAATGATGTGGTGGTACTTCCACACTATTTGTTTCATGATAGCGGTGGCCCTATCTGTCAAAGCAGTGAGTTTGATTCGCACCTGAGAAGGTTGTTCACTTCTCACCACATCGGAGGGGCTACTGGCACGCTGTAACATGTCAATGACTGTGTCATCGTTGCTCTGCTCCGCAGCAGCTTGTACAGCGTTGAAAACTTCTTTACGGGCAGGGTAACCATACCATTCCAGGGAATGGCAGAGCACTGAGGCAATCGTGATCTCCTGCCACGGGTCCGCTTGTGCGTCTAGGAGCAGCTGTACATTAGTCCTATGTCGATGGAGGACAGCAAGAAAAAGTGGGGGGAGCGCTCCTTTCACGGGAATCACCGAGGCACCAGCTTCAAGCAAAATTTGCACATGCTGCGAGCTGCCCAACTCAACTGCTAACTCCAACATGGTGGTAGGTTTTGTTTTGGGCGGAATGATATTGGGGTCAGCATGGGCTTGTAGCAGTAGGTAAGTTAGTGTGGCTCCATGTCGAGGGAAACAGTGGCCAGCAGCAGGCTGGTAAGCATATGGATCAGCAGAATGGTCTCGAAGGATAGCTGAAGCTATTAAAGTGCTAATATGCCTTTCCTCCGTCGTCATGTCTATAAGGCCTACGCCCTTACCAAGGAGATAGCTTACATCAATCACATCCTTGTGACAAATGGCAGTGAGCAGGTCGCGGTATTGCTGCGCCGACGGGACTTGTAACAACTGCACTATATAGCAGAATGTTGTCTCATTCGCATCTGTGTCGAACTGAACAGCCCTCAAAGGCGATTGGATTACTGACGAGCTGGCTGCATATAGGACAATTTGAAAAGGTGAGTCCAACTCGAGCACCTTAGCCGTCTGTTTCATAATATCCCATCCGAGGGTTGTCCGTTCCGACGTCCATCGTCAGGGCTGCTTCCCCACGGATTCCATGGCAGACACGGAGTCGCATACTTACCCCTGGAAATAAGTAAGCGGAGGCAACCCTGACAGTCTTTAGCCAGAGAGGCCACGCACTTATATTTGTAACCGCGAAGTTTAAAGATGCCTGGGTAGGGTGCAGAGGGGTGTATAAGGAAATGTAAAAAGGATAGCAACATGTCAGACCATCTGAATTTGAGCCGGTATTGCTTAGCAGATTACGAGAAACAATTCTCAAGGGCATGCAAGCTGAAACAAAGAAAACAGAATAGCCAGTCAGAAGCAAACGGCCCGTGCTGTATAGCATGTCTAGGATCCCATAGGTCGAAAGATCGATCTAGTGGGTATGTGACTAGACTTGTATCAGGAGAGCCTCGGTGAGGGTCAGGAGTCCGATACTGTTATTTGAACCAAAAAATGCTGCGGGCCTTCATTCAAGCAGCGTGACAAGGGGTCCCATGCAAAACAAAAAGCTCCTCTACTCAACTTCAACTTTTCTGTTGGCAAAGTTAGCAACTAGTGCACTTGCCCTCTTTTCATGTCCTGCATCCTCAGAAGAGGAAAAAGCCACAGTCTTCGCTGCAGTTCCTTCGGACTATAGTCAGCATGCAGATATCAAAGGTCTAATGTCACTCAGGTTTGACTTCCCTCTGTAGCTGGATCTGTGCACGATTCTGTCGGAGCAGCTGAAACAGCTTGAACCAACTCTTCTTCTTTAGCAGTGGCTTGTTCATGCTCGATCTGTACCAAATTGCCCACAACTTCTTCCATTTGAGTGGCTGCCTCTATTACGAAGGTTAATAGAGTGCGTGCATACGCCAGCTGTTTAGCGGCCCGGGCCCGACCCTCTGTTGCAGGTCCTAGCGGCGGTACCTCACCATGCCGCCACATTGTGACTTTGCTTGTTGTATGAACTGGCATGGAGGGTGATTGCGGTTCCGATCGACCAGCAAAGGTCGCATTGAGTTTCTGCAAGTCGCGTACACTGTAATTCCCAGTCGGGTCGAGCTGTTGGGTACTTGTCTGTCCCGTGGGGTCTGTGTACTTTCTTTTACCATGCAAGTTCTCCTCTCTTCGCGGCATAGACTTTATGGCACTTTTGTGTTCAAAGCCGCCAGTCTTGAAAGTTTCGTGAGCTGCTGAACTACAGCGGGATTCTCTGTTCAGGGCAATCAGTTTGTCCATCACCTTGCCTGAGCTATTGGTCATTTCGGTGAAGGGCCAGCAGGGCGTGCGATTCGCCAGGATATTGTGCTCATGCATCCGGTCAACATAGAAATGATTCAATTTCTCATTGTGTCGGTGGTTCGTGATGACAGCAAATCTTCTGGGACTGACCCAGACCCATAAATCCTCCTGAAAGGACTCTGTGGCGTAGAAGGGCCAGATCTGCCGGCCTCCCATTTCCACAAAAGAGAAATTGGTATAGACGTCATCACTGGCTTCGGTATCTATATGACAAAAGTCATGTGACAGCTTGGCGGAACTGGACCCAGGATAAGTCCAGTCCAATGGGCTCTTCATGTCATCATTGAGAATAATGTTCCAACATTCGCCATTGATGCACATTCTATATTCGTAGAAAGACCATGCATGGAGCTGCTTGGCGTGCTCATAGCAGCCCTGCTGCCGATAGACCTGGATGCCGTCGTATTCCATAATGTAGGACTCTTTGTATTCAAGTCGCTGGTGTTCACTGTGAGCCTCAGTATCATTACTGCCACCAGCTGGTCCCGCTTGGTCAGGCCCAGTCAGTGGGCCTGCTTTTAGCGTGACCTTGTCACCGATCCACTGCGCCATGACTGCCGCCCAAGGTTGAAGAGGGGTATGGCAGAAGCAGGAGCGGTGTACAGGAAGAGAGAGGAGAGGAAGCAATCACAGGCGAGTGAGAGGGACGGACCAAAAGGTAGACACGAGAGGCCAACAGTTAGGGACAGCAGCGGCGGTAGCAATAGGGGGCAGCCAAAGAGAGGGGAAGAAGATGACGGCAAAAGAGAGGGAAGGCAAAATAGAGAAAGGGTACTCCCCTGACACGTCCTTGGTCAGAGGAGTGGGAGCCCTGTACGTGGGACGGTAATTTGAGCCACAGGTGTGCGATATGGTACATTCCAACTGATGCCGTATCTCTACCTGTAGACATGGAGCAAGGTGGGCACGTGTACTCATGAATGCACATGCTGATCATGCAAGCTGCCGAGGCGGAAAGACAACTCCTTTTTCCAGGAATTTCTGAGATGACGATATCACACCGAAGGATGGTAAGTATAGTCCCTGCTTCACGCCAGTTGATTCATCAAAAGAAGCTAGACAGTGAGTAAGTTCAGTGTAACTGTGTTGTACAAAAGCTGTGGCTATGTACATTGTAGATGAATCTGTGAGGCCTATTCCTTCACGGGACAGCTGTTCAAGCAGCCCATCATCAAGGCGGTCCACCGTCTCTTCCTTGATCGAAAAAACGCAAGGAGTCCGATGCATGAGCCCATTGGATATGAGAAGATAGTCTTGAATTTGTTGCTCTTCAATTCGGATTACTGCGTGTGTAGCAGTGTGTGCGATCCAAGTCTCAGCATCAGGCATTCGTAGGTGCAAAATTAACAGTTCGATGTTGTCTCCTATCACTGCAGATGGAGGTCTTGCTTCGAGCGAGGTTGCTCCGATAACTCCATCCACAACGTCTAAGTGCTTCATTCCGTCACCATGGCAATTCCGTATGCGCTGTCTGACTAGGTCTCCATGTCTAGAGTAATTGTTTGGAAACAGCTAGTGATCTCCACAGCTAAATACTAAGTAGTATTCGTTGAATTTGTGTTGTGGGGTATCAACTCTTGAGCAAACGATGGCTCACGTAGATAATGGGTGGAACATAACCCATGCAAAATGCACCGAATTGTTATGCGGCAACTCTAAAATTCCAGCCATTTCACTTTTTGTTATAGGAGGACGAGCTCTGGCGCACTCAACTCTCTGTCGGGACTGCGGATAGCCGCAGTGGGCGGGTCCTGCACAAGAAGACTAAATCTTATGGCGGGAGCCATCATTCTGGCCACTTCCGCTAGGAGTGTGTTCGGTTGGAGTCTTTGCATTGTTGAATTAGTTCCAACTGCTGTGGTGGTCCAGATGCGGAGGTTCGGTGGCACCCCTGACCTTAATAGCATGAAAGCAACTTCCACTACTGTATCAGCTGCTTGCCGCATGGTTCTGCGGTCCAGAAATCCGCCCAGGGTAGCAGTGATATGTATTGTCTGAATGATTAACCGAAAGGGTCGGGCATCTATTGGCACTGGGGAAAGTCCCGCCTGATCGGTCATGCCTCCATCAGCAGCTGGGACTAAGTATAGGTGGTTGACCCACACACCTCGTGTGGACGGGCGACTAAAACCTGCCACTCGTACTATGTCCTCGTAAGATGCTGCTAGTGCCGTCAAGAGATGCTGTGTGATGCGCTGTCCATCCACTTCAACTTGCTGGAGGTCAGCTTCTAATGTGTTATATATCAACTGCAGGCCATGTGCTTCTTCTGGAAAAAAGGTGACACATCCACTCTGCACTAGCCGTACTGTGCGCCTGAGGTCTCGTACAGCCACCATAAGGTCTTGCGCTGCTTCCAAGCTATATAGGATCATCTTTACTGGCATAGGGAACTGGTGTTCTTCTCCACGGAGTCGCACATAATCCATGGCAGTACAGGTAAAGCGAGAGGAGGCCCACTACACACAAACATTACTGTCTTGCATTAGTCGTGAGAGTAAGAGTGAGATGGCAGTTAGCTGATGTTGTTGTCAGTCAGTTGCAATCCCGACACGTCCTTGGTCGGAAAGGCAACGTGACCTACATGGTTACTTTATTTATGGCAGGCATGTTGAATATTGGATCTTGTCGGTCATGCCTCTGTGATAACAATCTCTCTTAGGGTATCTCAGCCATTCGGATGGAGGAGATATTAGTTATGTGTATATCCCGTTATCACTGAAGTAACCCCATTTAATCTTCACACTTTTTGACTTGTGGAAGAGACTAGGACAGCAAGCAAGTAGCCAATTGTGCATGAGTTGATACCACTGAATAAGGATAGACAAGTTAAATGCGGGTTGGGGTCCATCCTTGAGCCCTTCGTGAACATTCATGATATGCACAAACACAGGGCTGTCATATAACCCGCTAATAGGTGTGTAGGGGCTGTCGCTTGTTAAAAATACCAGCTTAGGAGGGATGAAGAACCTGTGAGCAAACACACGCGCATGTTCACAATGCAATCACAACCAAAAACGTCACAAGGATGAAAGTGCCCCTACAAAGTGAGCATGTGGTGCAGTTCCCTTAAAGGTTATTTGCGTGATCAGCGAGAAAAACCACCGGACGGGCTGACCCCTGAGTTCCTCTTTTGGATTTGCTGGCAATCAACTTCACAGGACTTCTGCTAAATCATTGGGCCTCAAAGGTCGGTGAAGATGGTTGCATAAGCTTCACTGAGGGCATACCAATTTTGCTGTAGTCGGTAAAGTGCTCGGTTAGCTTCTTGGACAAGGTTATTATGTTGCATTTGCAGCACTTGTATACTTTCACTGAGTTGGAAGATCCTATCCGCTTCATCTGCATGATTAGGAAACTGGCCTGCTATCGCAGCTTGGCACTCTTGCGAGAGCCGGAAATCAAAGCACGGTCGATCATCTTCATGGACAGCACTGTTGATTCGTGATTGCTCACTCAGTGCAATTCCTTCTGGGGTTGGCTGCAGTGTTTCAATGCGATTACCTAAGATATTGTAAGCATGCATAATTTCTGCAATAATAGCACATTGTTGGGCATTCTTTGCAACTATTGCAAAGCGTCTGGAGTTGGCCCAGCATGCATATCCGTTGTGTCGCACCTCTGCAGCGAAGGGATAGAAACCACCATATCCTGTGATATTCAACCAAGCCTGCAGGTAAATCTCGTCACACTCTCGAGGAATGACCTTATGGAATCCATGGGGCAGTGTAGCCCCCATCATTACTGTCGTCTCCTCCGGAAGCCATGACTCATCTTCAGCCCATAGGATGTTCCATTTCTCACCATTGAGCCATGTGCATACTTCCATCAGGTTAAATGCCCTACATTCTATGTTGACATTGTGACATAGCCTATGGATAGGATACTTGCCGCGATGTAGATTTGTCAGCATATTTGGAGTGCTCTGAATGGTTTCGACGTTATAACCTTTCCAGTGGTAGTTCCTCAGAAATGTCATGAGCGCAGTCGACATGGCTACGAGGGTGGAGCGTTTGCCAGGTGCAGTCCCGACACGTCCTTGGTCGGAAAAGCACCGTGGCTTGGCAGCTGAGGGAAACCTGTACTATGCATGTCAGTGTCAGGCAACAAGGTAGCAACATTGAAGGTAGCAATCATTTGGTCAACTTGTGTTGTCTGAACTATGTCTGAGCCGATAGACTACATGTACTGGCAAGGTGTTGTGAAATTCGTGACCATGTATTAAAGTCCAGTAGCTGCCGGCATGTAAAGCTTTAGTGTAACATGTCACTCAAGCTGCATACACTCGTGTTCTTATTTTCTCGATAGCCGAACAAAATTGCGCTATACGTGGTATAACTACATTGGGGCTGGCCAGTCACTCATAGCTCAGGCAAGGTGTATAACAGGAAGTTTGGAGGCACATCGTCATCTTGCTTCTTTGGTAGCGCTGGCACTTCTCAGCCTTTGGTATTACCATTGTTAAGGTGAGGGCGGGAAGCAGTTCTCCCTCACATCATGGAGTTCTTCGCCTACATCTGAACTGATCTCAATGCCATCGGGATACACCACTGGGACTAACAGCTCGTTTTGAGCGTATTCCATTTCACGTACAATGTGGGCTTTGTAGTCAGCGATCATGTGAAGTAAAGTGACTTGCGCTTGAATGTTCTCATCAAGCTTTTCTGGCATTGGTATGTCAACCCAGAATACTTCCTTGGCCTGTTGCTTCGCCTTGAGCAAATGGTAGTGGGCAGACTGCAAATTGTCCAATAAGGTACAGCAAGCTGTGTACTTATTGATGACTCGATTAATATGTAGAAGTCGTTCATCACAGCTTGATGCATCCGATGTAGCATACGCCATGGCAGGCAATCCGGCAACGGAAATTGTGTAATCTCTTTTTAATTCAACATATTAGCACTGTTCAAGTGGGGGGGAAAGTGAGACCTTTGAATTCCGAGACCAATGGAGTCCAATGACTGTTTATGTGAGGGACCCCTGTCACGTCCTTGGACAGAAGTACCCTGTGCAATCTTAGAAAGTGAAAACGATATATACTTATGAAGGTCCATTGCATAGTTAGGGAGGAAATTACCCCATGGACGATTAAGGGAGAATTTAGCAAAAAATCATGAGGTAGACGGAAAATTCACAAGCATGGTCAGTTGCTGCACAATACCGTTACTGAGGAGCCGAACAGTGGGATATGCATAGAAGCCTCGACATTCAGTACCATCGATCAAATACGTAGTTGGAGTGTGGCTCATGGAACAAGGGAGCACAGACATGAATACGACAGGCACAATCGGAGTAAACCAGATAGAGAGAAACAACAGGAGGGAGGTCAATCTATAGAGTGCCAGGTAAAATCTTGCTACCTAGTTTTGAAGCCAGAGAGGGAGAGAGGAGTAGTGCTCAACTGGCAAGAAAAACCACTCAGTCGACCAATCATTTTGTCTTCGCACTGATGACTCTTTTGTGGCACAAACACGATATGCAGTAATAAGTCAGCTCATTCATCCAACTTCCGCTTCACAGAACTCCGACTTTGTTGTCTGCCGTGCTTTTCTTGCCGCCGACTTGCCTCCCATCTCTGAAAGATTGTCGAGTCGAGGCTAGAGTGTCGAAAAAGCAAACGCATCTCTTCCTTCACTACCAAATTCACTGCCTTTGAAGAGATAAGAGAGCTGGATAGATTGCCATTCTTTGAGAACGGAGCGCGCACTCTGTATCGTTAGACCCGTCATTGGAGTTGAGTACTGAGGGGGGCCCATTCTGGGGGTCCGTTTCCACTAGCCAGTATCAACCCGCAAAGTGGCTTTGTCTAAATGAATGTTTTTCACCTGGGTCCCAGGCATCCTGCTGGGCATTGCTGCGCTTTGGAGCCATGGCACCCAGATCCAAATGCAAAACAAATCGCTTGTCTGTCTAAATTGTGAACCTGCGAAAACAGAGGTCACACCGGCGAATCGAAATCAACGGAGTGAACGGACTGCTGCAAAATGCTGACCTCTAGGTGCGCTCCGGCTCACCCAAAGACAAACTCCAAGCTGACTTCCAAGCAAACCTGAACGTAACCTCGGAATAACATCAAAAGGAACTTCAAGCTGACTTCAAGCTGACTCCAAGGCGACCTTGGGATTACAGGTCAACTTCAAGCTGACACCAACGCAACTTCAACGTGACCGGAAGCCGCCCTCAAGGTCACCACCTCGAGCCAACCTCGAGTCACCTCGCGGTGACCTGCGGCATCATTGGCGTTCAAGGTGAACCACACCGGTGTTTAAGGTGTACCACACCCCTGGTGTTTAAGGTGAACCATACCGGTGTTTAAGGTGTACCACACCCCTGGTGTTTAAGGTGAACCACACCGGTGTTTAAGGTGTACCACATCCCCGGTGTTTAAGGTGAACCACACCAGTGTTTAAGGTGTACCACCACCACGGTGTTTAAGATGAACCACACCACAGGGCCTCGAAACTTGGCGCTCCCAGCGTTGCTCCTCCACGCCTCCGCGGCAAGAGTGGAAAGCAAAAACCTTGAAATTAGGTTGGTGGAAATATGGGGCCGGGTGTGTGGGAAAATGATCGTGGAGGAGCAATACGAGTCCTCCAGGCATTCCGCCAACCTAATGACTCCTCCACTCTGTTTTAAATATATACTACTATATATTCCAGGGAGAGGACTCCTCCACGATATGGGCACACTGCATCTGCTGCATCCGCGTTGCTGTGATAGGAGTCTAAGGGGGAAAGGGGTTGGCATGGCCGCATCAAGCTGCGGCACACCACAACTCAAATGTCAAGTGTTAACTTCGGTCTTTTCTCCATCTCTTCATGGAGCAATGCCTGGGGTCAATCACGCTCCAAGACAAACATGAAAATGGATGAGCACGTCCCAACGATGGCTGGGTTATTTGACATGCTGAACCCAGGAAGAAAGTGAGCTAGAGCGACATCACTTTTGGCCGTGGAAGCCGTAGTGCTTTCTGGACCCCGCAAAGGGGGCCCCCTCAGTTGCGTTGAAAGCTTGCTGCTTGAACAAAACCCAACTTTGATTTACTTGCGTAATGTAAAGAGCTTCGTGTTTCGAGCAGGTTCCACACTGCCAAAAATGGGATTGCCACGCGCTACCGCTTTTCGCTTTGGACAGGGCCATTTCGAGGCTGTTTTCAATTTCTATTTTAATAGCAGGCGAGACCAAAAACGGCCGCGCCAAATCCACGCGTTGGCGCGTGTGGCAATCCTGTTTTTGGGGTTGCGACATGACGCTCGGAACGCACCCAGCTGCTCCAAAAGTTCGCCAGAACCATGAAACCACAAAAGGCAGGAAGGATGACACAAACATCCACATGCTGAACTGAGGGGGGCCCATGCTGGGGGTCCGTTTCCACTAGCCAGTATCAACCCGCAAAGTGGCTTTGTCTAAATGAATGTTTTTCACCTGGGTCCCAGGCATCCTGCTGGGCATTGCTGCGCTTTGGAGCCATGGCACCCAGATCCAAATGCAAAACAAATCGCTTGTCTGTCTAAATTGTGAACCTGCGAAAACAGAGGTCACACCGGCGAATCGAAATCAACGGAGTGAACGGACTGCTGCAAAATGCTGACCTCTAGGTGCGCTCCGGCTCACCCAAAGACAAACTCCAAGCTGACTTCCAAGCAAACCTGAACGTAACCTCGGAATAACATCAAAAGGAACTTCAAGCTGACTCCAAGGCGACCTTGGGATTACAGGTCAACTTCAAGCTGTGACCGGAAGCCGCCCTCAAGGTCACCACCTCGAGCCAACCTCGAAGTCACCTCGCGGTGACCTGCGGCATCATTGGCGTTCAAGGTGAACCACACCGGTGTTTAAGATGTACCACACTCCTGGTGTTTAAGGTGAACCATACCGGTGTTTAAGGTGTACCACACCCCTGGTGTTTAAGGTGAACCACACCGGTGTTTAAGGTGTACCACATCCCCGGTGTTTAAGGTGAACCACACCAGTGTGTAAGGTGTACCACCACCACGGTGTTTAAGATGAACCACACCACAGGGCCTCGAAACTTGGCGCTCCCAGCGTTGCTCCTCCACGCCTCCGCGGCAAGAGTGGAAAGCAAAAACCTTGAAATTAGGTTGGTGGAAATATGGGGCCGGGTGTGTGGGAAAATGATCGTGGAGGAGCAATACGAGTCCTCCAGGCATTCCGCCAACCTAATAACTCCTCCACTCTGTTTTAAATATATACTACTATATATTCCAGGGAGAGGACTCCTCCACGATAAGGGCACACTGCATCTGCTGCATCCGCGTTGCTGTGATAGGAGTCTAAGGGGGAAAGGGGTTGGCATGGCCGCATCAAGCTGCGGCACACCACAACTCAAATGTCAAGTGTTAACTTCGGTCTTTTCTCCATCTCTTCATGGAGCAATGCCTGGGGTCAATCACGCTCCAAGACAAACATGAAAATGGATGAGCACGTCCCAACGATGGCTGGGTTATTTGACATGCTGAACCCAGGAAGAAAGTGAGCTAGAGCGACATCACTTTTGGCCGTGGAAGCTGTAGTGCTTTCTGGACCCGCAAAGGGGGCCCCCTCAGTATTGGTAGGTGGTGTAGTGGTCCAGCACGTTTATTGCCATTGGCAGCTGCAATGTAGCTGGAAATTTTGCACCATTGTGGTCTATATTGAGTTGGGCATTAGCATTGTCTGGACAGATCCTGACTGAATTTCCGAACATTGAGGACAACCGTCTACACAAAGACTCATAGAGTGAATGGACTTGTGCGCTTCAAGCTGGAGGCTGGCGTGTTGTCCACACAGATGGTTTCCCTTGCAGTCGTTGGTCTAGAGCATCTCTAATGTCTAAAAGCGTTCTCGGTACACGGTTAAAGTCCATCGTGCAAAGTTGATGGTAGCAGACTGAACTGACAGAAGGATGATAACATTGCCATCTCGAAATCTGTGAGAAAAGAAAGCAACACAGCACTATGTGGAAATCAGGGTTCGCTCTAGCGAGGAGGCCAAAGCCGCACGGGCATCAAAACTCAATTGGGACAATCCAGAAGCTAGCTACGGTTCTGCCATGTAGCCAATGGAGCGGGGCAACCATGACGCGGCAACGTGGATTGCATTCGACTCTTCACGTTGATCCCAGAAAAGCTTCTGTGATTGAAATGCAGATGGAGACAATCGCAGTTCCAATACTAGGGAGGCCCTTTTGAGCGAAGCCGGTTTTGAGAAAGTTTTCCAGACACAGAATTGGGTCCGTTGGAGCTGTTTTGAGATGATTTTATTTTTTGTTGGGGCAAGCAGGGCGCATATCGGTTGGTACTTGAATCCACTTGAAGTTAGCTTCTTATTTCGTTGCGTCTGGTGGCTTGATGGTTGAAGAAGGCCCAGTAGCCTTTTGCAGCCCTTACTGACGTTGCAAACTGACCAGCCGTCCACTTTGCCCTGGTTTTTTGTTGTTGCTTGGGCTGTTTTGTGTGATTTTTGTTGTGTTTGTTTGCTGTTCTTGCTTTTCTCCTTTTGTTTGTGTTTCCCACACTCTGGACATGGCCAGGTGCTGCTCCTAAAGTGACAGAAGATCAGCAAATGTGGAAACACTTTCCTGTATATTGCTAAATTTTGAAGGGTACAAAGGTGCAACTTTTTCAGAGCAGGAAACAGAATCTATACAGTTTCTTGTTCACACTTCCGAAAGTTGCACCTTGCATCCTGGTTTTTCTCCATTTTCTTTTAGACGCAAAATAACAAAAATTGACCGCGCTGTTATTCCATCTGAAGTGGTTGACTGGAACCTTATTCGCGACAATTTCTCAAATTTGGGGACGTTCCCCTGCACCCTTCCAGACAATTGAAAAAAAACTAGACGACGGTTGGCCTGAGAGCGAAAAAGATGTTTTTCAAGCAGCTCTGAGGATGGTAGTCGTAAAAGATAGTCGGTGAATAGTTGGTGAATTTTATATGAGCTATGGAAAGATATGGTGTGAAAAAGTAAGATTGATCAAGAAGAGAATATTTGGTAAAGGGCATCAGATGACATGTGTCTTGCAACAACAGAGAGAAAGAGGGGGCAGAGATAAAGAGAGAGAGAGAAAGAGAGAGAGAGAGCAAGAGAAAGCAAGAGAGAGAGAGAGAGAATGAAAGGGGGAGGTAGAAAGAAAACATGGAGAAATGTAATGTGAGCAACAAAAGTGCACAGGAGGCTCGGTACCATGAGTCTGCGAATGACATGTGCTATCTCATTTTACTATGGTAATTCCCACACACATTGCGGAAAAAGGCTTGGCACTATCATTCCGTGAACGCGAAGAAACGCGAAGCTTTTATACAGAGACGCTTTTACACACAGAATCTTTTATACATAAACACTTTTACACACAGACGCTTTCACACAGAGACGTTTTTCATGCACACACTTGCTCAGAAATATCTTATCGAATTACTGATGTGCAAATGCATCGAGCGTGCACAAACAATCCCTTAAAGTCTGACAGGAGAAGTTGGATGACTGGGCAGGAAAACCAATGTAGATGAATTCTTTCTTTGTCCTTGCTAAAAGCAACTGTTCCATCTGACAAATCGGCAGTACTGTAGTTCAGATTGCGAAAACCGTACAGTGGATTGAAACCTGTTGAAAACGAAGCTCTGAGGAAGATTCAGATGCAGCATAATCCAAAATGAAAATTGGAAAAACAAACGACATGCCGGTACTTGGCTTAGCCGGTTGCCATTGACGATAATTGGAAATGCAGGTACGTGACTCCAGCGTCCCAGAGTCATATCAGTCATGAATGCAGCCCTCTTCGTTGGGCAATCAGCTGCAAACATGAGATTGCCCCCCTGCTAAGTTAGAAGTTTTACATCTTTTCAGATGGTTCACACACACACCCTCCCGCAGGAGGGTGGGACATTAAGGTCCCGACAATGACATGAAAATGAAGAGGAAGGGAAATGAAGATGAGGTGAAGATGACAATAAGATGAAAGTTACTTAACCAGGACGCAAAGAGGGGAACGCAAAAGAAGAGGGAAAGAGCAAACACCAACACATGAAACCTAGCCCAGAACGGGCAACGCTGGAAAGGCAAGGGAAAAGAAAAGCGGAGGCCGACGGAAAACGGAACAAGACCAGCGGAGGAAGAGGAGGACAGAAGCGCCTGAACCAACCTGACACGGCGAAAACCAACAACAACCTCAGCACGCAACGGGCCAAACCTACCTGGAGAGAGGAGAACGCAAGAACACATGAAATAGGGCATGAAATAGAGACCCGTAGGGAGCTAGTTAATGACAAGATGCATCCACAAGTCATGCAAGGATCGTGATAAGGCTCTAGTCAGGTTCCAACCCTATAGACGGCTTAAGTATTCAACCTCTGAATTAAGTGCACAATTTCAACCTCACCAACGCAACCAAAAAGAAAAAAAAGACCACACCTGAAAAGCATGTCCTGTTGCCTGTGAAATCATGTGAAATGGCTGCGGAGTGGCTGTCTCTTGGGTCCTGGTGCTCTGGTCGTGTTTTGTGATTGTTTTCTGTTTGGGGTCATTTTCATCATGGCACACAAGCTGTCATCATACATGAACTGAGATGATACTAAGCTATCACCTCTTGCAGTAATCACAGTACACAGGACTATGTAGCTCCTCCACCAGTTTACTTTTGCGGCCACACTACATCAACGGCCTATGCAGCACTAGTTAATCAATTAACCTCCATTGCAACATGCTATTAGACATGTTGAACGACCTGGCGGAAGGTGTTGGACGGAAAAAAAAGCACTGGGTTGCCCAAATGATGAAACCAGCCGAAAGTAGTGACAATCCCCTGCAAATGCCACATGGAGTAGCATTGGTAGCCGTGAATAAACCCTGCACCAGTCAGTCCGTGCAGTTTCAGTAAGCTACTAGGGCTAACGTGGGGTGCTCACGGTTGCCATGCATGACATTAGCCATGGTCAAGACCGGGGTTGAGACCACGTACTGATGATGAGCACAACTTGCAGGAGCACTAGCAGAGTGGTGCTTCCCGCAACCGCAATTGTGATGCTGATGCTGGAAAAAAAGACAACTGAGCGGACTCTGAGCGCGCCCTGAGTGCCGTAATTTTGCTGTCATTTTCACACTAGACCATGTTTCACTCTCCGGTTTCACTGCGTTAGTTCTTCTCACCACTTTTGTTGCGACCCGGCGTTGTCGGATGTTTGCTTCAAAGTGTCAGGGTGAATGTCATGCCGGGATGGCTGCTCTTTGTGATCTCGGGGATCCTGACTGGGGTGCAAAAGCGTCTGTGTGTAAAAGCGTTTCTGTGTGAAAGTGTGTGTGCGTCTGTAAAAAGGCATCTGCCTGTAAAAGCGTATGTGTGTAAAAGTGTCTGTGATACAAGCGTCTGTGTCTGAAAAGATGTAAAACTTCTAACTTAGCAGGGGGGCAATCTCATATTTGCAGCTGATTGTGTGAATATATGGTATTGGACCGTCGTGCTTCTTCACGATGTACGCTGGGATTAGACCGTTGTGCACCTCTATTTGGTACAATAGTTCATTGGATGATGCTTCTATGATACTGCATTTGACTTCGGTATTCATTGAGACTCTGCACTTTTGATGAGCTGAGAATGTTCTAGAATGGACGGTATTTCATTGGATGCGATTTCGGTGACATTGCGTTTTGACCTCTGTATTTGCTGGAATTTGCGTTTTCAATGAGACGAGAGTGTTTTTCGAGCTTTAGGGATTTAGCCGATTTGATCACAGTTTGTTTGGAACGGTTTTGGAAACATTTGAACATTTTCGGAAACGTTCGGAACAGTTGAGAAGTATTTCAAACATTTTTGGACCGTTTGGAAATGATTTGACATCACGAAGTTGTTCGTCAAATCATGCTGTAAAGATTTCTGTGAATATCATCATTGGATGATATGGAAACGGCAAGTTTTGGTGCAACCAATTTTGTCGATGTTGTTAGCTAACAACATCGCCTGTGACGCTAAAGTACTATGAGTGGTTGATTCTTTGTTTGGATTGGTTAAATCAACCACTTATGGTACTAACTAGCTACACGTTAGGTCGGAATCGTTGATTGTTGCGTAGGATGTTATCTGAAACAACTTTTGATCTGGAATCCGCAGTTGGTACAGCAGTCTTTTGTTTTTGAGAAGTCCGTGTGACTTTGTGTTGCTCAACCAGAGAGTGGCTCGAGTAACAAGAGAATTTAAGACACTTGGTTTTGTGCCTTGTGTGACCTGTCTGTTGACGGCGCGAAAAGGATTTGGAACTCGCTGAGCTGAGTTGAGGGTTCATTAAGATTTTTACATGGTAGCGGGAGCCTTCGGGTATCTCTACTAGAGATCCAGGTCTTCAATGAACAGTCCAGGTGCAGGAGGTGTTGGTCCTGAGTCGTTCTTTAGTCCAGGTCAAGCTGAACGAGGTCAAGCTGGTGCAGGTCGTGCTGCTGCGGCAGGGGTGACTGCGGGTGCTTGCCCAGGGTGTGCCGGAGGTGCTGGTAGCCAGGGTGAGGCAGGTCGTGGATCTTGTGCAGGTGGTGCGTGTCAAGGTTGTGATCCGTTGCAAGTAGAGGACCCGTGGACTAACTGGACAGGTAACAGGAACACTGTGCAACCTGATCTTGTGAACCAAGGAGCTCAGAGTTTTCAGAACCAAGGAATGGTCTTTGCTCCAGGAGCTGGAGTTCCTGTGCCGCCTTCTTCAGGTAGCCACGGAAGTGGCAGTGGGGGAGGTAGTGTAGGGCCTCAGCCTGGAAGAGTTGTGCCACCTATGCCTGTGTATGGCTACGGTCCACCAGTAAATGGGGTGGGTGTTGTGAATCCGACATTGCAGGGCATGAATCAAAGGCCAGGAAATGTGAGAAATCCGATGGCCGGAAATGGTTTGCAGAATGTTCCGATGCAGTGTGGTAGTAACTTCGACCGAGTAACCCAGATTCAACAGCTGTTGCAGGGATTGAATGCTAGAGAGCTTCAACAGGTTTTTCAGAATACTCAAAGATTGGTTGATGGTAACCACCAGAGGTTTGTTCCCGATCGATTGGGGGATGTTCCACCTGAGTTTGGAGGGGGATTTATTCCTGATGCGACTGGTAATTTGCCTGGTTTGGGTACTAGTCAGGGCAGATCTGAGAATAGGGATGTTTTCTCAAGAAGTGAGAAGTGGTTGGGTCCTAGTCCCACTGTTGACTATTCAGCCTGGAAAACCCGCGAAGATGAGGTTTTGGGGTTTACTTCCTATGTTCAGGAACTGGTAGCATGGGCTAGCCAGGGATCTGTCCAGTTTGGGCGAGAGATCGAACAGTCGACTCACTGGCCGACGAGTATTGCGTGGAGCACCTTGGGTGTTGACCAGCAGTCTAGGGCTGTGAGACTTAGTGCCATTTTGAAGGCAACTTTTGGAAGCCATGGTAGGATTGCAGTCATGATTCAATCATTTCAGGAAGGGATTGACATTGTCCTGGGAGTCACTTTGGGTGATCCATATAGCAGTAGCAATCTGTACCTTGGAAATGGTTTCGAACTTCTTCGGCAGTTGTCCCACGAATTCAGTCTCCGTAGTAGAACTGAGGGTCTTTCATTGCGAGTGCAGTTGCTGAACAGGGTCTTTCAAGGACAAGATAGTCCAGATTTGATTCGCCAGATTGAGCTTGCATGTGCGAAGTACACACGAATGATTTCCACCTTGTTGGGTGACAGTGTTGGATTAGCGATTGGGGATTCTGACATGTTGACCATGCTGGTTCGTTCGTTGCCTAACGATGTAAGAAACTACTGTTTGATGCATAGTGGTGGGGAATCGTATTCGAGTTATCGACTTGCTGCGCGTCGATTTGAACAACAGCACAGGCTCTTCAAGGACTTGCATCTCCAATCTCGGAAGGTTGTTGCAGGCTTGAATCCTGCCACGTCGGTGGCTGAGGAAGAGGAAGGTGAAGAATCTGAGGGTTCGGGGGATCCTATTGTGAATGCTGCATTGGACAAGGACAAGCAGGGACCAAGATGCACGAAGTGCGGAAAACGTCATGACGTGTCTGCTTGTTCAACCAACATGGAGAAAGTCAAATGCTATAAATGTGGCAAGGCAGGTCATATATCGGTGAACTGTCGGGTGAAGACCGGCGACAAGGATGGTTCAAAGGGATCTTCAACTGGAAAAAGTGGTGGCACTAATGGTGCCCCGTCAGCATCTAAGAAAGGTGTCAAAGGTTCAGGCAAAGGTACGGGAAAATCGGGTGGGAAGAAGGGCAAAATGTTTGCGATGGTCGATGATAGTGGCACTTGGTGGTACTCTGAAGGTTGGTACGATGATCAACCTGTTGCGGAAGAGGCGAGTGCGGAACTGGATGGCCAGCAAAAGCAAGATGTGCTTGTTTTGAGTGCCTTGGTTTCCTGTCCCGATGTGCCATGTTTGCCTTGTGAACCTTGCGTGTTTGACATGAGCTTGGAAGATGGTGATGGTTTGTACGTTGAAGATCATTCTGAGGAGTTTGACCTGTGCTTGAACAGTGATTTGACTTGTTGTTGTCTGAATTCCAACTTTCATGACATGCATGATTTCGGTGACATGTGGCTTGATCGTGATGATCTGGATGCAGGAAACTTGGAAGCCTGCTGTTGTGACTTGAAACCTTTTGTGCATGTTGGAATTGATTCTGGTTTTGAACTTGACCCTATTGATGAGAAAAATGAGCCCAATACGCACGGCACACATGGTGTGCTGACAGCACGAGAGTCGATGACTGAGTGTTTCGAGACTGAAGGGCACGTGGTGTCAAAACCATGTGAGATGATGCTGAATGGTATCGGTCCGGGTGAGTCTTTTTGGCTTCTGGATAGTGGTGCTAGCATGTCAGTTGTTAGCCGAGATGTTTTGAAACAGTTTCAACACTCCGAAATCCAAAACAATGTAGGGCCGTTGCAAGCTGCTAATGGAACTTCTGTTGATTTGGAAGGTAGTTGTAAATTGCTGTTGCAGATTGAGGTTTTTGACAGAGACGGAAATGTGAAACCAGCTGTCATTCCTTTGGATGTCATGGTAGGGAAAACGACATACCCAATTATCTCTGTTTGCAAGTTGACTCAGCAGGGTTGGGACGTGACATTTGACAAGGACCATGTTCGGATGTTTCACAAGAAATCTCAACACGAAGTTAGTGATTTGTCGTTTTGGCATGACACACCATGGGTTCGTGTTGTTCCATATGAGGGGAATGATGTAGCCCTCAATGTATCTCCGGTGGTTGCGAGTAGTTTTTCAAAGGGGGACACTGTTTGCGCCTTGAGTGCAGACCAGATGGTGCAGCACAGACTCAGAGGACATCGGCCTTACGAGCCGACTTGCGAGGTTTGTCAGAGTTGCCGTGGAGTCACTAAACATTCCCGAAAGAAAACCCCAAAAGGAACCGAATTTGAGATTCATGCGGATTTTGGTTTTCTCAACAAGGATTTTGAATGGGTACCGGAATCTGAAGACAGTGAACGTGGGAATGTCAAGTTTCTTGTTATCCGGGATTCCTACAGTTCAAGCATTGGTTGTGTTCTTATGACTGGTGATCGACAAAGGGATAACCGCCAACTTCAGAAGTGGTTGCTTGAAATGGGTTTAGGGGGTAGCAAGGATCAACATTCTTTGAGAGTTGTCACAGACGCTGAATCTTCTGTTGGGAATTTCATTTCATCAGCAGGGTTGCCACTGGGTGTTGTGGTTGAAAGAGCCCCTCCACAGGGTCACCAAGCCAATGGGACTGCAGAGAGAACTATTCGGGAAATCAAAGAGGGTTTGAAGACGTTGCAGTTGGATTTTCAGAGAATGGGATACACCCTGGTTTTCAGTTCTCCTGTTTTGCAATGCTGTATGAACTACATTTGTTTTTCCCACAACAATTTCACGACTGTTCAGCAGTCCAGCCGAACGCCGAGAGACTTGGTGATTGGAGACAGAGCCAGGAACCACGTTTTTGCACTGTTTGGTTGTAAGGTTCTTGCAGAGCTTCCTGAATCAATCATGTCAAGAATCCTAACCTGCCAAGATTTGTCGAAGAGGTTTACTTGCATCCTGAGTTTTCGTCAATGGGAGTTTGGGTTTCTGCGAGAGTCCGTATTGGTTCAGAGATGGTTTATCAACGTTTTGTAGCCAAGTCAATCAAACTTTGCATGCCTGTTGAGATTCTTGATGGTCATGGTTTGTTTGTGAGACTGGTTGATGAGCGTAGTGGTTTACCAGAGGCTCCAAGGTCTTCCCAAGAGGTTTCTGTTCCTTTGCCTTCGGACTTGAAATGTCCTTCAACAGGACCGCCAGTGAAATGGCTTGATGAACATGGGGTTTCTTTGAAATGTTCTGCACGTAAGGAAATAGAAATTAGAGGGACCCGTGGGAATAAGAATCACTCTAGGGAATGTATGAAGCGGTATGAGAAATGGATCCGTTCTGAGCTTGAACAGGGACAAGGATCTGGGCCTTCAGAAAGCAAACCAACCGTTTTGCAGGAGGTGAAACGGGAAGGTTCGAACAGGGAGGTTTCTGACCTTGATGGTCTTGGGAGTGTTCCTGTGCGTAGACAAGATGCCTTGGATTCTTTCGAGGAACTCGATCCTTTGTCGTTTGGTCCACAAGATGATGGATTGACTGGTGAAACCGCGAAAGTGAAAATTGAACCAACGATTGAGTCCCAGGAGCCGGTAGATGTGAACCTTGGGAATGGGGAAGGGGACACCTCCCAGGTTGGGAGTTCTTCTCAATCTGGTGATGTTTCTCGACCTGATCCTCTTGGTAGTCACCCTAAGGCATCTGTTGGAGTCAAGCGAAAATGGTCGGAAGAGGATCTCTTGATTGAGAGAAGAGGTTTGAAGCGGGAACCTGATGTGGAACTTGCGGACTTGGATCGGGAGGTCAGGGATGACAACAAGCGTATTGACGTGAAACCTGATGTTGCTGGACTTGTTTCTGGCCTGACATGTGATTCTTTGTTGTCTGAGACTCCCGTCAACGACTTGCATGAAGTGTATGCTTTGGCATTTCTCACAACTGACTCGGATGACCTCATTTGTCACTTGCCTCTTGCGTCGTTGAAGTTTGACAAGAATGCCTCCAGTTCTGTTGTTTCGTTTGGTGACAAGCGTATTCGGATCTGGTGTCCTAGTGGCTCCATTGATGATTCAACATTGGAGGAGTTGCCTGGTGACTTGACGCTTGAAGGCATGAAGACTGAAATTGGCAATTTGGATAGCATGCAGTGCGGTGACTTGTTGACTGAGTCTGAATTAGGTGACTTGAGAAAGCAATGCAGGGTAATCCCATCTCGGTGGGTGACTACGCGAAAGAACGCGTCTTTGGTCCGTGCGCGGATAGTCTTGAAAGACATTGCAAAGGGTGCTGAATCAGCCCGGTCCCTTGGAATATCGTCACCTACTCCCTCAGCTGAGGCATTGTTTGCCATGCTGTGCTTTGCAGGTGAAAGAGATTGGCTTGTTGGAGCAGCTGACATTTCGGCGGCCTTTATGGCCACGCCGCTGCGTACCCGGAAGGTGGTCGCCAAGTTGCCTGCAAGCATCACTTCCATAAGTGGTGAGGCGCTGTACCTGTGGCTGAGTAAAGCCCTGAATGGACTGAGGAGTGCCAGCCAGGAGTGGAATGTGTACTTGTCGTCGATTGTTGATAAGTGCAGGTTACGCTCTTGTGGTCTAGAACCTTGCTTGTACAGCGGTTTGTTGCCTTCCAGTGAACCATGCATGATTCTGTCATATGTTGACGACTTGATTTGTGTTGGGCCATCGGTTGATGCAATTGACTTTGTCTTTGATACCGTTGGGAAAAGTGTGAGGTTGAAAAGAACTGGTTTGATACATGATCATTTGAAAGGGGGACAGTTGAGGTTTCTGGGTAGGCTTATCACTAGGAGGCGTGGTGAAAGGTCTTTACTGATTTCTCTACCATCCAACTACCTGGATGATACGTTTGCCAGTTACCAAATCAAAACAAATGCCAAAGGCCCACCTGACGTGACTCCGGTCATGGACAAAGAGAATGGGGAGGAGCTGAGTTGTGATGCCTATGCACGCTTCAGAGCAGCTCTAGGTAAAGTGTCTTGGATGGCGCAGACCCGTGGTGACCTGCGTGCATGGATTGGGATACTTGCAACTCAACAAGCACGCCCAACTCAACACACGGAACATGCCATGCGTATGTTGTTGAGGTACCTTCGAGGTGACATGAATGTTGCAGTTAGGTTTCCAAGTGATTCAAAGCTGTTGGAGTCAGATGTTTTTCAAGGACCACATATTGTTGCATTTTCGGATGCTTCCCATGCACCATTGAAGACGACTGGACGGAGAGGAATTTCCGGAGGAGTCCTAACATTCCGAGGATGCACATTGAAGACATTGTCGAGGCATCAGGCTCTGGTTTCATTGAGCTCCATGGAGAGCGAGCTGTATGCGTTGCAGAGTGTGAGCCAAGAGATGGTTTCTTTGGGAAAAATGCTTGGGAGAATCCTGATGTCCTTCAAGGAGCTTGACTCGAGTGAGATTCCAGGTGTGTTGCGGACCGACTCTGAGTCGTCGATCAAACTGTTGAAAGGTTTGGACCTACCTCGAAAATCTCGACACCTTGAGATTCGAATTGAGTGGCTTCGAGAGAGGGTGGATCTTGGTAAGCTTAAAATCCACTATGAGAAGGGTTCTAGTAATCCAGCTGACGCTTTGACAAAATGCCTGGGGAGTTCAATCTTTGGGATTCATAGAGCGGCAATGGGTTTTGAGGTCCTGGACGCTCCTCTGGGAGCCATCATGGCCATTTCGAGTGGTTATGTGTTCATTGAGGTTTGTTGCAAACCGGATTCAAGCATCTCCAAGGTAGCTAGAAGATTTGGATTCTTGTACATTGGTGTTGTTGAGAACATGGAGAAGAAAGCTGTTTTTGACCGTGTGTTGGAAACTGTGAAAGATCTGGGTAATTCAAAAGTTTTTGTCCATGTTTCGTCACCATGTTCATCTGGGTCCCCATTGCGAAACTTTAGAGGAGACAACACAGCTACTGAAGCGGATGTGGTTTGGTTTGATGTTATTCCTCATGTTTCCAAGTACATGAAGTTGGGAAAGTTTTCATCTTTTGAGTTGCCATGGAGGAATGCAATTTGGACACATGCCATGACCACGAAGATCCTAGCTCAGGCTAATCACAAACATGTTGCGGCTGTGCACTTGTGTTCGACAGGTTCAATGACTAAGGACGGAGAACCAGTTGGAAAGGTGTTGAAGTTCACCAGTAACAGCAAGTTGATGGTTGGTCGATTGGCCAAGGACTTTGGACAGTGTCACTGCACTCAGAAACATGCTGGTTTGACTGATGTGGATTGGGCAGAAACTGCTTTCTACAATGAGAATCTAGCTGTTTCGATTGTTCGTGGTGCTTTGGACGCATTAAGAAATGATGGATAGTTTTTGTTGTTGCTGTCGTGAATTGAAGAAGACAGGTTTCTTGATTCTTTTTTGGTTTTCGAACTTGAGCCGACGAAATAAAGTTTGATCTAAAACGATCGTGCACTGAAACTTCGAAACTGATCTCAATGCGAAGCATGGGACATGTTTGGACTTGATGCAAACTGTTTTGAACTTGTCTGAAACAGACTGGACTTGACATGCGTTGCAGTTTAAAAGGTCTAAGATCTTTGACTGGAACAGGTATAGTTTGAGGTGTGTGTATCTGGTATGTGGGCGGGCCTTGAAGGTCTGTGTGGGTGCCAGGTAGGCAGGTCTCGTTCTTTCTTGCGTTTCACTGACCTTGCTCTGGTAGCTACTGTGGAGATCTGTTTGGATTCTTGGCTTAGGCTTTGTGTTGTTTCGGATTCTGAGTAGCGCCGAAGTAAGATTTACTTTTTACTCTCCTCACTTGCTGAAGCCATGGCTGTGTCTAAGAATGCAGCTGGATATAGTGGTTTGACAGAGGCTGAGCAGAAACAATTGAAAGAATTGTTGAACAAGGCTCAGCAGACTCCGAATGTATCTGGTGGATCAGCAATGACTGATGCTTCCAAGCGTTTGAGAGGAGAAAGTGATTCAGAGTTTGAAGCGGTTGGGTCTCCAACTACGCCAAGCGAACTTTTCCGAAGTGAAGATCGCAAGGAGGTTCCATTGCCAAAGAATTGCAATCTGAAGGATTGGTCTCACACAGTGTGTCAGCTTCCGAAAGTCAGTGGCGAGCCGAAGTGGAACGGACAGACTTATTCCGAGCTGCTTAGGATGGCTATTGATGGTGACAAAGAGCTGAACAAGTATCTGGGATTCATTTACAAGAAGTATCATGGATCTTATGATGGAACTCACAAGACTCAGGCCGTGGATTTGGCTGGCTTTCTTCTCTATATGGAGTTTGATCCTGAGAGAGAGGCATCTGGTTCATGGAAGAGAGTGATCAAGCCGTGATCTCAACGTGACTTCGGTCATCGATGCATGAGCTTTGAGATTCTGAATGTCTCCAACGAGACCTGATTTTGAGAGGTTTATGTATCGAAGCAAAGGTATCTGGCTTAGGTTGCAATTTCTGTTTCTGTTACACATGGTGTCGCTTTGGGTTATTGCATTCCAGCTGGAAGAGAATGGGATCATTGTGGCTCCGGCCAACAGCCTTTGATACAGGAGACTTCCTTTCTGTTAGACACTGAAGACTTTTCGAGTGGGATGTGTCGTTTTGGGTTTGGAAGCAGCACGCCGAAAGGGGGTGTGAATATATGGTATTGGACCGTCGTGCTTCTTCACGATGTACGCTGGGATTAGACCGTTGTGCACCTCTATTTGGTACAATAGTTCATTGGATGATGCTTCTATGATACTGCATTTGACTTCGGTATTCATTGAGACTCTGCACTTTTGATGAGCTGAGAATGTTCTAGAATGGACGGTATTTCATTGGATGCGATTTCGGTGACATTGCGTTTTGACCTCTGTATTTGCTGGAATTTGCGTTTTCAATGAGACGAGAGTGTTTTTCGAGCTTTAGGGATTTAGCCGATTTGATCACAGTTTGTTTGGAACGGTTTTGGAAACATTTGAACATTTTCGGAAACGTTCGGAACAGTTGAGAAGTATTTCAAACATTTTTGGACCGTTTGGAAATGATTTGACATCACGAAGTTGTTCGTCAAATCATGCTGTAAAGATTTCTGTGAATATCATCATTGGATGATATGGAAACGGCAAGTTTTGGTGCAACCAATTTTGTCGATGTTGTTAGCTAACAACATCGCCTGTGACGCTAAAGTACTATGAGTGGTTGATTCTTTGTTTGGATTGGTTAAATCAACCACTTATGGTACTAACTAGCTACACGTTAGGTCGGAATCGTTGATTGTTGCGTAGGATGTTATCTGAAACAACTTTTGATCTGGAATCCGCAGTTGGTACAGCAGTCTTTTGTTTTTGAGAAGTCCGTGTGACTTTGTGTTGCTCAACCAGAGAGTGGCTCGAGTAACAAGAGAATTTAAGACACTTGGTTTTGTGCCTTGTGTGACCTGTCTGTTGACGGCGCGAAAAGGATTTGGAACTCGCTGAGCTGAGTTGAGGGTTCATTAAGATTTTTACAGATTGCCCAACGAAGAGGGCTGCATTCATGACTGATATGACTCTGGGACGCTGGAGTCACGTACCTGCATTTCCAACTATCGTCAATGGCAACCGGCTAAGCCAAGTACCGGCATGTCGTTTGTTTTTCTTCAAACGATGCTGTGACTTTCAAGCCGAGCTATAGCTCTGTAAACCAGTATTCCTTGAGCAACATAAAGGAAAGATTAGGTCCCCTCATGGTCGCAACACCTGAGCCATGCCCATGAGCCCCATCATATCCAGGGGATACCAAAAGGGTCAAGGATTTGGACCGGGTGAGTCCGACGGTGATTCGGCCAAGGCAGTCTTCCGTATCCTCCGTAGGGGAACCATTGGAGTAGTTTTGGTGTTCAGGAATCCGACACTTGGCTTAGCTACGATTGATACCTGTGCTGTGGAAATATCCGGTATTTTTGGCTGGTGAGCGAGGAAAGCTTCTGGCTTTGTGCATATTTGGATGAACGAGATGAAGTAGTACAGTGTGCGAGTTCTGCTTTGGTGGGGCGTGCATGTTCTGGTTTGGAGAATTCAATGCTGGCATTCTTTGAGGAAGCAATTTGGAATTCGTGATTCCGGTCACCGGAAGAATGCTCGGGTGAGACTACATCAATTGGCCCGACCAATTGAGGTAGTGTCATCTTAGTGTTCAGAATTGTGTTTGGATATTGCATTGATATAACATTCGTGGATGCGGTGAGACTGGTATCTGTTGGGATCTGTTTTATGGTAACCATGAATATTTGTAAATAGATGCGAAGCCTGGAGCACTTTTCGGACATGTCTTGATGACAGTGAGGAGTTCAGGATTGAGCTGAGAACGTTTGCATGCATTTGGAATCAATCTGAATTGAGGACGTTTGAATGCATGAGTGCATTTGAAGTAATTCAAGAATGTGAACATTTGAATGCAAGTGGAATCGTATGCATAGAAAGTGTTTATGAATTCAAAGAACCTGGAATGGAGTTTCCAGAAACCCACAGAATTTTTCAGCGAAAGTTGCGTTCTGTGAACTTTACTTTTATGGGAAACTTTCATAGAAAGTTTCCGCACTGTGACGAACCGATTTGAACTTTGAACTTTGGACTAAACTGAGTTTAGAGTGGCTGCTTTTTTGTAGCTGATTGTGTAACTGTGAATAGTCGACACGTCGTTTTGAGTTTGTTGGTTGACAGGTTAACATCGAGACGGTGGTTGCCGATGTCCCTCAATGATGACAACAGACCGAGCACCCGTCATCATAGTGAGATGACAAAAATGGGTTGCCGGTCGTCTGAGGGGGCATCAGCGACCGCAGTGTCGATGTTGACTATCTCTGGTTAGTTGAAGAGAGTTTTTTTGAGAAAGATCTTCGGATCTTGAACGTTTAAACAATTGTTGCAGTCAAGCTGTATGGTTGCTTTTGGCTCAAGGCCAAGGAAACTGCAAAGAAGTAGTCTAAGACAGCCACGTGGTTTAGTCCAGCTTGTCTTGCTTGTTGCTTTGGTTCGTGTGTTTTTTTGTTGCTACAGCACCTCTGAGAGAGCGTCCAAAAGGGTTGAGCTGCTCCGAACCTGAGAGCTTGTGTGTGGGAACCGCGTTTGCGTAAACTTCGCTGTGCGTAGGTTGTAGGAACTGCATCTAGGTGTAGGTCCTGGGATTTACGTAGAAAGGATTTTTGAACCAACTTGGGTTTGAATTTTCCGCATGGTAGCGGAGCTGCCAACGTGCAGCATCCGTTGTAGTCAAGTATCCTTGCAGTAGTGTAGTTGCAATGTCTGGATCTGGTGGTTCTGGTAGACGCGGAGACGCTAGGAGGCGTAGGCGTAGTGTAGAACCTGAAACAGAAAGGTTTCGCGGAGATGATCCTTTGCAAAGAGATGATGCTTGGAGAGACTGGTTGAATAACCATGCAAGGCAACGCGATGAAAGACTTCCAGGTCCCTTTGTCACAAGCGTAAGCAGGGAGCCAATGAGTCCAACTCAAGCAATGGAGGGAGGTTTGCAGCCCCCAGGTTTGGGTAATTCTAATGGAGGTGCACGACAGCAGGCAGGTCCAGGTCTAGACGCGATGAGAGCGCATGAAGTACCGGTTGATGATAGTCTTCCGTCGCTTAGTACGCCGCCTGGACAAACTGGACAAACTGGAACAAACGGACAAACCAACGTTGAAACGCAGTTGTTGCAGATTTCTCAAGCCTTGGTGTCTCTGCGGAGTGATTTGCAGGGGCAGATTGGTAGGAGTTTCAGTGCTCTTGAGAGAAGACTTGAACAGGTTGAGACTGGGAATGCTGCGGGTAATCCAGTTAGAAACCAGACTGCTCCAATGCAGGGTCCTAGTGATGTTTTTGGTCAGCAGTATTCTGGGGATGGTGACTGTTCTTTCAATCGAATCGGGAGCCCAATACGCAGACATGATCGTGGACATGGTTCATCTGGTGACGCTGCACGTCGTAGGGATGTCAGTGGTGAAAGGGATGTACTAAGTCGGTCAGAAAAGTGGTTGCCAGCTCCCCCAGTACCAGGTACTAATACTTGGCGTGACCGAGAAACTGAAATCACAGGGTTTTTCAAATACGTTCAGTCTTTGAGAGCTTGGAGCCAGTTGGCATCGTCCAAGATGGCTACGGAGATTGAGCAAAGTATCAAGTGGCCTACTGAGATAGTGTATTCAACTTTGACTCCGGGTCAGCAAGCTAGGAGTAGTCGACTGTTTGCATTGTTGAAAGTGGCATTTGCTGACCATGATCGTAGTGATTCACTCATTCGTGCCTTCGAGGCGGGATGTGCAGTCCACAATTCTCCACAAAAGCCTTTTGGTTCATGTGGGTACGAGCTGATCAGGGTGTTAGCTTTAGAGTTTTCACTGAGAACTAGAACGGAGGCTATTTGCCTTCGAGCGGAATTGTTGCGTAGAGAGTTTAAGGTGGACTCAAAGAGCATTCACGTAGTATCGGACTTGGTACGCATGATTCAAGTTGCAGTCAACAACTATGAAAGGCTAGCAGAGACGTTGCCTGTGGGAATTTCTAGGGCTGATTTGAAAATTACGTCTTCAGATTTGGCACTTCTTTTTATTCGGAATTTGCCTCATGATGCGAAACAGTATTGTTTGTTGCACTCAGAAAGCGAAACTTGGGAGGCTTTGCAAGCAGCAGGTCTGAAGTATGAGAGACAACAAAGGTTATATGTTGAGCTAGGGGCATTTTCGAAGCGCATGGTGCATGGAGTTGCAGGCGAACAGGTTGTTTCAAGTGATGTTGATGCACAGGGTTCAGAGACAGTTGCAGCTGTTGGTGCTGGTTGCGGTCGTTGTGGGAAGAGGACACACAAGACTGAGGAATGTTCCACAAACATGACTGGTGTGAAATGTTTCAAGTGTGGAAAGACAGGCCATATCGGTCGTAACTGTTTGAGCCAGGGTCAGAACAAGCCTGATGAGAAGAAACCTTTGAAGGGTAGTGGAAAACAAGGTCAGAAAGGAAAACCTGGTCCAAGTCCCAAGGCGAAGCCCAAGGCCAAATCCAAAGGCAAGGGGCAAGGCAAGGGGAAGATGTATGAACTTGGTGAGGGTGAGGAGGAACAGGAAGAGGGTTATGAAGAGGCTGGTGAATGGGAGGCTCAAGAGGAGGCTTCTGGTTCAGGTCTTCAAATGGCTCTTTTGAGTTCTTTCGGTACCTCTGGACAGTGTGTCTTTGACATTGTGTGTGCGACTGGGGATGAGATCTTGGCGGATGAAAGCACGGAGGTGCATGATTTGGGACCAGATCTTAAGTCGGACTGTATGTCTGAAAAGACTCATGAAAGTTCATTGGATCAGGATGTTGGTTTTTCATGTCATGATGTGTCATCGGTGTGTCGTGGTAAGGCGACAAAGGGTGTCGGTGGGGCATCAGATGTTGTTTTCCAAAATGGTTCTTTTGGGCTGATTGGATCGAAATATGTTCCTAAAGGGGATGTGTCGTGGTTCGATGGGCTCATTTGTATGCCACTGCTGTCATCTTTGGAGACTAGAGGACAGGATAACTGGTGGTTGATTGACTCAGGTGCCAGCGTCACTGTTTTGTCGGAATCTGCATTGAAAAATGGTTCATTTCGGATTCTTTCAGAAGAAATTGTGAGAGATGGTCCACGGTTTTTTGCAGCGAATGGGACCGAAGTGTCCATGAAGAAGAAAGTCGTGGTTCAGACCTATCTTAGCATGAATAATCATGTTGGAGAAAAGGTTGAAAGGGAAATCAAGTTGTCTGCACTGGTAGGAAACACTAGTAACAACATCCTGAGTACTACGCAGTTGGTTGAACGTGGATGGAATGTGAATCTTGGAAAGAAATCTCAACTGATTCATGAGGGCATGGGTCTTTCAGCCGATTTGGTGTCGTGGGCAGGGTGTCCATGGTTGTACCTTGGATCCAGGAAAGGCTCCGGCCGTCCAGTTGCTGGGACAATTGAGGTGTCGTGCGAAAATCCGTCAGGAGCTGGGGAATCTTCGATTTCGGTACTTGAGTTGAATATTAACCCAGTCTATAAGAAAGCAGTCATTCAGAGTGACATGGATGAAATGCATAGGGCTAGGGGACATATTCCTTTTGACCCGAACTGTGCAATTTGTCAGAGAACGAAAGGGGTTTCTCAACACAGACGGAAACAAGACGGTACAAACGTGGTCGAATTAGCAGCTGATTTTTTCCATTTAAAAACGTTCAAATTTTTGATCATTTGCGAACGATTTTCTGGCATGGTGGGTGTTGTTCACATGGGTCCTAACACTGATCATGTTCGAGCTTCTGTTCAGAGATGGTTAGGAGAGATGGGTTGCTTAGGAGACAGTCATGGTGTCCTTGTTGTCAGTACTGATGATGAAGAAGCAGTAGGAAACGTGTTTTCTAGACTGCAAGTAGGTAAGGATGTCAGAATTTCCAAAGCGCCACCACAGGGACAGGCGATGAACGGGTCAGCGGAGAGATCTGTGAGGGCAATCAAGGAGAATTTTGTTTGCGTGTCAGAAGAATTGCGAATGCAGGGGCTTGCGATCTGTGATACTGAAACAGCTGTAGGAGCAGTCTTGGAGTATGTTTGTTTCATGTTGAACAGTCATGCATCAATCCATGGGAGTTCAAAGACGCCACATGAATTCCTTTCGGGAAAGAATCCAAGCGTGTCCACTCGGCCAATCACGTCCATGTTCGGGTCAGTTGTGCTTTGTGAGTTACCCCAATCGGCACAGGCCGACGACAGACCTAGGTTCTTGGAGGGGGCATACTTGCGTCCAGAATTCAACAGTAAGTCAGGACTCTGCCTTGTGATGCTTGATGGTGTGCTTCGAAAAATCCACCCAAAGAGTATTAAACTTGTTTTACCAATGAGGTGGGAAAAGTCACTGCTGAAAGGGTTTTGCGTTGAGGGTGAGTCCCAACATAGATCAGTAGGAGACTCTGCTCCAGCGGACGCTGTTGAATTTCAAAAGGTGAGGCTGTCTGACAGTCCACCAACTGAAGAACCAGTGTGTCCAAAAGGCGGGCCACCTCAGGAGTGGTTTAAACAGTATGAACTGTACACGAGAGACTGTGCAGCGTGCAGATGCTTGGAACTTGGTCAATCGAGAAAGGGAAAGGTACACAGTGCCAGCTGTTGTGCAAACTACGTTCGGTGGTTGCGAACTCAGAGACAAGAGGCGGCCGAAGCGGCTGAGAGAGAGAGAGAGAGAGCAGCGGTAGTTAAAGTACCCCCCAATGAATGGTTTGATCAATCTGGGTATACACCTGGTTGTCCGGCATGCGGTGCGTTGGAATTGGGTGTGAATCCTGATGGGTTAACTCATTCTAGTGAATGTATTGATCAGTTTGAAAAGCTGTTGAAAGGTAGCTCAGCTGATGTGAGTGATTCCATGAAGGTTGGTACCTCTGGTCCCAGTGTGATGGTTGATACCTCAAAAGGGGGTGTTGGGAATGATGTCAATGGTGATGTAGCCCAGGGCTCCTTTGGTGGGGGTGTTAAACGTCCGTTGGAACGATCGGGGGAAGCCAGTGATGATAGCTGTGCTCCGAGCATTGCTCCTAGCATCCATGAGAAAGAAAAGGCTCGGTTCTCGAGTCCTCAGAATGTTGAAGATGCACAGATAGCTGATGGCTCCCACGTTTCAACTCGTGGAACGAAACGTGTAGCTGATGAACAGCTTGAACCAGAACCTGAATCCTTGGATGTTGGGGAGTCTAGGAAACGACCTCTTGAAAACGATGGGGACATGTTGGACAGTGTTGGTGTCTGTGTTACCGATGATTGTAGCAGGGTTCATGGGATCATGCAACTTTCAGAGGGATTCACGGGGGCTGACATGTTCTTCGAAGACCAGTCGTTGCAGTCGGTTGTTTACCAAGGCGGTTCTAAGTCAGAGACAGTGTCGTTCTGTGGATCCTCAATAAAGGTTTGGAAACCAGACTATGCGGTTGATGATTCGACGTCAAATACCCTAGATGGTAACCTTACTTTTTCAGGGATGTTGACTGAAGTCAAGAATCTGGACAGGGTTAGTGCAGGGAAACCACTTAGGCAGTCCGAAGCCACTGCAAAGGCGGATGAGTATGGTGTTCGCATCATACCATGCCGTTGGGTCACAACGGAGAAGGTGATTGATGGAGAAGATGGCGTACGAGCCCGTATAGTGGTCAAAGACATCGCTTCTGGTGGGGGCAAGGCCAAGAGCCTTGGTATTTCGTCACCAACACCCAGATCAGAGTCTATCAAAATGGCACTTGCCATCGGTGGATATTCCAATGCGTATGGATGGACGCTGGATTGTTCGGCAGCCTTCATGCATACACCTTTGGGGAAGGAACGAAAGGTGATTGTGAGGTTTCCGGCGTCGATGAGTTGGCCAGATAACTCACCATTGTTCATGGATTTGAGTAAAAGTCTCAACGGAATCAGATCCGCTTCTCTTGACTGGTTGGAGTATGTGCAGGGAATTGTGAAACCACTTGGATTGACATGTGATGTTACTAGTCCATGTGTGTTTACCGCACCAGGTACGGTCATGATCATCTATGTGGATGACTTGTTAATCTTCTCAAACAAACCTGACATGGGGAAGAAAATTTGGGAGAAGTTGAATGTGGTAGTTCCCACGAAAGTCACGGGTCAGTTGTTTCCAAATCAAGAGGGGTCCATGAAATTTGTTGGAAGGGTGATTCGTCGGCAAGCTGGGGCCAAAGAACTGTTGGTTGGTGTTGCACCAGGGTATCTCGATTCCTGTTATCGTGATTATGGAATGGAGAAGATGAAGCTGGGGAAACCTGTTGTGCCTAACTTGAGAGAGACACTTGATGGTCCTCCGGAACCACCATTGAGTACTGAGGCATATCAAAGATATCGTAGGAGTTTGGGAAAGATGGCATGGCTATCACAGACTCGAGAGGATCTCCATATTTTCATAGCATATTTGGCTACGGGCCAACATGCTCCAGATGGTCGTCATGAAAAGGCCATGAGGCAGGTCCTGAGGTTTCTGTTGTTTGATGGTGACCAAGAATTATCTTTTCCATCTCCTGGGAATGTGAAATCTTTGTTTCAGGATTCGGTTGAGTCGTCGGGAGAACCATTAATGGTGGTGTTCTGTGACGCGTCACATGCACCTATGAGGGCGACTCAGAGAAAGGGAATTTCTGGAGCTTTCATTTTCGTGTTATCTTCACTGGTGAAAGGTTTTTCACGTCACCAGACGTGCACATCACTGTCAAGCTGCGAATCCGAGATGTTTGCCATTCAAGAGACGGCACAGGAGGCTATGGGTCTCTTACCGTTAGTGAGAAAGATGGTGAATGACTTCTTTGGGGACTTGGCTGGATTTGAAGGTAGGAAGTTTCCTATTTTGATGCTTACCGACTCCGAGTCGGCCAAGCAGTTGCTTTCAGCACTTGATGTTCCACGGAAATCCAGACATACGGAAGTGAGAATTTTTTGGTTGCGTGAACAATTAGAGAGGTATATTCAGCTTGGTTGGATTGAAGGTCCTACAAACTTGTCAGATATCCTAACTAAGTGTTCAAGCTACCACTTTGTTCATAGGGCAACTTGTGGATTTCAGCCGAAAAGCCCAGCAGTAACCGAAGGGTCAAAGGGTTTGAAAGGGTCTGACAAACCTTTGCATACACTGAAACCTCGTGACAAAACGATTGCATTGATTTTTGTTGAGTTTTGCTGTGATGAACAGAGTGCACTGTCACAACACAACACAGCGTTTGCGTACATTGGAGTAACCGCTGAGGGGGAAGAAGCATCGACTTTGCGAAGCGTGCTGGAACGAGTTGAACGCTTGTGTGCTAATGCGTCGGCTCTTGGAATGCGTCCACACGTACATTTTCATGCGAGCTGTCCGTGTGCGTCTGGATCTCCAATACGGTACTTGCGCCAGGATGCAGGGTCTGAGGATATTCGGTTCGCTGAACTTGAACCCCTTCTTAAAAGGTTGCCGTCGTACCGCAAGAAAGCTGATACATTCAGCTTGGAATGGCCAGTGAACAATGTGTTATGGTCATATGCAGGTGTCAAGGACTTGTTGAATGAACTAGGTCTCAAACAGGAAGCAGTTGTGAGGTTGTGCAAACTTGGGTACGTATCGCGCTCAGGTAAACCTGTAGGAAAGAGGCTGAGGTTTGTGTGCGACTCGGAGGAGTTTGTCAAACCGTTGAGGCGTTTCCAGGCATGCAGGTGCAAGGAACATGCGCAGCTGAATGACGTGAACTGGAACGAGACTGGTAAGTATAACAAGTCGCTGGCGCTAGCGTTGTGTAACGCGGCGTACGCGTGTGCGCGAGCGAGGGGCGTGCACTGAAACACACACATAGGTGCGTGTACAGCAGTTGATGCTCTGTTGCAGTCATGTCACAGAGAGTCAGAGAGGATGAGACAGATCGTACAATTCAAACAAACGGATGTATGGACAGACAATGGACGCGTTGTTTGTTGCGAGTAATCTAAGAGGGTAGCAATGAAAACCTTTTAGGATCTAGCTAGATGAAGTGTTGCGTTTCCATTTTTTTGGAAGTCTTCCGAATGGAAGAGCTCCTGACCTTTTGCGTGTGACCTTGCTGTGTTTCACACGGGAGCTAAGTATCATCTCCCGGGATGTATACATGTACAGAGGAGGCCTAAGAATGCCACGCTTTTAGGACCTTGTTTGGACTGTTTTGAATTTCAGCTGAAGTCACGCGACGCGTAACCATGCTAACTTGAGGGTAAGGAAGTGTTTGATCCTGGCGGATCTTCTTAGGGGTGCTGGTAGGGGGTTGAAACAGTTTTAGCTCTGTATGGGTATCCGTTCGAACGACGCCATGGATGGACGAAGCTTCCCTCGAAAGGGGGTGTGGAAATATCCGGTATTTTTGGCTGGTGAGCGAGGAAAGCTTCTGGCTTTGTGCATATTTGGATGAACGAGATGAAGTGGTACAGTGTGCGAGTTCTGCTTTGGTGGGGCGTGCATATTCTGCTTTGGAGAATTCAATGCTGGCATTCTTTGAGGAAGCAATTTGGAATTCGTGATTCCGGTCACCGGAAGAATGCTCGGGTGAGACTACATCAATTGGCCCGACCAATTGAGGTAGTGTCATCTTAGTGTTCAGAATTGTGTTTGGATATTGCATTGATATAACATTCGTGGATGCGGTGAGACTGGTATCTGTTGGGATCTGTTTTATGGTAACCATGAATATTTGTAAATAGATGCGAAGCCTGGAGCACTTTTCGGACATGTCTTGATGACAGTGAGGAGTTCAGGATTGAGCTGAGAACGTTTGCATGCATTTGGAATCAATCTGAATTGAGGACGTTTGAATGCATGAGTGCATTTGAAGTAATTCAAGAATGTGAACATTTGAATGCAAGTGGAATCGTATGCATAGAAAGTGTTTATGAATTCAAAGAACCTGGAATGGAGTTTCCAGAAACCCACAGAATTTTTCAGCGAAAGTTGCGTTCTGTGAACTTTACTTTTATGGGAAACTTTCATAGAAAGTTTCCGCACTGTGACGAACCGATTTGAACTTTGAACTTTGGACTAAACTGAGTTTAGAGTGGCTGCTTTTTTGGTAGCTGATTGTGTAACTGTGAATAGTCGACACGTCGTTTTGAGTTTGTTGGTTGACAGGTTAACATCGAGACGGTGGTTGCCGATGTCCCTCAATGATGACAACAGACCGAGCACCCGTCATCATAGTGAGATGACAAAAATGGGTTGCCGGTCGTCTGAGGGGGCATCAGCGACCGCAGTGTCGATGTTGACTATCTCTGGTTAGTTGAAGAGAGTTTTTTTGAGAAAGATCTTCGGATCTTGAACGTTTAAACAATTGTTGCAGTCAAGCTGTATGGTTGCTTTTGGCTCAAGGCCAAGGAAACTGCAAAGAAGTAGTCTAAGACAGCCACGTGGTTTGGTCCATCTTGCTTGTTGCTTTGGTTCGTGTGTTTTTTTGGTTGCTACAGCACCTCTGAGAGAGCGTCCAAAAGGGTTGAGCTGCTCCGAACCTGAGAGCTTGTGTGTGGGAACCGCGTTTGCGTAAACTTCGCTGTGCGTAGGTTGTAGGAACTGCATCTAGGTGTAGATCCTGGGATTTACGTAGAAAGGATTTTTGAACCAACTTGGGTTTGAATTTTCCGCATGTGCTATTCCTCCTGCTGAGTTGGCTATTGTTTCTACGCGCAGGGTGCGGACGTAATCCTTCTTAAGCACTGAACGGTTCAAGTTGTTTTTGTGGTCTGTTGCAGTGGTCATTACGAAAAGCCCATCAGCAAACCCAGCATTTTTGGGAAAGGAGAGAGTACCTCTGAGACGAGCGTTTGTAAGTCTGTCGCTACTAATCCATTAATTCTAGCATTGGTGTCCCAGAGTACGAATTGAAACCCAGGCGATCGGTCTGGAAGTCCACCGGAAGCAAAACTTCCCAGTTCCCACATTTCGTTGATGAATCTGCAGAGGTCAGGGTACCAAACTGCCACTACTGAGTGGTATGTCACAGGACTGACTTGAAGTGGAAGGGAGTATCAATCCCCAGGCATGGATGTCGCTCACTCCGGCGGTTTGAGAGTTTAAGACTGCTTGGATATCACCAGCCATGGGTAGGAGGGTAGTGGCATGCTGCAAGATCCAG
Organism: Cladocopium goreaui; assembly: GCA_947184155.2. Lineage (NCBI taxonomy): Eukaryota > Dinophyceae > Suessiales > Symbiodiniaceae > Cladocopium > Cladocopium goreaui. Next base: position 190,506 of record CAMXCT020000188.1, read on the forward strand.
GCAAGGCGTACCAGGGATCGTGGGAAGTTGACCGTCGTGCCTTCCAGCAGTTCTGCGTCCACGAAAGAGGAGGAGTGTCTTTGCACATGTGGCTGGGCGGCTTCAAATTGAGCTCTCAAGCCTGGGAGGACAGTATTGGCTAGGCGTCCCTGTGGAGTAGTTGGTAGGGCGACGTTCTTGACGTCGCGGACAGACTACAGGTGGCGGTTCGATTCCCCGCTGGTCCGCGGGTAAGCCTCAAAGTGTGGTGACCAGGCGAAAGCCAATTGGCGCCGTCCACAAAAAAAATGGGAGGACAGTATTGGCTGCTCTGAGGTCTTCCGTAGCTTGTGGCGAGAGTTGGCTTGTCCATAGCTGACCTAACGTGTGCTGGCCTCGACGGAGTATTTGACTGAGGGTAGTTAGGCCTTCATTGGACGAACCGTCCAACAGCCGGATCATTGCATCTGCGAGATTAGCAGGCATATAATAATTTCGGTCACTTCGCAGCCCATGTTTTTTGGACAACAGGAGTTGTCGGGATCGTTTCGCCTTGCGGGCTGCACGATCAATGCCGCCGGGTGTTTGCTCCGAATCTCCCGTCCACAGGACTAGGGGTTGTTGCCTCATTAGGCTGATGACTGCAATTTCCCTGTCCGTGCCATATTGTTGCCCTTCATCAATGACCATGAGGGAAAGCTCTTGCATGAAACTTCCTAGCGTGGACCATTGCATGGTGAGATCCTGGGCTACCGTACCTCCTGTAGCCAACACAAGCTGGCACTTGTTCAGCATTTGCCTTCTTTCTCTTGGATGAATGTCGAATTTGGTATGGGAATAACTGCTCTTGTTACGTTCTTGGTCCCCCACCAACCTACCTATGCGCCCAAACACCCCCGACGGGGGGTCGAGCCATAGGAGAAGGTCAGCAAAAGATCTAGTGCCTGAGTTTTCTTTGCATATAAACAATATTTTGAGACTGTCAGTGGTATCGATTTCAATCAAGGCCAGGATGAGGATTGCCATCGATTTTGATTTGCCTGCACCGAAGAGTCCTTGAATACACAGGTCTAACCGATTGGTGAGCAACGCCATTGTCACTGCACAAAGTGTGCCCAAGACATGTCCATCCAGTTCAGCGGCGAAGGAGAGTGCAGTTGTGCGGGTCCAGGGATGGGGTTCGCCTTCCACATGACATGGGATTAGCACCAGGCGCAGCAACTGTCCGCACAAATGCAGGAAATGTGATCGTTTGTTGCCATCCATTCCTTCCACTGCTGTTTGGACATTGTATGTGCCTAATCCCAGGTGGTACCTGCACGGGGGAGTTTGTGCGACAGCAGTAACCTCTCTGGTGGGCTTGGTACATCCAAACATCCACATTGTATTTCTGGTGCGAAAGGGTTGCGCGCGACGGATAAAAGTCGCAATTTTACCTAGGTTTTGCGTTTTGTGGCGCTCTATCGGCACTTAAGAGAGAATGAAGAAGAGGGAGAGGAGATCTGCAGATGTGAAGAAGATGTAGAGCAGGTGTCAGTGTGAAGATGAGATATAAGTCGACAGCTACAGCTCATGCAAGCGAGCGTACAACATTACCCGACAGAGGAACTCAACACAGCTGACACAAGTTGCTTGTCCAGAACCTCGGCTGAACACTTTGATGACAGACCTGGTCCCTGTTCAGTGAAAAACGCTCGCATTCCTGTATCAATGTAACTGAGCCAGCTACCATGGCCAACCGACCGCATCAAATGCAAGTGGTTGCAACACCTGTTAAGTTGACCGCTCGAGCAGCTCTACGCTTGCAAGCCTGCACCAATGCTGTCGAGCTAGCGATCATCGCTAACTCGATCGCATTGGATTCAGCTTTGAAAGCGGTATGCGTGCAAGAGTGCGCTACAGCTCCCAATGATGATGCTTGGAAAAGAACAACTGAGCGGACTCTGAGTGTGCCCTGAGTGCCGTAGCTATTGCTGTCATTTTCACCTTAGATCTGTTTCACCCTCCCGATTCACCTTTTTTTAGTTTCTCACCACTCTCGTTGCGACCCGGCGTTGTCGGTGTTTGCTTCGAAGTGCCTGGGTGTAATGTCATGCCTTATGGCTGCTCTTTGTGATCTCGGGGATCCTGGCTGGGGGGATCCCTGGTTTCCGCATGGAGCTTTGTTGCTTCTCTCACCCACCCATTGGTGTGTTTTGTGTTTGTTCCGTTGTGTTTCTTGTGCTGGGCCATTTTCTGAATGAGACATAAGATGTCATCATGCATGTAATTCCCATTGCTGGTTGCGATCCCACTTCTCTCTGTCGTTTTTGTTTGGTTTTTGGTTTTGGTTGTGTGTTTTTCCTGTTTTTGCTTTGTTTTTTGGTTTGCTCTTTTGTTTTCTTGTTCTCTTGCTGGGACAGTTTCTGGACTGCGTACTGGTCCACAACCGGCACTTTTGTGGCTTTCAACAGGTGATAGCCCTGCATGTAAACTACAATTCAACTGTTTGCCGCGAATGAATATGTGTAACGACCTGGCGAAATTGAGTTTGGCCGATGTCGCACTGTGGCTCGGTCCTTACAACAGATGTGAGGGTGTGAAGATCTAGATCTGCACGTGTGAGGTGTGAAGATCAGATGTGAAGGTGTGAAGATCTAGATCTGCAGGTGTGAGGGTGTGAAGATCTGGATCAGCAGGTGTGAAATTGTGAAGATTTAGATCTGCAGATGTGAAGATGTGAAGATCTAGATCTGCAGATGTGAAGGTGTGAAGATCTAGATCTGTAGGTGTGAAGATCTAGATCTGCAGATGTGAAGGTGTGAAGATCTAGATCTGCAGGTGTGAAGGTGTGAAGATGTAGATCAGCAGATGTGAAGGTGTGAAGATGTAGATCAGCAGATGTGAATGTGTGAAGATGTGTATAACGGCTGCTTTTTTCGAAGAACCCTTCGCAGGCGCTCTCTCTGGAAGTTTGTCACCCTTATGGGGTTGCAACTTGGCATTGGTGCGACAAGCATTCATTGAGTCTTCAGTAGTGAAACTGGACTATGGGAAGGTGTCTACAACAGACTTAAGTAGTTTCGATATTCCTTTGTGGCACACGGAGCTGCAAGAGATGATTTGAGATATCGACCTGTGCGTCTGAGTGAAAGTACACGGAGCTCAAGCTACTTTGAATACAGTTTGAAGCTTTATTTAGCTTTGTGAAAGTGGGCGAATGCTTTCAGAAGCATTCGCTATACATTTGAGTCGGGATGATATGGTTTCATCGATCTCGGAGGTTCCTTGACTCCTTATGGGAGTGTGAATCTGACGGAGATGGTTTTGGAACATCCGTTTCGATTCTTGACGTTGCTTCGTACATCTGAGATGTTTGTGAAGCCTTTTGATTACCTCTTGCGAGTATGTGAGATACTCCGGCATTGTGAGGACAATGCCTACGTATAGTATTCGACCTCTGGGTATTTGATCTGGAAGTCTACTTTGTGACCTTTGTATTTGTGACTTATTGCTGATGTTTGGTTATTGCAGTGAGCGAACTACTTTAGCGCTATGACTGCTGATGACTGGATATTAGCTGAGAAGTCGAGCAGAACATTCTGCTCTCCACGGTGGTTTGGAGCTATGAGAAGACATCTCTGTGTGAAGAACTGTTTTGGAGATGGAACATGAGGTTCCCATGTTGTTCTGTATTGCAAGAGAATTTTGTAAAGGAATTTGAATGGATCATTTCGTTCTTGAATAGCCGTGTAACTAGTCTAGACGTTTGGTAGAGACTAGTAACACCGGCTAGCTGGTTATTTGCGTTTGGACGAGAACCAGTTTGACTTGAGAACTTTTGGAAATGTTTCTGACGTTTTGTGACTAGGTGATTTGTATATCATAGCAGTTTGGAATTGTTTCAACAACCTTTGAGGGAAGGTTGTGTATTGGAAACCTGGAATCGAGTTTCCCAGTTGAGACATCGGCTCAAGGGAGTGGTGTCAAGTGTTCCGAAGCGAACTGAACTGCAGTGTCACCTAGGGCATTTGAAACAGTAGCCACACTGGAACACCTTTTGGTTTGTGGCCGTGTGCCTGCCTTGGTTCCTGTTGACCTGTTCCGTTGTGTGTGGCGTCTGGAGAGAAAAGAAGGAGTCTGACGTGCACTTAGGAGTCAGGGTGGAACAAGTTCCTTTATTTTGACATTGCAGAGAAGTAAGCAACTGCGGGGCCGCAACCACAGTAGGTGTTTGCGTCTGGCGTAGTGGGATAACGAAAGCGTTGATTTGAGTACACGAGAGGTGTACTTGGGTTTACGTTTTTCACATGGTAGCGGAGCCCTGAAAAGGGCTACCCACACCATTTTCCGCTGACCCTTGTTTGTGACAAGATGCTAAGGACGTCATCTAAGGTGAGATTGGGATCTTGGATATTGGAGCTCCGTGATCTGGACGCAGAGGCAGAGATGAGCTCGTACTAAGGTGCACCTGTTTCACAGGAGGTGATGATCTGAAAGTACAAGGTCACTAGGGAGTGTGAAGTTGGTTGGAGTCTGTTTGGTTCAGGTGACTTTGAGATTCTGTTTTTTTTGTATAGATTTCTACGGATCATGAGGATCGTGGACCTATCATTTTCTGTTTAGGACGACTATTCGTTTGCAAGTTGAGCAAGAATCGGCAGGGTGTGTGCTTGGTAGACTGGACAGAAGTGGATCCATGTAAACTGTCGACAGTGGTACCTGTAGAAGAGCATACAAGATTAGTCAGCCCTGGGCAGGACACTTGTGACTTGGACGGAGGAGTTGAGTTTATGTTGACAGTGGATTCTGTCAGAGCAAGCTTTTATTTCCACCTTGTGTAGGTGCGTAGTCTTTGGAAGGCGTCCATGTGGTCTTGGCAGTATTCTGGTAGGAGTCTGTGTCATGGCGTGACGTATTGCTAGCGTAGGGTCACCATTGCAAGGCTACGCTGGAGTATCTGGAGAGGTATGCATGGATGGGACGTTCCTGGACGTAGGAGATTCGTTTCGGCAGTATGAAGTGACAGTAGGTAATTTACTGCAAAATTGGAGATGAAACGCACTAAGGTGAGGACGAGAAGAACTGGTTCGCATAATCCGGTGGGAGAACTGATTGCCAGGTTTGCCAACCAAGGACACTGAGGTGTTGGATCAAAGTGCAAAGGTTGGGAACTGATGGTGTTAGGTACATGGTTCTTGCAAAAAATTAAGGCATGTCTTAGATCTTGAACTCAGTTGGTCCATGGAGGAGGAGTGACAGGAAAAGGTGTATCAAGTGACTGGAATGAGTATGTAAAGAGCACTTTCTGAGTTGTCGTTTCAGTGCTACTCAATCTGAAGGTAGATTTGAATTTTGGAGCCCAATACACATGAAACTTTATGTTTTGGAGTGCGCTGTAGATGATTGAAAGTGGGGATCATGCCTGTCGCTGATGGTGCCAAGTGTTGCTCAAGCGGTTCAAAGGTAGATCAGATTGCCATGTCCACTCGGGAAGACCAGAAAGAACTTTCGAACGAGAAGCCAACCTCAAGTGGAGCTGGAATGTCTCACTCCAAGGAATTTTAATACAAGAAGGCTACGAAGTTGGATCGTCCAAAGAGTAAGATGGCTGCTGCAAAGGTGAAGGATAAGTCCTGTAAGAGTCAACCTTTCTCCACCAGGAAACGTCGGGCACCTTTCGTTGATGCTGCCACAGCGCCTACTCCTATAGATGTGGAAGAAGATGTGGCATGTATCAGGAGAGAACTACCTCCGGTAGATGCAGCGAAATCTCCAAGTGGGTGTGGAGAAGCAGTACCGAATTCTGGTGATGATGTGCGTAGCGTCTCAGACAGTGAGTTGATGGACGTAGTCGACATCCCAGAGGCTACTTTGGAAGAAGAACTACTCAAAGAAGTTGGATTGAGTGTTACTGCTGAGCCTTAGCTTGTCTGTTTGTGAGGAGACATCAGTAGAAACAGTCTTAGTACCCTGTGGTTGGTTGCCTGGACAGAAATGAACAAATGAGTTTTGTTTTGCTGCGAGAGTGAAACGTTGATCATATGTGACCTAGAGGTGTAGAAGGTCGTTGGCTGAGAAAGATAAAGCTGAAAGCGACAGAGAAATCCGTTAGGTCAGTCTTGTGATGTTTTCACCCGCGAGCTGCTTGAGAGTTTTTTGAGGGTATGAGTTTTGGACAGAACACCTGCTCGTGTTTCCGCAGCTGTTTTCTAACTGTTTCGTGTCAAGAGCATTGAGACTGTTGCAGTGTGTGTATTTCAGAACATGGAGTCACTTAAGCTCTGGATCGCTTTAGCGCCCAAGCAGTTGGAAGAGTTGAACAAGGGCAATGAGGTTTTTCCAGATGGATACTCCGGTCGCTTTGGTCTGCGTTTGGGACCTGCGGAAGCTGTGGATCGTGCCCAATACTTTATGGATTGGACGCCTGATGGATTGAAAGGTGAGTACCATCAGAAAGACTATGCAGTGATGGAGATGGAAATCTTAGCGCTTGGCTACCTTCAAAAGGTTGAGGGCGGAATCTTGGAGAAGACAAAGCCCACCGAGTATCGCTGGCATGGGCCTGTGAAGCATGAAGAACGGGATAGCCAAGGACGCATGTTATACCGTATTAGTGAGATGGCCGCCAAGTTCATTTAACTGGTCAGGGTCCAGGTACAGAAGGTGGGCAGACCATGGAGTATTAGGTATAATTTTTATTTGAAACTCCAGTTTGAAATGCAGAGGAGAAAGAAGAAAGGGTATCTTCAGCAGCCTGTGGGTCTGGGTTGCTCATGTGACGGATGGGCAGTTTGCTTTGCTGTAGTGAAACTGTGAGTTTAGGCGTGTGGAGTTGTCGTGTTGAGTTGGAAGTTGACCGTAGACTTGTAGGTCGTTGGTTTGGAAGAACTGTAAGCGGCAGAGTTCACAGTCAAGAGATCAGCATGGACTGAGATTTGCAGTGAGTGGTTATCCACATGAAGAAGCAATTGAGTTGCATGTTTGCATCGAGGCCACGAAGCCATTTTTTTTCTTTGCTGAGTCCAGGGCTGTAATCTTGGTTTGAACTCACTGGGGGATAGCATTCGTCTTTGGGCAGCTCTCGCCCCACCACAGATGGAAGAGCTGCGGACGCATCATAGAGTCCAACCAGATATCCACAACACCGTTGAATATCCGTGGCACGCCCGATTGGCGCATGGGTCGCACTCAAATCGATCCTGGAGGTATGGATATCTGGTTGGAGAAAGGTTCGACCTGGTGAGTTCCGTTGGTAAGGATTTCTTCTTCCAGAAGAATATGATGAGCAGGGAAGATTGCTCTATCAGGTCATCGATCCCATGGCTGCTAATGAGCCGGTTCGTGAGCGTCCTGCTAGGAACTGTAGAGTGGGTGTTGTAGATTATTGTGCTCTAAGTTTTTTGTTTGAGCCTTGCAAGCCGTGGCAAAACGGTGGAAAGCTCGTTTTGGGTGCTTGTGATCGATGACGAGAATGGTTCAATAGTCGATGCGAACATGTTGCAAAATGAGAAGATGCAATCATGTGGAATTTCAATCTAAACGAAACGAAGCAAACGAAACATGAAACACAAACAAGTTTGAGTGTTTGCAATGCTCCTTGCTCTTGCAGTTGAGATTTGCAGTCAGTGTGTCATTTGACGAGTGCAGTTTTTGTGAAGATGACTTGTCGAAGGGTTCTTGCAAAACCACGGAGACCTGTTCTTTTCCAGAATAGCTGCATGCATGTCAATGAGTGACAGTGAGTCTGCACTGCATATAGCAGGGAACGCACAGTGAACTCATTAGAACTCGTGATGGTCCTCGATGGTTTGGGGACGAGTACAGATTTTTATTGCATGTTGAAACATATGTATCAATGGTTCGCAAAATTCCAGTATGTTGGAGACATCTGGAATTTTGGGAAACATCTTAGTCAGTTAGTTGTATTGTTGAGCATACACATCATGTTGGTTGGTTTGTTTGTTTGTTCTGATGTTTGAGACATTGAGATTGTAGGGCATGAGGCTCTATTGCCAGCAGGGAGTTTCAAGTAGAGTAGTACAGGCTCTTAGAACTCGTTTGGAGCGTACGTTGAGAATGGCTGCTGAAGAAGGTCACGGTCATGACGGCAGCAGCCGAATTCGTTCTCGTTCCAGAGGACGTGGCGCTGAGGCTGATGCTGCCAACTTGGGTCCTGAGACTTCCACAGTGTTGGATGGCACTGGTGCCGGCATGGGAGATGTTGCTGGTCCTCCGGCAGGTGCTGAAGTGGGTGATGGAACCGTACCTTTGGCAGATGGATCTGTGCCACCAGGAGGAATAATGCCAGAAGGAACTCCAGGAGACGTGAGTGCTCCGTTTCCACCGGTTCCTCCAGTGATCACCCCACCTGGTGATGTGAACGCTGCTGGAGTCTTGGCTGTGAGTACGGAATTGGCTCGGAAGATCTTAGAGTGTTCCAACAGGCTTGCAAATGTAACTGAAGATCTTGCCATCACCATGGAGCATTTCACCCAAGGAAAAATGGAAATAAAGAAAGGATTTGAAGAATTGAGTGTCCAGATCCAGAATCAAGCGACCTGCATAACAACGATGACATCAGGAGTGTCGTTTCAGGCCGGAGAAACGACCAAGCTTCTCAAAGCTTTCGACCGGTGGGCTGCCACTGGTCGTTGGGCTCTAGCTGGCAAGCAGTCGGTGGAAGCCAACATACAGGGAGTCAAAAGTGAAGTAGAGAAGCAAACAAAGCAGTTGGAGACCAACCTCAGTCTTGGCTTTGATAGCATTGGAAGGCATCTTCGAGAGATGGTGAGAATCCTAGAGGAACGAGCTCAGAATGCTGCAGCTCCAGCTGCAGTGGGAGGAACTGGAACTCCTATCACACCTGGAGGGATCAGTACCTCTGGAATCACCATACCGCCCATGGCTGGAAGTCTGGGAGGATCAACAACCCCCGGGCATGCCGTGGGAGATGCAGGAACTCCTTTCACACCAGGAACGGTCAGTGCCCCTGGAACTACTGGGCCGGCTGGGACTGCAAATCCGGGAGGATTAACATCACCCGGACCTGCCCCTGCCCCAGCAGTTCCACCACTTCCGGCAGAGCCAGTGTCACTCTTTATGGCGTTCTGTCCGGAACAGCCGAACGGGCCGAGACCAAATACTCCCCTTCCGATCCCAACACCGTGCCAGCGTGTGGGCATCGTTACCAGAGATGCGGGAACGGGTGTACAGAGGACATTGTCACCGACGGCATACCGTCCTGAACAAACCGGCGGAATCACCAGTCTCTGGGCTCCCCAGGGATTGGGGATGATTCGTGATGGGAACTCTCAGTTCAGGAGGATTTACTGAGAATGTGAAGATTCGGGACATCGACTACTGAGAGTTGAGGGAAGCCCGTCCGCTTCTTTTGGGTGGAACCCATGATGTATATTCTTTTCTGAATTTCTTGCAACCTGTGCGGTAGAGAGAATAGTTGGTAATTGGTATTCCAACCTTTGGCCAGCTCGAGGTTCACTCTATTCAGCATGTATTCGTTGCTGTCACTTCAGATCTCTGTGCTCAGCAGAAAAGGAGAGAGGGAAAGCGGATCTTGAAAGGGGGCAAGAGGTTGCATTAGTGCCACCTAGAAGAAGTTCGCATCATGGAGTTGAGTTGGATCCTGGAAGGATCAACTCTTGGTAGTGAAAGTGGATGTGCAGTACATGCATGAGACATAAGTTGCACATGAGCATGTTTGTGGATTCGTTGTGAGTTTGTGTTTTGTGATTGTTTTTTGTTGTTGATGGTGGTTTGCATTTGTCGGCCGCCATTTTCCAGATGATGACATGGCCAGATCCGATTCTCGAATGAAGGAAGAATCAAAGAGGATCCAGGCTAAATGTCTGATGGAAATACATGTAAAAAAAATCTTTTGTTTGGTCAAAGTGTTTTAGTTTTTTGCCCATGGATGTCAGTGGATTGGACATCCCTGACTTAAGGTACATGTCAATATTGTTGGAATTGTACTCTTGACGTTTCTAAAAATGGGTGTAAGTTTGCTTTGGTAGTTTTTTCACTATGCGATAGATCAGCTTTTATGCTGACCAGAATTCATTTCTTTAGTGATGTTTGAGGATTGATGGATTTTACCTCAAAAGGGGGCAAGGTCTATCTTTGGAAATATGTCCTGAGCTCAGCGCGCCTAATACTTAGCTTGTCCGAAGCTGAGTCTGCGTGGTGCAACAATGTCTTGAACTTAATTTTATTTCCACGAATGCGGATTTTATCTGAGTATTTTTAGACTGATGACAGTTTCGCTTGTCTGACACGCCTATCTTCCATTGGAAGACGTGGATTAGCTGAAACAGTCGGCCTTTGTTTTTGTGTTGACTCCGACAGTGCTTCGTCTGTCTTCGTCTTGGATCTCGTGTCTGTTGTTGGTGTTTTTCCGTTTGTTCTAGGGAACAACAAACAACACTGTAGTTGATCGTGAATTGACGCCATGGTCTCTTCGATCAGTTGATGATCTGGTATTGGAAGAAAGAAATCGTTCCGAAGAGACACCTTGGGACGGTTGATGGATTCTGAGCTGGTGATGTTGAATGGTTGAGGATAGATGGGAGCTTTGCCCATGGAGACGTCTATGGAGTATTGCTGAAATCAGCGTGGGCGATGGTTATGGATATGAATAGACTGTTTATTTATGATGAACGAAGCGTTGGAGGCACAACCGTTTTTTTGAGAATCATCCAGAGTTGGAGCGATTCTATTCTACTTTCAATCTTGAACAACTTCAAGCCGGAAGATACTTTTGAGAATCAGCTGATTTCTCAGAGACAGTTATATTTTTTGGAAACTTCGTGTGTTTCAGAAGAGTTTAGACTTCATTTACGCTGGTGGATGAAGAACATCTGCAAGCACTTCAATAAAGTCTTCAACATTATTTCGAAGATGTGCTGAACTGATGGAATGTCGAAGTCTATTGGCGAATACAACGTCTTCTACACCTCTGACATTGAAGGTATGTCGAAGTTCATACTGGATGTGAATTTTAGTATGTATGTAAAGAGAGAGATGAATGTCATGTCGAAAGGGGGTGTGGAAGTTTGTCACCCTTATGGGGTTGCAACTTGGCATTGGTGCGACAAGCATTCATTGAGTCTTCAGTAGTGAAACTGGACTATGAGAAGGTGTCTACAACAGACTTAAGTAGTTTCGATATTCCTTTGTGGTACACGGAGCTGCAAGAGATGATTTGAGATATCGACCTGTGGGTCTGAGTGAAACTACACGGAGCTCAAGCTACTTTGAATACAGTTTGAAGCTTTATTTAGCTTTGTGAAAGTGGGCGAATGCTTTCAGAAGCAGTCGCTATACAGTTGAGTCGGGATGATATGGTTTCATCGATCTCGGAGGTTCCTTGACTCCTTATGGGAGTGTGAATCTGACGGAGATGGTTTTGGAACATCCGTTTCGATTCTTGACGTTGCTTCGTACATCTGAGATGTTTGTGAAGCCTTTTGATTACCTCTTGCGAGTATGTGAGATACTCCGGCATTGTGAGGACAATGCCTACGTATAGTATTCGACCTCTGGGTATTTGATCTGGAAGTCTACTTTGTGACCTTTGTATTTGTGACTTATTGCTGATGTTTGGTTATTGCAGTGAGCGAACTACTTTAGCGCTATGACTGCTGATGACTGGATATTAGCTGAGAAGTCGAGCAGAACATTCTGCTCTCCACGGTGGTTTGGAGCTATGAGAAGACATCTCTGTGTGAAGAACTGTTTTGGAGATGGAACATGAGGTTCCCATGTTGTTCTGTATTGCAAGAGAATTTTGTAGAGGAATTTGAATGGATCATTTCGTTCTTGAATAGCCGTGTAACTAGTCTAGACGTTTGGTAGAGTTATGAAAAACTTGCAGCCACAGACTGGGCCAGGTCAAAATATTTATTTTTCATTTTTCTATCATTTTGGTTATCATTGCATTCATCATTTTTTTTTATCATTTATTTTATCATCTTCATTTTTTTGATCATTTTTTTATCATTTTTTTTTATCATTTATTTTTTATCATTTTTTTTTACATTTTTTGTATCATTTTTTTTATCATTTTTTTGATCATTTTTTCATCATTTTTCATCATTTTTGCTTCCAGTGGTGCAAAAATTTTCCAAGAAATGGAAAACTACAATTTTCCTCGTTTTTTTCATTTTTTCAATTTTTTTTATCATTTTCAATTTTTTTTAAAATCATTTTGCATCAATTCCACCGCTGGAAGCAAAAATGATAAAAAAAAAGATAAAAAAATGAAAAAAATGAAAAAAAATGAAAAAAACTCGGAAAATTGCAATTTTTCATTTTTTGGAAAATTGCAATTTTCTTCGTTTTTTTTTCATTTTTTTTCATTTTTTTTTATTTTTTTAACATTTTTTTTCATTTGTTTATCATTATTCATCACTTTTTATCAATTCCACCACTGGAAGCAAAAATGATAAAAAACATGATTAAAAAATGAAAAAACCCGAGGAAAATTGTAATTTTCCATTTCTTGCAAAATTTTTGCACCACTGGAAGCAAAAATGATGAAAAATGATAAAAAAAATAAAAAAAATGAAAAAAAATGAAAAAAACCCGAGGAAAATTGCAATTTTTCATTTTTTGGAAAATTGCAATTTTCCTCGTTTTTTTTGGAAAATTGCAATTTTCCTCGTTTTTTTTTCCATTTTTTCATTTTTTTAATTTTTTTTTTATCATTTTTTAAAATCATTTTTCATCATTTTTTTATCATTTTTCATCAATTCCACCACTGGAAGCAAAAATGATAAAACCATGATTAAAAAATGATAAAACATGTTAAAAAAATGAAAAAAACTCGAGGAAAATTGTAATTTTCCATTTCTTGGAAAATTTTTGCACCACTGGAAGAAAAAATGATGAAAAATGATTAAAGACAATGATAAAAAATGATAAAACATGATAGAAAAATGATCAAAAAAATGAAGATGATAAAATAAATGATAAAAAAAGATGAATGCAATGATAACCAAAATGATAAAAAAGTGAAAAATAAATATTTTAAAGATTTCCAATGTGTAGCTGGCTCGGTTCTTCATAATGGTAGAGACTAGTAACACCGGCTAGCTGGTTATTTGCGTTTGGACGAGAACCAGTTTGACTTGAGAACTTTTGGAAATGTTTCTGACGTTTTGTGACTAGGTGATTTGTATATCATAGCAGTTTGGAATTGTTTCAACAACCTTTGAGGGAAGGTTGTGTATTGGAAACCTGGAATCGAGTTTCCCAGTTGAGACATCGGCTCAAGGGAGTGGTGTCAAGTGTTCCGAAGCGAACTGAACTGCAGTGTCACCTAGGGCATTTGAAACAGTAGCCACACTGGAACACCTTTTGGTTTGTGGCCGTGTGCCTGCCTTGGTTCCTGTTGACCTGTTCCGTTGTGTGTGGCGTCTGGAGAGAAAAGAAGGAGTCTGACGTGCACTTAGGAGTCAGGGTGGAACAAGTTCCTTTATTTTGACATTGCAGAGAAGTAAGTAACTGCGGGGCCGCAACCACAGTAGGTGTTTGCGTCTGGCGTAGTGGGACAACGAAAGCGTTGATTTGAGTACACGAGAGGTGTACTTGGGTTTACGTTTTTCACAGTCTCGGGAATAAGAGAATGATTCTGAGCATCTGCACTTTGATCTTTGTTTCGGGGGGGAAAGGGGGGATGTCGGGCCTGTCACATGCGCTTGTGCCAGCTCAGGAGTCCAAGAAAGAGGTGGTCAGACGGCTTTCACCTCTGCCTGTCATTCAGAAGAGTCGGTTTTTTTGGGCTCGAAAAAATCAAGAAAAATTAGGCACGCAAATACGGGCCTCCCCAGTTTCGTGCCAGGATGCTGTTTGTGTTAAAGTAGCTTCAAGCTTGACATTTGGCGCATATAGCAGCTTGCAAAGCTTCAGCACATCTGAGAAAATGAAAGGACCAAAAACTGAGGAGAGACCACTTTCGATCCTAAGAGGGTCCACTTTCGGGTCCCTTCTTAAATATATTTCACCATGTCTCCAAAAGTCTGCTGATTTCAGGCAACCTGCAATGCATCTACGCACATGGCACCACTAGATGACAACAATTCATGCAGCCATTCCAATGCGATCTGCAACCACAGATGCTGCAGGCAATCCTTTCTAATAGGGGTCGCAATGCGCAAAGGCGTGCTGCAGGGTGCAGCCGAGCAACGGGTCTCCGGCGTCGGCACACACTCCCAGTTGCACAATTACACTGAAAAATTTTGATTGCAAACCTGTCAATAGAAGTGTTTCCTCGAAACACTTCCCTGTACGTTGCCAAATTTTAGAGGGTGCAAAGGTGCAACTTTTTCAGGGTAGGAAACAGAACCTGTATTGTTTCTTGTTCACACTTTCGAAAGTTGCACCTTGACACCCTGATTTTTCTTCTTTTAGACGCGAATAACAAAAATTGTCCGCGCTATTATTCCATCCGAACCTTATCCGCAAATTTCTCAAATTTGGGCACGTTCCCCTGCACTCCTCCAGAGGGAAACACAAACAAAAAAGGAGAAAAGCAAGAACAGCAAACAAGCACAACAAAAACCACACAAAAACAGCCCAAGCAACAACGCAACGTCAGTAAGGGCTGCAAAAGGCTGATAGGTCTTCTTTTAGCGGCAAACAATCAAGGTACCAGACGCTCCGACGGACCCAATTCTGGGTCCGGAAAACTTTCTCAAAACCGGCTTCGCTCAAAAGGGCCTCCCTAGATTGGAACTGCGATTGTCCGCGTCTGCATTTCAATCACAAAAGCTTTTCTGGAATCAACGTGAAGAGTCGAATGTAATCCACGTAGCCGCGTAATGGCTGCATTTTCTCCCCGCTCCATTGGCTACATGGCAGAACCGTTGCTAGTTTCTGGATTGCCCCAATTGAGTTTTGATGCCCGTGCGGCTTTGGCCTCCTCGCTAGGGCGAGCCCTGATTTCCTGTCTTGCTTCCTTTCCTCAGAGATGCCACGTCATGCTGCAAAGTTACATGCATTGTAATGGAGGAAGCCGGACTGCGAAACCTTCTATTTTTGCGTGTAAAGCTTCAGCCGGCAATGAAAGGTACCTGGTGTGTACGCCGGTTGCGGTTTGGATCGTTTCGGGTTCCTTCTCCATTTTCTGCAATGACTAGTTGTTTCTGTGTGCGTAGTTCTTTGCGTTTCTTGAATCTGCGTTTGCAGATCGCATTGGAATGGCTGCATGATTGTTGTCATCTGGTGTTGCCATGTGCGTATGGGCTTTGTTTTGGGGAGAAAGCCGGAGCATGAAACCTTGTATTTTTCCGTGTAAAGTGGCTTCAGCCGGCGATGAAAGGTACCTCGTGTGCGGCGGTTGCGGTTTGGATCGTTTCGAGTTCAATCGGTTCCTCCTCTGTATTCTTCAACGAGTGGTTGTTCCTGTGTGCGTAGTTCGATGCGTTTCTTGAACCTGTGATGCAGATCGCATTGGAATGGCTGCATGATTGTTGTCATCTGGTGTTGCCATGTGCGTAGATGCATGCGGGTTAGCCACGTCATGCTGCAAAACCCATTGTAATGGCTGCGTCAAGGTTGCTTGGCATCGCGCTTGCATGCGTAATTTTACTTTTTTTGTACTTGGTAGATCGTAGTGGAGTAGCTATAGTGATTTGTCAGCAAATTTTCTCAATTTTGGCGCTAGTAATTTTCCTTTTTAAAAAGTGCTCCAAAATTCTTTTGTGTTTTGCAACTCAGTTCTATTGTGTTTTGCAACTCAGTCGCCGCATTGGAATGGCTGCGTCAAGGTTGCTTCGTGCCGCGGCTGCATGCGTAATACTATCGTCTTTTGCAGCTGAAGATTGTAAATCGTATTGGGGTGGCTGCATCCAGGCTGCGATAGTCATTTGTCAGCAGGTTTTTGCACTTTTGGCGCTAGTAATTTTCTTTCCTTTTAAAATCATTTTGGTGCTTCAAAATCATCTTTACACTGCTTTGGCGTCGAGATCCGGTTTTGGAGCTGCAATTTCCGACACCATTGCGCGTAGTTCTATTGCGTTTTGCAACTCAGTCTCTGCAGATCGCATTGTAATGGCTGGCTGCGTCAAGGTTGCTTGGTCACAGAAGTACTGGGAAGTGCTTTGTGCAAGCTTTGTAGTACACAGTAGTACTGGGAAGTGCTTTGTGCAAGCTTTGCAGTACAAAGTAGCCGAAGGAAGTTTAGAAGTCAAACTTCCGACAATATGGAGAGATGAAAAGCAGAGCAGGGAAGAGGCATAGAGAAGAGAAAGATCAGAAGAGAAAGAGTAAGAGGACAGAAGATACAGATGCGCGAAAAGGTAGGAAAGTCGCGAAACACTGTGTTTTTCCAATGATTTGTGGCTCCGGAGGGTCGAAAAGTAGGCTCGCTAAAGCGGCGGGTGCGGAGCCAGCTGGGCACGCCGTTGTGGCGCGAAGCACATTTCCAAGTCAAAAGTGTTAAAAACTGACGGTCTCGGACCACTGTTGGAAGTTGAGATGTCAAAAAAGTGCACGCCGTTGTGGCGCGAAGCACATTTCCAAGTCAAAATGTACAAAACACTAGGGGTTCGGACCACTTTTGGAGGTTCAGATGTCGCTTCGCTTCAATACACTACACTACAGGACATTACACTACACTACGCTACACTACACTCCACAACACTACAACTACAACTACACAACTACACAACTACACAACTACACACCACTACACTCCACTACACTCCACTACACTCCACTACGCTACATTACACTACACTACACTACACTAAATTACACCACGCTACACTACATTACACTACGCTACACTCCACTACACTACATAACAGTACACGACATTACCTTCCACTACACTTCACTACATTACACTACACTACACTACACTCCACTACACTACAACTACAACTACACTCCACTACACTCCACTACACTAAATTACACTACACTACACTACATTACACTACACTACATTACACTACACTACACTACATTACACTACACTACACTACCTTCCACTACACTTCACTACATCACACTACACTACACTCCACTACAACTACAACTACAACTACGCAACTACACTCCACTACACTAAATTAATCTAAATTACACTACACTACACTACATTACACTACACTACGTTCCACTACACTCCACTACACTACATTACACTACACTACATTACACTGAATGACACTGCACCACAGATAGACAGGTAGACAGATAGACAGATAAATAGATAGATAGATAGATAGATAGACAGATAATGATAGACAGGTAGACAGCTAGACAGATAGACGGATGAAAGAGAGAGAGATAGATAGACAGACAGACAGACAGATAGATAGATAGCTAGATAGGTAATTAGATGGAAGAGAGAGAGAGAGATAGATCGATAGATAAATAGATACATAGATAGATAGATAGATGGATAGATAGATAGATAGGTAGGTAGGTAGGTAGGTAGATAGTCAGAGAAAGAGAGAGAAAGAGAGGAGACCTCAATCACCTTTCGATCCATCAGTGGCTTCGCTCTGCCATCCCTGATTCACAGCAACCAACCTCTCCTATAGGTTTCCTATTTTTGAAACTTCCGCCACCGCCTTGTGCGGTACTACTGGTAATTATATATATACTATTCAACATGTAATAGTATATTTTTACATATATATATACACACATGAATGTACTATGTACTTACTGGCAATGTACTGCCATCACCGTCAACAATTGCACATTATATGGCTGCATGGCTGCAGTTACAGTGCGTACTGCAGCTGTTTGGACTTTTCTGCATTCGTGGAACTGGACTGTTTTTGATGTTACGTTGTATATAAATGTCGAAATGCGCAGAACTGTGCAATCGCACACGGATGGGGTAGTTTGCTGCCTGATAGTATTGCTGTAGCATTGCACAACCGGACGACGGGACGAGTGAAATCATGCATTTTGTTTGACTTTGCCTCAGGCAGAGATAGTTTGCTTTATTAGAAACCAAAGCTCATCGCAACCACTGCTGTGTGTGCAATGCTGCGGCTCTCGGGGTTTCAGCATCAGCATTGCCCAATCATGTTTTATTCTGGCGAGAAGAATTCCTGTCTCAGCCTTGCAGCTCTGCTGAAGAGTACCATGCCGAGATCTGGCTGCAAGGCTTGGAAAAAGACAGGAATCTGCTTGGCGCCTATGTTATATATGCCAAATCCCACGAACTTTGCTGGATGACAGTGGAATCTGTCGCAATGCTACTTTGGTCTTAGTCAACTTACACATTTTTGTTGCTGCTGATCATGATGTCTGCCTGAAAATTGAGCTGTCAAGGAACACATGGCTGGGACACCAGGATCGTTTGAGAACACATGTTTCTTGCAATATCTTTTTAAACAGGGAACAGGTTGATGCAAAACGTTGGGACTCCAGTGTTCAAGTCGTCCAGCAAGAGGGACTCCCGCAGTGTTCATGCCTGGAGTTAATGTTGCAGGAATGTGTGAGCCGGTGAACCCCAACACATCCCAACACTACGAATGCGAAGCCCGTTGCAATTCATCATGTCACAAGGTTGGTTTTCTGATTGCACCGGCATCGCGAACTTGCGGTTTGCTCACAAATTGTGGCTGCATCATCGATGGCGGCTGACTTGTTGCGGGTTTTCGCCAAAACAATAGATTAAGAAAGCTGCTGCGGGGATTCATGTTGGTAAGGGCTTGCCCCATTCAACATGTGAGAATCTAGCTCCCATTGGAACGGGATACCACATTCTTACAGCAAATTGTCAATCACCAAAAAGTCAAAGCACACTTTGACCACTCTGGATAACACTACCCCTGATCGATCATGGGTACTTCGTGGCAAATCATACTAGTACAATTGTAATAAAATAGTGATCAAGTCAGTATTAACTAGATTAAAACTTAGTTGGTGAAAAAAAAACATGGAAACTCCATGGCTGATCACTGTTGAATTCGCGGCTTATCAGTTGATAATAGCAATGACCTACAATAACCACAATAACCAGCCACAATGGTTGATAGGCGATTATGGAAGCAGCTGCTGACCAAGAAATCTGTTGGAGCTGCCCACTGTCAGCGCACCATGTTTGATTTCTGTGAGTTCATCACAATGCTCGAACCAAAGGTTAAAAAAAGAGGTACTGAGAAAGCTAAGTTTTTGCCTAGGCGTTTTTTTGGTAGTTGCAGGCGATGGCTTTCAATGGAAGAAGGTTTAAAAAAGGGAAACTGAGAAAGTTAAGTCTTTGCCTAGGCGTTGAGTTGCGGGCGATGGCTTTCAATGGAAGACTCAGAAAGTTAAGTTCTTGCCCAGGCGTTTTTTGGTAGTTGCGAGCAATGGCTTTCAATGGAAGAAGATTTAAAAAAAAGGTACTGAGATAGTTAAGTTTTTGCCTAAGTTTTTTTTGGTAGTCAACACGCAGAGCGGCAGAGCTTGTGTGCGAACATTGCAGCGGCAATCGAACGTTTGGGATTGAAATGAGTCAGCAGTTTTTTTTGTCAAATGATGGTGGTTTCTACAGGTTTCCAAAACCGATTAAAAACTACAATGCCAATTTTAAAGCAAGTTAAACCTACTAAAAACTACAGTACCCGTTTTAAAGCAAGTGCTGCCTGGTGAAGTGATGCCTGGCATCTGTTCCAAAAGTCATTCTAAACCCAGGAAGGGGTGCAAGTCGGAAAGGGATTTTGTGCTATGAAAGGGTCATTTTAAAGTAAACGAATTCCATTCTAAAGCGGCTGTGCTTGTGAACCAGAAATAGTTGCTACAAAATAAATGCACCACTTCACGCCCAAAATTCAAACATGGATATGCATACCGCATGACTTAAATGTAGCAAGCATGACTTAAATTCAAGCCGAACATAGTCGCTCGAAGTCTGGAAGTTCGAATCTCCGATTCGGGCCCCGGATTCGGGGCCCGGATTCGGAGCCTAATCTCCTTAAAATACACTTGGCGGGTATATGGTATGCCTAAGAGACATGATTTAAACTTAAGTTGAGTGTAGTCGCTCCAAGTTCGAACCTCTGATTCGGGCCTCGGATTCGGGCCCCGGATTCGGGCCCCGGATTCGGGGCCCGGATGGGGAGCCCAATCTCCATGAAATGGGTATATCGTATATGCAGCCTTGCAAACTATGCCTTAGAAATGTAGCAAGCATGGGTTAAATTCAAGTTGAGTGTAGTCGCCTGATGTTCGAAGATTCGGGCCCCGGATTCGGGGCCCGGATGGGGAGCCCAATCTCCATGAAATGGGTATATGGTAAGTGCAGCCTTGCAAACTATGCCTTAGAGATGTAACAAGCATGGTTCAAATTCAAGTTGAGTGTAGTCGCCTGATGTTCGAAGATTCGGGCCCCGATTCGGGGCCCGGATGGGGAGCCCAATCTCCATGAAATGGGTATATGGTAAGTGCAGCCTTGCAAACTATGCCTTAGAGATGTAACAAGCATGGTTCAAATTCAAGTTGAGCGTAGTCGCCTGATGTTCGAAGATGCCCGGATGGGGAGCCCAATCTCCATGAAATGGGTATATTGTACGTGCAGCCTTGCAAACTATGCCTCAGAGATGTAACAAGCATGGTTCAAATTCAAGTTGAGTGTAGTCGCCTGATGTTCGAAGATTCGGGCCCCGGATTCGGGGCCCGGATTCGGGGCCTGGATGGGGAGCCCAATCTCCATGACATGGGTAACCTTGCAAAGTATGCCTTAGAAATGTAACAAACATGGTTTAAATTCAAGTTGAGTGTAGTCGCCCGATTTGTTCGAAGCTTTGGTTCGGGGCCCGGATTCGGGGCCCGATTCGGAGCCCAAGCTCCACGAAACAAATGCAGGTATATACTGCTAAGATCAATTGGTATGCACAGCGTTGAACAATGCCTGTCAGGGATGTAGCAAGCAAGACATGCAAGCTCTGCGCATTTACTCGAAGTTCTAGCCTCCAATTCGGGCCCCTGTCTTGTCATTTTTCTTGGGTTCTCGACATTCTGCAGGCTAGAGATAGCAGGATCGCGTGCTTCTCGACAGAGCTCGGTTGCCTAGAATTTCCAGAAGTGTCATGTTGCGTCATCAGTCATGCGTGGTCACCGACTCTTCTGATTATCTGACCTTGGAACATGTGGGAATGCCTCCGCCGCATCCTTTGCCACTTTTCCATTTCAAACAAGGATTTTGCGCAGTCAGCTAAGATGAACACGGACCAGTAGAACCTCCCTTACTAGGGCTACATCTCCAGGAATCACGCCAAGTTAGTACTTGCGTGTTTTTCATGGATGACTCATTGTTTGAATCACTGCCGCGTCCAACCATTGATGGCCATGGACAAGCAGGTATATAGTAAAGGTTCTCAGGCTCAGAGCTTCAGCATGTCCACCTGCCGCCAGAGCAAGACATCGAAGAGCGATGCTGCGGGCCGGAGCAAGTCAAAGAGATCATCAGAGCAGGTTGTTGCGGACACACCCGTGAAGAAGGATGATGAGCAGAAAAAAAGCTGCCCACAAAAAGCAACTTGGAGTTTTCAACCCAAACCCGCAAGAGTCCTTAGCCATGCTCTGGCCCAGCCATACGGGATGCCATATTGACGAACTGAATAATGTTGGGTATGAGGCATTTCATATTGCATACACTCTATATTCCAAAACATCTGTCAAAGTTTTGCGGTCCGCAATGCGGCCTCAGGTATGAGAGCCGAAGAAAAAATCTTAGATATCGTTTGAGTGCTGAAGACTACCAAAAGATCCAGGGCTATGATGATCTGCAGAAGCAGCTGGATGAGGCGAAGGCGCTGTTGGCCCAATGTCAGGACCCGCAAGGATTGGTGAAGAGTTTGCAGGAATCCGCTGAGCGCATACGGCTTCTCGAAAAAGAGAATGTGGACTTGTCTCGGATTTTGACAAACTATGTCTCGAACCCTGCTATGCTTCCTTGCAGAGCTGCAGATGCCTCAATCAAAAGGGAGGTTCTAGTCAAGAGGGAGGTTCCATGATAGACTGTGCAGGGCGTCCAGGAGGTGTTCATTTGGGGTGTCCTGCATCATTTTCGGCAAGTCAGGACAGGGGCCGTACACCAGTGACCTTGGACAACAGAGCTTCCGAAGACCTGTTAGGGGTGGAAAAAAAGATATGCCTTCCATTGCCTTCCATTACACTAACTTGGTCGAAGCAATCAGAATAACTGCAACATGCGTTTGTTGGGCTGGTTCATGAGATCTTGAATTCTTTGCAGTCACGGCTGCGCATTTCTTCTTTGATTTTTTGCTGGTTGTCTGTAATGCAATTTCCTTGGCAGCACATCCAGGTTGGTGAGCCTTCCGTGACTATGGGATGGAAAACCTGTGACAAGAAGGTGCTGACCTTCTGGTTTCCATGGTATTCTGTGGCCTGAAGCCTCTTAAGTATGATGAGACTCACTGTAGAACATTGTATATATTGTTCCAAATATTTGCCTGAACGGACCCCTTTTTTGCCAGCTGTATCTGATACAGCTGGTTGAAAGCCCCACTTGTAGAGCCATGTTGGGCCATGTTGAGGCCTATATTGGCAGGATGATGCCTCTACGGACCCCTTTTTTGCCAGCTGTATCTGATACAGCTGGTTGAAAGCCCCACTTGTAGAGCCAACTTGGGCCATGTTGAGGCCTATATTGGCAGGATGATGCCTCTACGGACCCCTTTTTTGCCAGCTGTATCTGATACAGCTGGTTGAAAGCCCCACTTGTAGAGCCAACTTAGGCCATGTTGAGGCCTAAATTGGTCTTGGGCTCATCTTGGGTCCAAGTTGGGCCCATGTTGGACGTTTGGAGGCCTTTGTTGGAGACAACCGTCGCTTGGGTCGGGAAAACAGTTACTTGAAGTATTCGACTTTGGTTGTACAATCGCTTGTGTTTTAGCTTCATCCCATGATATTCTCATGCATGTTGGTAGTGAGGCTGCGTTTGCAGTTTGCTCTGGTTTTTCCGCACCTGCCAGGTGACAGTTGTTATAGATTTTGTTAGAGTAGTCCGCTTCCCGCCTCTTTTTCTCCTTCTCCTTGCTTCTGCGCCAGCTCTCAATCACAGTGGGCGCACCGGCGGACCTCAACCACGAGCTTCGGATCACGTGGGCACCAGCGGGCCTCCACCGCGACCCCGACCGCCAGTGGGCAGTGCTGGGCCTCCACTGCCAAACACGTTGCCAGAATGTATCTAAGATAAAATGTCAGAACATATGCCACATCAAAGGCCAAAATATATGTCAGATCCCACACCCGAAAAACAATGCCACAATACATGCCAGGTAAAAGGCCAGGTAAAAGCTCCTGTCTTTTCGGGAACAAGTTCACCAACTGTAATTTCAAACCGGGAACCCTTGTGAGCCTGTGAATTGAATTCATGTCAGTATTTCAGGATCGCGCTTCTGGGGAGGGCTGCCTGGCAGAATTTGCGATCCCCAACCAGATCCGGGATCGCGCTTCTGGGGAGGGCTGCCTGGCAGAATTTGCGATCCCCAACCAGATCCGGGATCGCGTGATGCTTTTTCAATGTATTTGTAGTGAAATATCAATACTGGAATTTGTTTTGTTAGAAAATGAACCCCTTTATAATTTCAAATAGGCAACGCGATCCCGGATCTGGTTGGGGATCGCAAATTCTGCCAGGCAGCCCTCCCCAGAAGCGCGATCCCGGATCTGGTTGGGGATCGCAAATGCTTTTTCAATGTATTTATAGTGAAATATCAATACTGGAATTCTGTTTTGTTAGAAAATGAACCCCTTTACAATTTCAAATAGGCAACGCGATCCCGGATCTGGTTGGGGATCGCAAATTCTGCCAGGCAGCCCTCCCCAGAAGCGCGATCCCGGATCTGGTTGGGGATCGCAAATTCTGCCAGGCAGCCTCCCCAGAAGCGCGATCCCGGATCTGGTTGGGGATCGCAAATTCTGCCAGGCAGCCCTCCCCAGAAGCGCGATCCTGAAATACTGACATGAATTCAATTCACAGGCTCACAAGGGTTCCCGGTTTGAAATTACAGTTGGTGAACTTGTTCCCGAAAAGACAGGAGCTTTTACCTGGCCTTTTACCTGGCATGTATTGTGGCATTGTTTTTCGGGTGTGGGATCTGACATATATTTTGGCCTTTGATGTGGCATATGTTCTGACATTTTATCTTAGATACATTCTGGCAACGTGTTTGGCAGTGGAGGCCCAGCACTGCCCACTGGCGGTCGGGGTCGCGGTGGAGGCCCGCTGGTGCCCACGTGATCCGAAGCTCGTGGTTGAGGTCCGCCGGTGCGCCCACTGTGATTGAGAGCTGGCGAAGAAGCAAGGAGAAGGAGAAAAAGAGGCGGGAAGCGGACTACTCTAACAAAATCTATAACAACTGTCACCTGGCAGGTGCGGAAAAACCAGAGCAAACTGCAAACGCAGCCTCACTACCAACATGCATGAGAATATCATGGGATGAAGCTAAAACACAAGCGATTGTACAACCAAAGTCGAATACTTCAAGTAACTGTTTTCCCGACCCAAGCGACGGTTGTCTCCAACAAAGGCCTCCAAACGTCCAACATGGGCCCAACATGGACCCAAGATGAGCCCAAGACCAATTTAGGCCTCAACATGGCCTAAGTTGGCTCTACAAGTGGGGCTTTCAACCAGCTGTATCAGATACAGCTGGCAAAAAAGGGGTCCGTAGAGGCATCATCCTGCCAATATAGGCCTCAACATGGCCCAAGTTGGCTCTACAAGTGGGGCTTTCAACCAGCTGTATCAGATACAGCTGGCAAAAAAGGGGTCCGTAGAGGCATCATCCTGCCAATATAGGCCTCAACATGGCCCAACATGGCTCTACAAGTGGGGCTTTCAACCAGCTGTATCAGATACAGCTGGCAAAAAAGGGGTCCGTTCAGGCAAATATTTGGAACAATATATACAATGTTCTACAGTGAGTCTCATCATACTTAAGAGGCTTCAGGCCACAGAATACCATGGAAACCAGAAGGTCAGCACCTTCTTGTCACAGGTTTTCCATCCCATAGTCACGGAAGGCTCACCAACCTGGATGTGCTGCCAAGGAAATTGCATTACAGACAACCAGCAAAAAATCAAAGAAGAAATGCGCAGCCGTGACTGCAAAGAATTCAAGATCTCATGAACCAGCCCAACAAACGCATGTTGCAGTTATTCTGATTGCTTCGACCAAGTTAGTGTAATGGAAGGCAATGGAAGGCATATCTTTTTTTCCACCCCTAACAGGTCTTCGGAAGCTCTGTTGTCCAAGGTCACTGGTGTACGGCCCCTGTCCTGACTTGCCGAAAATGATGCAGGACACCCCAAATGAACACCTCCTGGACGCCCTGCACAGTCTATCATGGAACCTCCCTCTTGACTAGAACCTCCCTTTTGATTGAGGCATCTGCAGCTCTGCAAGGAAGCATAGCAGGGTTCGAGACATAGTTTGTCAAAATCCGAGACAAGTCCACATTCTCTTTTTCGAGAAGCCGTATGCGCTCAGCGGATTCCTGCAAACTCTTCACCAATCCTTGCGGGTCCTGACATTGGGCCAACAGCGCCTTCGCCTCATCCAGCTGCTTCTGCAGATCATCATAGCCCTGGATCTTTTGGAAGTCTTCAGCACTCAAACGATATCTAAGATTTTTTCTTCGGCTCTCATACCTGAGGCCGCATTGCGGACCGCAAAACTTTGACAGATGTTTTGGAATATAGAGTGTATGCAATATGAAATGCCTCATACCCAACATTATTCAGTTCGTCAATATGGCATCCCGTATGGCTGGGCCAGAGCATGGCTAAGGACTCTTGCGGGTTTGGGTTGAAAACTCCAAGTTGCTTTTTGTGGGCAGCTTTTTTTCTGCTCATCATCCTTCTTCACGGGTGTGTCCGCAACAACCTGCTCTGATGATCTCTTTGACTTGCTCCGGCCCGCAGCATCGCTCTTCGATGTCTTGCTCTGGCGGCAGGTGGACATGCTGAAGCTCTGAGCCTGAGAACCTTTACTATATACCTGCTTGTCCATGGCCATCAATGGTTGGACGCG
The DNA here is from genome assembly GCA_947184155.2 of Cladocopium goreaui. Classification (NCBI taxonomy): domain Eukaryota; class Dinophyceae; order Suessiales; family Symbiodiniaceae; genus Cladocopium; species Cladocopium goreaui. Next base: position 216,497 of record CAMXCT020000188.1, read on the forward strand.
GCAGTGATTCAAACAATGAGTCATCCATGAAAAACACGCAAGTACTAACTTGGCGTGATTCCTGGAGATGTAGCCCTAGTAAGGGAGGTTCTACTGGTCCGTGTTCATCTTAGCTGACTGCGCAAAATCCTTGTTTGAAATGGAAAAGTGGCAAAGGATGCGGCGGAGGCATTCCCACATGTTCCAAGGTCAGATAATCAGAAGAGTCGGTGACCACGCATGACTGATGACGCAACATGACACTTCTGGAAATTCTAGGCAACCGAGCTCTGTCGAGAAGCACGCGATCCTGCTATCTCTAGCCTGCAGAATGTCGAGAACCCAAGAAAAATGACAAGACAGGGGCCCGAATTGGAGGCTCGAACTTCGAGTAAATGCGCAGAGCTTGCATGTCTTGCTTGCTACATCCCTGACAGGCATTGTTCAACGCTGTGCATACCAATTGATCTTAGCAGTATATACCTGCATTTGTTTCGTGGAGCTTGGGCTCCGAATCGGGCCCCGAATCCGGGCCCCGAACCAAAGCTTCGAACAAATCGGGCGACTACACTCAACTTGAATTTAAACCATGTTTGTTACATTTCTAAGGCATACTTTGCAAGGTTACCCATGTCATGGAGATTGGGCTCCCCATCCAGGCCCCGAATCCGGGCCCCGAATCCGGGGCCCGAATCTTCGAACATCAGGCGACTACACTCAACTTGAATTTGAACCATGCTTGTTACATCTCTGAGGCATAGTTTGCAAGGCTGCACGTACAATATACCCATTTCATGGAGATTGGGCTCCCCATCCGGGCATCTTCGAACATCAGGCGACTACGCTCAACTTGAATTTGAACCATGCTTGTTACATCTCTAAGGCATAGTTTGCAAGGCTGCACTTACCATATACCCATTTCATGGAGATTGGGCTCCCCATCCGGGCCCCGAATCCGGGGCCCGAATCTTCGAACATCAGGCGACTACACTCAACTTGAATTTGAACCATGCTTGTTACATCTCTAAGGCATAGTTTGCAAGGCTGCACTTACCATATACCCATTTCATGGAGATTGGGCTCCCCATCCGGGCCCCGAATCCGGGGCCCGAATCTTCGAACATCAGGCGACTACACTCAACTTGAATTTAACCGATGCTTGCTACATTTCTAAGGCATAGTTTGCAAGGCTGCATATACGATATACCCATTTCATGGAGATTGGGCTCCCCATCCGGGCCCCGAATCCGGGGCCCGAATCCGGGGCCCGAATCCGGGGCCCGAATCCGGGGCCTGAATCAGAGGTTGGAACTTGGAGCGACTACACTCAACTTAAGTTTAAATCATGTCTCTTAGGCATACCAGCCAAGTGTATTTTAAGGAGATTAGGCTCCGAATCCAGGCCCCGAATCCGGGGCCCGAATCGGAGATTCGAACTTCCAGACTTCGAGCGACTATGTTCGGCTTGAATTTAAGTCATGCTTGCTACATTTAAGTCATGCTGTATGTATATCCATGTTTGAATTTTGGGCGTGAAGTGGTGCATTTGTTTTGTAGCAACTATTTCTGGTTCACAAGCACAGCCGCTTTAGAATGGAATTCGTTTACTTTAAAATGACCCTTTCATAGCACAAAATATCTTTCCGACTTGCACCCCTTCCTGGTTTTAGAATGACTTTTGGAACAGATGCCAGGCATCACTTCACCAGGCAGCACTTGCTTTAAAACGGGTACTGTAGTTTTTAGTAGGTTTAACTTGCTTTAAAATGGGTATTGTAGTTTTTAATCGGTTTTGGAAACCTGTAGAAACCACCATCATTTGACAAAAAAAACTGCTGACTCATTTCAATCCCAAACATTCGATTGCCGCTGCAATGTTCGCACACAAGCTCTGCCGCTCTGCGTGTTGACTACCAAAAAAAACTTAGGCAAAAACTTAACTATCTCAGTACCTCTTTTTTTAATCTTCTTCCATTGAAAGCCATTGCTCGCAACTACCAAAAAACGCCTGGGCAAGAACTTAACTACTTTCTGAGTCTTCCATTGAAAGCCATCGCCCGCAACTCAACGCCTAGGCAAAGACTTAACTTTCTCAGTTTCCTTTTTTTAAACCTTCTTCCATTGAAAGCCATCGCCTGCAACTACCAAAAAACGCCTAGGCAAAAACCTAGCTTTCTCAGTACCTCTTTTTTTAACCTTTGGTTCGAGCATTGTGATGAACTCACAGAAATCAAACATGGTGCGCTGACAGTGGGCAGCTCCAACAGATTTCTTGGTCAGCAGCTGCTTCCATAATCGCTTATCAACCATTGTGGCTGGTTATTGTGGTTATTGTAGGTCATTGCTATTATCAACTGATAAGCCGCGAATTCAACAGTGATCAGCCATGGAGTTTCCATGTTTTTTTTCACCAACTAAGTTTTAATCTAGCTAATACTGACTTGATCACTATTTTATTACAATTGTACTAGTATGATTTGCCACGAAGTACCCATGATCGATCAGGGGTAGTGTTATCCAGAGTGGTCAAAGTGTGCTTTGATTTTTTGGTGATTGACAATTTGCTGTAAGAATGTGGTATCCCGCATTGGAAGCATCGGAAACACAGCAGCTATACAGTGTGAAGGGGTACTGTACCTTACATAGTTCTCGTATTGCTCTTATAAACTGCCATGGCCAAATGTTTGGCTGTCCATGCGACGGTAGAAATCACTGCAGAAACAGCATGCTTTAATGACTGCCCCTGTAGAACAACCATGGGCACCAAAGTTTTGCGAAGAAGTACTGTAGTGCGACGTACGATTGATGACACACACACACACACAACGTTGATCCATCAATGTTGCAAACATGTAAACACTGTTCAGTATCGGCGGATGACTGGATAACGTACTTTGGATTGTTTCAGACATAAACACGAAGTCCCGATTTAGTTAAAAGTCACTATGCATATGTATCTAATTCTATCTACATGATTTTGTGATATGCATTCCTCTTTCATGTGCAGATTCTGCCCTGGTGGGTCAGCTCATGGTGCAAGGCCAACGCTTCTACCGTTCAGGAGATTTGGCGAAGTGGAGCGGTCAAGATATTGTGTTCCGTGGACGTTGCTTGGCCGAGACTTTCCCACTGTTTTGAAATGGGGGAAATGTATCTGAGGGCAGTCGTTTTCTCACCTGGAAATGTTGACCACAACCTACGTACTGTATACAAGTATTTGGTTTATCCATAGCGACACCGGAAGGTGTGAAATCATTTGAAGACAGGGAAGTATCTCGATGATCGAGGTAGAAACATGGAATGTTGGTGCACAGTTGCTTCACACATTGGCAAAAGGACTGCCTGCATTTGCTGCATCTATTTCTCCATCTATTTCCAGGTGGAGACCAGCTGGTGAAAGTCTTTGGCAAGTGAGCTGCCCTGGAGGAAACAGGATTTTGGAAGCTGGAAGCAGTACAGAAGTCAACACAGTCTTGTCGAAGTAAACGGCGTAGTGCGGACCTTCACGCCTGAAACATCCTGAAACTCAAAATAGCACCTCAAAGGAATTGCAGAACTGAGCACTCGATGCCTGGCACAGTTTTTTTCCCCCTTTTGCATTAAGGAATGATTAAGGTACAGTACTAGTAGGTCTGGTTCGCTTATGTTCACTTTAAAAGAAACGCTGCAAGGTGGGTGGACCTCTCGGATCTGAGCAGACGCCTCTCAAACTTGTGCGGACTCCAGTTTGAAGATGAAACAAAATGAAACAAAAAAACATCCGGGTATCTTTCCTGGCTTGCTAGTGACGAGGGGAAGAGGTGAAGAGGCTCTGACATTTGGCCATATTTGTACAGCCTGGTTGTGGGCCCAGGCCGGGAGTTCTGGAAGCTGCCACAATCACGGGTGGCCCAGACGAACATCACGACAGACGCTCAGTGAGAACAATCCATTGTCCGCTGGAGTATGGACGAAAGTGCCTTGAAAACAGCAGGATTCCAAAAGCCGCTTCTGACTTGAGAGTCGATAGTTGTATGGCCAGGGATTTGTTCGAATTTTGTTTGATTTGGACGGTCCTCCTTGCTGCTTTGCTTGTCATTGTGAGGGCAATAGCCAATAGCAGCTAATAGCTGTCATGTTCGCGTTCGTTTCAGCTGATTTCTCAGATTTATTGGATTTGGCAGCGGAAGCCGGACAGCTTTTGGTCCCCACCTCCCAAGGCTGTTGCTGTGCTGGACAAGCGCTCGAATCCAGATTCCTTCGCAGCTGCTTACAGAGCTTGGCACTTGACAGGGTTCAACTGGGTCCCACATGTTTGAGAGCGTTTTGGTCATCCAAGCTTCGAAATTACTTGCATTGAAACGTAAAAATGTGGTGCTGTCTTGGGTGCATTGAGCGTCTCCTGGGAATTGAAGTGTCTTCTCAACTGATACAAGTACTGGGAACTTACAGGTTTGGGGCCTGCGAAGCGAGACTTGCTGAGATCCTTCCATCTGGAGGAGGAGTTCAGCTCCACTGGCAATCCTAGCCACTGTTTGTGAAGTCACATTCCGATTGGAGCACGTCCCGATTCCACATATTTTGCTTTTCAGTCAAGACATATCTTTAAGAGTCGCAGTTGTAGGATTGCAAAAGATATACCAGTGTTGCAAGCCTGCCCACCCCTGGTTTAGTTTTTGTTCGTGGATGCGTTATGTCAATCCGAATGCATTAGGTGAGAATGCGCATCCATTTGCACATCTGGTTGCAGCCAGGTTCTCCGAGCCACTGCCAAGAAAGGCTGAGACACAGAAGGCTACACAGTGACCATGGTTGTTTTATGTTGTTTTCTCTCCTTGTTGTTTTGCCAACGTCATAAAATCTCACCTCACAACATTCGTTAAACTTGGTCGTGGGAGGTCGATAGGGCTCGCCTGTTGTCTCAGCTGCGCGGAATGGCGGGAATGGCGTCGGCACCTGTAACACCTTTACCACGAAGGAAGGGGGACACGAGGCTGGGGTGCACACCTGGGACAGCCGGATGGAATCTATCAAGACAATTCAAGATACACAGTGATACTGGTATGCAAGCTATATACACAATTATACACATCATACATAATATGATAATATGTGTATATAAAAAATGCAGTATTGCATTGCAAGAACTCCTCTGTATACACAGCATTCAAAGCCATGTCCGGATCAAATGTGCAGGTATGGACGGACAAACCTCGCTGGACAAAGCATGCGGTAGATGCCATGCAAGCGACGTTTTTTTTTTTGGGTATTTTTTTGTTCAGAAGCTGGGATATGCATGGTGGAAGCTTTGTGGAAGCTAACGTGGAGAGCGGTCGGGTCAAAACAATTTCGCAGAAGAAAGGGGTCTACATTGCGGAGCCCGCGTCGAAGCCATGCAGAAGCGCACTCAAATCGAATCCTGCGCAGAAGCTAGGGCTCCGCGGAAGCCGCACGAAAGCTCTTGCGGAAGCATTGTGTCAAGTCTATGCACTCAAAAAATCTCAAAATGAAATGTGTCAATGAAGGATTCGTAGAGAGACCGTGGAGGCTCCAAATCCTTTTTCGCCACCAGCCCATGCACGTGCGGCTCAAAAAGAGCCTTGAGCGCCGGCCTAAACAAGTCCATGCCTATGCAAAGTTAAAAAATAAAAGCGACACTAATGTAGAATGTAGACGTCCTAAGTAGAGGAAGGCCAAGCGTTCCACTTGTTGACTGACTGTATACTTTGCAATTTTCTAAGATGTGTGTGTTGCTTCGCCTTGCTCTTTCAGCCTTTCAGTGTTTGCAATAATCCGCCAGGCAAGAAGATGCATTACTAGCCAGCGTGGTCGAGGCGGCAGCTTTCCATCAACGAACCAAAATTGCCTCTACCTATCCTTTCCTGATCATTGCTGATTCGATAACTTTGTCAGGTACCTGCTTGGAAGCAGAACAGGTTCTTTGAAAATCCAACAAAAACGACTTTCAACGACTTTGCAAACACGTTTTGGGCAATAGGTTTTGGGCAACACGTCCTGCAGCTCGTTGCAAAGCTCCTTTCTCGCCTGCGGTGGCGACTCTGTGACAGCCTTACGATGTGCTGCTGCAGCGCGGCAGCGCGGGTGCGGACACCCAAGTCATGCAGCAAGTTCCACAAGTTCTGTAATCGTATGCAGTCGCGGCGCGGCCTGGATTTCCTGTGCAACTGTACTGCCGATTTGGAACAAGAACTTGCAAGAAGAATCAAGAAGATACAACCAAGACACATCTCTTACCAGTGTGACCAAACCTGGGAACAGTCGACCATGCGGCATGATGCGTTTGCTGTGACAACCTGGTGACTCGTTGTGGCAATTCAGCAATGCCAAGGCTGGAGATTTCTGCCTTGGCACTGCTGAGCGCCAGAACCTTGGCAGAGGCTGCGCAAGCTGAGGCCGCAAACTCAGAGGAAAAGGCCTAGTTTGAGGCTTGATCCTCGCGGTCTCGGCGTAATTAGGACTTACTGTAATGATCTGTAATGTAAAATTAGTAATGTAATGTAGGAAGATTAGGAAGGAACAGCTTGCAACAGTCCGATGTCAAAGACACATGACTTCTATCGAGTTGTCCCAGAACTGCTAGATTCAAGCAGAGGATGGTAGTGGGCATAGCTTGAACCACTGAATCCACTGTCACAATTTTGGCAAGGAGTCGGAGCCCCTGCAAAAGAGACCTCGACTCGCACCTGAATCCGGGCTGCTCGGCTCAGCAGTCTACGATTTCTGTTTTGTCACAGCAGATTCAGCATTCACCCAAATTGATGGAGTGGAGCCTTGCAGCGAAAACCTGTGAAAAATGCTTCGCCTTGCCGTGACAATGCAAAGGTCTTTCACAAGAACGCAGCCCTTCGCTTTGACAGCTGAGGCTGATTCGCTCATTGCAAATGGTCAAAGAGTTAACATGAAAGTCAAACAAACCTATGTTGATGCCAAGCACCATGAGATCAAGGATCCCTTGGAAATTGTCTGAATTAAAGCATTCTCATTATTTTGAGGCTTGGCATACAATGCCTAAAAATGTTGCACATGCCGCCTAGAGCATTCATACCGAGACACGAATGGACCAAGTTGTTGAGAGCTAGACATAATCTGTATTTCTCACCCGTGTCGCGTGGCAATCTACGATGGTCTAGGGGACTAAGCAAAGATGTCTCTTGGAAAAGAGGTTGTGTCAAGACAGGAATGATGTCTCCATATATTGACCAGGAAAAACAAACCTCAGACTGATAAGGCCTGTAATTAAATCCCTGAAAGCTTCAGCTTCGCTGACTGGAAGTGTCATGCTACTCTACCAGCCCTTACCAGCCCTTACCAAACATTTGAGCTGTTTAACTTTGATTTCAGTGAACATGTTGCAGGCCAAAGTCTCTCACCTTGCTGCGGTCCCATGACATTTGAGGAACTTCAAGAAGAGATCTCCTTCCAACTGGGCCTTCCTTCACGTGTGCTGACCTCGCAACAATCAGGTGGACACGATCTTCTGATATCCTCTGATTTTTATGTTCTTATTCTTTCTACAAGCTGAATCAAGCTGATCAAGCTGCGCGGGCAAGTGTTGCTCGCTGATCTTCAAACACGATACAGCTATGACTGCATGGCACCGTTCCTTTCTCCGTGGAATCTGACACATACGGTTCATCAAAAAAAGTGCCTACAGGAATTGACGGACGTGGTGTAAAACGCATTCAGTGCATTTAGACATATTTAGACAATAGCTGTGGAAGCTCTTGCAGATTCGTGGGAGTGAGAATATCCGGCAAACCGCAAAGGCTGTTGACTGTTCATGGCAAGAACCTCAGAGAGTGAGCTGGAACAGATTTGGCAGCAGCCTATGCAGCCTATGACAATTCAGGATGCATAGGCTTTGACAGTTTCAAAACGCGATTTGAATGCAAGCTATTTATACTGCAGTCTTGCGGATGTTCATGATTCCTAGTTGTGTCGACCAGTCAGATGCCGTTGCATGAGATGACATGGAACCAAACTCATGTGTGACAGACGGGTTCGTTTGCTCTTTCTACTTGCTTGTGCTGGAGATCTTGCGTTTTCTGGCAGCTTGAGTGAAGCTGTAGGCAGAGCAGAGGATAGACCAGCAACACAATGCAGTGCAACTTCATGTTCAGGGAGCTAGAGCTGAATCCATCTTTTCCAATGAAGTCAAGGGCGACCAAATATTCCGCCAGAGCAGTGGGGACAGCTAAAGGTGCAGAACGCTTCTTCATCGCACACCCCACCCCCAGCATTCCGCATCATGTTCAACCGTGGGAATTTAACACCAACTGCTGTGCGCCAGTGGCATGCTTGTTACTGGTTACTGCATGTTACTGCAATGGAGATCAATACTTGAAAAAGTGTCTCGCCGATGGACAATCCACACTTAAAGGAAGTTCTTGTAGATGCCTCAGAATGTTTGGGATGCTGTTTGGGATTCAGGATTTTTGAAGTAGCAAATCCAGTGATGGTCAAACGTGCTTCTGCTTCCTTGTGACTTTAGGTAGGCTTAGGTAGGCCTTGATGTAGACAACTGAATGATATGGTGTGGCCCAGCAAATGCAGAGCAGTTGACTTTGGCAGCTCCAGCATCAGCCATATCGTAACCCTCCTATTGAGAGGCCAACTTCCCCGATGTGGTCCCAGAATCTTTACCTTGGCCAGCTGGTGCAGAGACCTGGACAACGAAGGACGGTCTCCGTAGATTGTGGCTTTGGTTGACGGATTGCAGCAGAGTTGAACCAACTTGGACCCCTGCTCTGGAACCTCAAAATTCTTTTCTGAAATTGATCCAATATGATCCAATAGAAGAAAGATGAAAAAAGAAGGCCAACTCCACCGCCAGGAGTTGGAGCTTTTCATCGGCAGTGGTGGATTTTTGAAGCCCAAGAAGAAGGCCCCAGCAGCAAAGCCGGCGCCTGCCGCGTCTGCCGCCCCTGCCGCGCCGGCCGCGCCGGCTGCGGTCCCAGCAGTGTCCAGTGGCTATTCTGCGCCAGCTCAGGTCCAGCTCGGCATGTTTACATATTAATAGGTGGATATACGACTACTGTACGACTACTATACGTGGATATTGTCGATGTGTTAAGCAAAGAAGGGATCGCACTCTGAGAGGAAGCATTGTTTGATGTTCTCATGTACTGCACCTATGATTTGACATGAGGCTTCATGAGGTTGGTGTAAATGGTGAATTGTTTTCCTCTTTCGATGGCAGGACAACACTTCGAGCTTTGAAACACCCAGCATGAATCAGGCGCACTTGAGTGTTCGGGTTGCAGTTCATCAAGCCTTGCGAGTATCAATCAAACAGAATCTGTGGGTCCGGGCATCAATAGTTGAGCATCATTTGGAATAGTTGGTAAATAGTTGGTCAGAGTGTATGATTTTGTGTTCCATGTTGGAGTCGATATTTTGGCCCCCCTGGTTATTTCATGATGGCAGCGCACTGCCCTGGAGAGTCACATTTGCCCAGGAGAGGCACCGGCTTACGATGCCAGTGCGAGTGCACTGTGAGGACAGCTATGGTCACCTGGTGAATTGGCCACATGGCAGACATGGCATGCACTCGTTCCCTTTCAATCCGTCCAGGACACTGCTCCCAATGGCCATGTCAGGGGCTGAACCAGAAACGGCAGGTGTGTTTTCCAACTCATATATATACATATCACAATGACCGGATCTCTCAGCAGGAGAATCTCCAGCAAGCTTTCTGCTTGTGACGTAGCTAGTTCTAGTGAGTGGCTGAACGCATTTCGGCCTCACGCAGCGGCTTTCAGCAGCAGCAGCAGACGTCAAGTGCACAGAATTCATCAAGCCAATCGAGGTCCGGATTGAGTCTTTGGTTGCCTACGCCGAGCGGATCAGAAGTTTGGCCTTGAAGCAGGTTATGGCCTTTTGGTTGCACAGTTAAAGAGCTGGTTGGTGGTGGTCTGAACAGGTGCGAACTAGGATAGCACATTGCCCTAACGCAAGGCGGACATCGGCTTGAGGAACAGCCTAGGCTAAATTAGTGGCTAGATTCTTCATGATTCGTCATCCTCTTTGGTGAGTTGAGCTGACCCAAGGGAATCTCCTTGGCAGATCTGAAGGACGAGATGCCATGGCGTGTTTGGCCTTTTTTTAAGCTTCCGGTGTCAGTGGATCCCCCAGATTTTTAAGTCTTGGACAGTTTGCAAGACCCAGCATGATGGTTTCATCATGTACGGATATGTACGGATGTTCATGATTGTTGTGTGTTTTATTTGTTCTGCAATGCGGGGGGAAAACGAACCATTTTCAAAGAAACAGGATAGATGATGGATCTGTCTCCTACAAATAATATCAAACAATAATTATCAGGTCCTCTTCGTTTTTTTTTTGTGCAGAACGTATTCACCAAGTGGACAGGAGAAGAACTTGGCAATTTTGGCGACAGAATTTGTGGTGGAAATCGTTGGCAAAGGCCATCTCATAAGATTTCACAAGCTCCACGCTGCGCAGTCTCTTTTTTTTGAAAGGTTCAGCAATGCAGAGGCGTCTTTCGGAATGTTTTTTCAACAATTTGCATCGGATTCTGCTCCAGGCTGTTTGCTGGGGCTTGCATTGCTTGTGTTTCTAGTCTGACTGCAAGCATTCATGGCAGCAATGACACGCAGCGTGACACGCAGGTATCAGGGTGCTTGATACGCTGCGTATAGACACCACCCCTGAGTTTCCAGCGGCGCCGCTGTTTCCTTGGGACTCTTGATCGCAGCTTTGGAGTAACGTAAACTGTCAAACATTTTTGTCAAACATTTTTGCTGTATATTGTTGTGTTCATATCAGTGTACTGTAGTTGATTCCCTGGGTTTAGATCGGCGATGATGGACGATGTAGGTAGAGATAGATCCAAATATATGCAAATTATTTCAGATTAGAATGAGGATACGGAGATGTTCAGAGAAGATGGCAGTCTCTACATGAGAGGCAGGGTGTTGGACAGAGAATCGCTTTGGAGACAGACAATTAGCACGATGCCCTTGGTGAAGAATCCAGTCCACTCTCTTGGCAGAGCAACAAACTCAACACCCTCGGTAGAAAGCAGACCTCTATCGAAAAGGATCGTTGAGTCATTAGGTCTTGTCTTGATCATGTATTCTGAATTCTTACTATCCGGCTTTTGACTTTGGGACAGCCTTGGCTACGGCACAACATGGCACAGTGCTCGCCACGTTTTTCGCCAGGTCTGTTTGGCCTCAACCTATGCCAAATCTCAAGCACGGGAGCATACAGTACCTCTTCCAGCAAGACGACGCTTGTTGAATGAACGGCTTTAGTTCCTTCAAAGTCCACTTCAAGACCGTGAAGAGCCATGTGGCTGAGCCTCAATTTTCGAAACTCAACATGTTTTAGTGCCTCTATGGCTATACTAGAGACTGCCAACTAGCAAATACGTGTATTTCCAAGTGACAAGAGCCAGGCGACTTGGTCTTTTGTGCCGCAAAAAGCCTTCGGTCCACTTCTTCAGGTGGTGTTGATGAGACGACCTACAGGACTTTTACGAAGGAGCGAAGTGAGCGAAGTATTGAAGATGTGGGGAACATTGGGAAACGATCTGTTGGGATTGAATCATTTGAATCCTGGGCAACATGGAACTGTCATAAACTGCCTAGTTTGGCTTGTTACAGCTCGTATTGTTGGGGAAGATCCAGAATCATGCAGGTAGAGTGCTGAACTATAAGAACCATAGACCTGAGGGTCTTGAGAAAAGTGCAACACTTCATTCCCATTCATTCCCTTGTATTTGCGCAACTTAGCTTAGTGTGCTTTTTGCCAACAGACCCTTTACGTCCCCGGGGTAGAAACCTCACTCCCCAGGACTTGAAGGGTTTCTCGCATCCTGTGAAGAAGAGGTTTTCCGCGACTTCTCTCAGGTTCTTCATGGCTTATGAGAATCTCAGAGAAACTCAGTTGAAGCTCCATCTAAAGAAAGATAAGAAAGCATCAGAGCTGGCTCGCTAGACATAAACGCTTTAATTAACTTTAATTGTATGAACTCACGTTGTGCGCAGTACTAAGAGGATGTTGTAGAGGTGAAAGTGTGTGGTGCCATTTTAAGGCTCAAGGTTCCAAGTGTTCAGAGCTTACCCCATTAACCTGGCAATATCCTTGTATGAACATATGTGTATTATATAACCATAATTTTAGTATGTGTAAATATGTGTAATATGTAGTAGTACTGTTTAAGTTCCTCCCAATCATATCGCCTCCATTCCTTTCAGCTGCTTTGAATCCTCGAATATCGTGGGCTTTGCAACAGCTTTAGCTGAGGAAAGCCGGAGTGCCTTTTACTCCTGAGAAATACAAGCAGGCACGCTCCGACGAGTTCAGAAACGGCGTGTTGGCGACAACTTGGTCACCTCACAGAGTGGGTCGACAATTCCTGGTGAGTCTTGTGAGAATTACTGTGAGAATAACTGGACAAAAACAAATCCAACAGTTGCCAAGAAGATGGAACGTTCCATGCTTGATGACATGTCAAGTGCAAGGGTGCCCAGTGTTGAAGTTTCTCTGAATCCTCCGTGGCCACTAAACACACTTCTTTCTATCGATCTCTTCCTCGCAGCCTCTTCCTCGCAGGAACAATATCGAGTGAGATCTGCAGACTGCGACATGTACAACGTCCTGTTTCAGGCCTGGCAGCATCACCGTCTCACCATTGTGTTCAAAGCCTTGCATCGACGTCCGGATGCGTTGACATGCGTTGACATTGAGGCCAGAGTCCCATCGATGATGGAAACTTGCCATCCGGGCGAGGCAATGTCCTTTTATGCCCGGAGACCACAGGGGACAGCAACACACATGCCGCACTGTCGGACTATGTCGGACTATGTCATGTCGGACTCTTGGGGAGCCGATCAAAAGAAAAGATACAGAAGTGATCCAATTTAGATTGAAAATGAGTGTTAGAATATGTTAGAATGTTGATGATATGTAACAAATATGGATGATTCGTTTGAGTTGGTGGCGTGTGCCAGCGAAGACAAGAGTGGCTGCTCAGGTCAACATTCGGATGTCAGTTAGGCCTGGCGATGTCTTGCAAGTGCATGTCTTTGAACACAAGGCGCCTCAGATGGGTCTGGAATGGTCTGGTCAGATGGGATCTTAACTGATAATGTTGTAGGCATTCGGCCTTATCCATTTCCTCTTTCTTCAAGATGGTTGCATTCAGATTCATCGTTCTTGCAATTTTTTGCCATCACCTGTGGTACAGGCAGATTAGCAATTCTTGATGGTCGTTATCGAGGTTGTTGGCGAATAGTCACTATATAATAAATCATAATAAATCTGAATACAACGATGCAAGCAAGGAACATGTGCGGGCGAATGCAGTTCCTTTTGAAGGGAACCATGCCAAAAGTTTTAACGGCAACATTACAGAGCATGTATGAGGACTGTTCGGACTACCATTTAACTGTCTTTCACAATCACTTCCTGACTTCCTGCGCAACTCCCGACACGGACATAATTATCTCGACCGCGTCGGCGGTTCTACACGATGCTTCAGGACTCTGCACTATTCATCTGCCTTAGAGGCAGTGGCTCAGAGCAGTGGGCGGGAATGAGGTTGTTTGAAACCATTTTCAAACTATTCAAGACTCCATGCAGACATTTTCCCTGTCAAGGACAGTCAACTCCCGCTTTTTTTTCCGAAGCACAGCTACCCGTGTCACTGAATTCAAGGCACCTAATATTACAGCGATATCATACGATATCCTCAAGGGTCCCAGTGAATGCATTGGATGAAGGCAAAGAACCAGTGCTCAGCTGTCGGCAGATATGTGGCTTGGAACCCTAATTTCCAGAGACAGAATCCATGCATCCCTGGCCAATCTTTTGACTGTCCATTGTGAACATCACAGTCTTGCATGAACCAATTCTATCCAATTCTCTTTTTTGTCTCTCAATCAGATGAGGCTGGTCCAATCTCACAAGAAGCGATAAAGTGCGCATCTATCAGGCCGTCCTAGCAGTCCTAGCAGCAAGGACTTGCCCCAGAGGAAATCAACCGGATCTCTTAGCATCTATTAGCCCGGGAGTTGGGCGGCGACTGTTTGGCTGGAGATTAGATTCAAGGGGCTTGTAAAAAGGTAAAGGCTCGGTGCAGGGAAGACTTTCAAGCAAAAACAAGTCATACTTGCACAATGTTTTGTGACTGGTTGCTTAAAGCTTGGTTGAAACTAGATCAAGACAGTGAGAGGAGACTGGACAATCAGACTTGAGATGTAGGATTTGAAGTGGTTGAGTTGGCGCAGAATCACTGGGAGACTTGGCCTGACACTGTGAAGGTTGCCGCTGATCCTAAAGTTCTGCACAAACGGTGAGAAGCCTTCTTGCAACTTGGTAGAAACATGCAGAAGCCAACTTTGCAGCTAGTTATTGAATGATATTTGATGATATTTGAATGATCTTTGATAGATGTTGAATATGAATGATATTATAGATATATAATATGTCAAATATTGTCATATTTTTGAAAGCTTGTAGCTGAGCGGGTGGCTATTGAATGATTCGGATGCGCCCAAGGCGATGATTTCGACCTCTCAAAGCTGTGAGAAAAGACGTCGCGCCGAGTCGGCCACTGCCCTCCAACAAAATCCCATCCCGACATATCCTGCTATCAGATATTGATTATTGATAAATATTGAACATTATTGAACACTCTCAGAAACCCTTGTTTTTCAGGGTTTTTCTTGGCACCAAGGCCTTGCACGGCTTTCCAAGAGCTGCTGCTCAACGTCGCTTGAATTTGGGATCGGAGTTCTGCGAGTACTTTGAGAAATGTTAAGAATATTTACTGATGGATAGCAATATTTTGCTGGATATTAGTGCCATAGCACGCCACAGCGCTGTTGTTCCAAGTTGAGATCCCTTGCATCTATGAAGGTGTGGGTGTTTTAATCGAATTTGCGACGCCAGTCACCATTGATTTTGGTTGTGTTCATTCTGCAGGGTGAAGGTGACCACACTTCATTTTTCTTTTTCTCTGCATCTGTTCAACTGTTCTTTCCCTTGCAAGACCTCGAATCCTATGCAATCCTTCTACGTTTGCGCACTTTTTGATCTCAGCCTGAGGCACTGGAAGCTTCGGAAGCTGATGCTGTGAGGTGTGGTGATGCTGGTGATGCGTCTGATGCGGTGATAGAAATCGACACGACAGCGAGACCGCGGCAGGGAGTCTCCTGGCACTCTCCAAAGCTGCGCGCTGCTGCGGCCGGAAGCCACAAAGCGGTTTGTAGAATTGGAATGATTTGAAAAAGAGCAGGTATATTTTTCTCCTTGGCATGGGCAGACATGGGCAGACAAGAACATGGGAACTATTTGGATTTTGGGCAGTTGTTGGTAAACAGGTGCCGTGTAGTACTGACTGACAGTCATGGCCTTACCTTTGCAAGAGTCCATCTGTTACTTGCACAGCAAAACTCCATGAGGCCTACTGTTTCTCTCCAAGGACTGAATGTTCTGGAAATGTCGATTTTGAGTCCATATGCCCTCCCTGATAGCAAAGCTCTCGATACACCACAATGACTGGGGAACAATCACATACACACACACACTGATAACAATTTTGAGGTCAAGAGAAGAAGTTTTGCAAGGACCTGAATACCATGTTGTGTTGTGAACAAGCACAAGGAACTCGTAGACATGTCATGTCACTTATGTTGTTTGTGTATGTTTGTGTAAAGTTCTATGGTGTGTGGGTTTGCTTTGAGTCACACATCAAATTCTTCTCAGCTGTCTGCTTCTAGACATGTTGCTGCGGTAGAAGGACTGCGGAATGCTTGGCTGCTTGTGCAGCAGCGCTGTACTGCTTTGCGCTCGCGCTTCATACGGGTGCTTGGGCCTGGTGAACTGACTCTTGCAGTGCCATTTTGATTAGAAACCAACTTTATTGAAGGGGAACGTTGTAGTATGTTGTAGTTTTCTGAACACTCAGTGGCTCAATGTGAACTGACTGAAGACGGACTGGTACGGTCTTTGGCCGTTTTTAATTAGAGGTGCGTGGTCGGCACTTTCAAGTTGCGCTGCGAACGAACTGGTGAGGAAGCTAAGTTTCTTCAACATCCGCAGTACGTTTTCGCTTCAGAAAAGTCTTTGCAAGAAGATGCTTGCTAACTAGTGGGCGACTGTGTATGTGCGGCTGGCTATGCTGGAAGCAAGTCACTTGTGGCAAAGTCCGAGCTTCACAAGTGGTTCTTCATGCAGCGTTGCAACATGTTCCAACAAAGGTCCAAGGAAGACTTGCGCGTGACCCAAAGCTCATCAGGAAGCGTGGAAGCCTAAGGCAGCCATCTTGGTTGTCATAACATCGCATCACAGCCAGGCAGCAAACCCAAATCCCCAAACAATCCTTCACGTTGAAATGCTTTGAGTCTAGTTTTAGGTTTTAGTTCTTATTGAGTTATATGTATATATATACTTGGATTGGAGGAATTGCAAGCAACGATGTTTGATTTCTATCGATTTCTTCTGGTTTTTCATATCATACTTTTCTGTTCCCAAAGCCAGAAGATTTCAGCGGGAAGCTGGTCGCATTGGTCGCCGAGGCCTAAAGCGCCAACTGCGAGCGTTGATGAAGGAGTGATGGCAACAAACCATCAATGGAGCATTGGCATGTAACCTGGATGTATAGTATCTGGATGTACCTGGATTCGATGTATTTGCATGTTAAATGTATCTGCTTCGAGTCATGTCCATCTGACAGTTATATAGTACAGCTTGGACATGGTACTCCTTTTGTCCGCGGGTGCTCAACTGGCCAGAGTTGCTAGTTCTTTCCTGTCGTCACCAAAGCCATCGCAATGCTTATCATCTTTCTCACGCACGATGCACAAATCCAAGTCTGAAGGGCTTGGACTTTCAGATCAAAGGGGTTGCTTTTGGAAACATGTCACAGGAGGACCTGAAGCAGCACTTCCACAGCACAGGACAGTTGGGTGTGAGGCCTTGACGTTCACCTTGGTTCATGAATTTTCCATGCTGAATTCGGCGCTTGGAAACAGGGACCCTCTTTCACTTTTGCAATACTTAGTTTGTTAAATGCATTTTTGCATAGTCAACAAAACCCTACTAGTATCATCTAGTATCTACTAGTGGATTCCACCAAATATTGTGCTAAGGCAAGACGAGACACGCCTAAATGTTTCGAGGTGACACGAAAGTCCCGAAAGTCCAAGGGCCAGTGGTCTTTCTGCTAGGACCCCTTTGCCGCCTGCATTTGCTGCGGGCAAAGGCGAGAGCAGGGCCAAGTCTCTGAATCCTCTTGATGCTGATGGCAGTGAAACGTGGGGATGGGACACCAAGGAATTTTGGTTAGCTGTTGGGTTGAGGATACCCAAGATATCCCAATGGGGAAGATAAGCAGCTGAGCCTTCAAAAACTGACAATAGATTCTGGTGTCTGGCAAGTTTATTCTTACAGAAATTGAATGGGACCACAAGCTCGCGCTAGCTTCGCAGAAGCAGAAACGATTGGCAGACGATTAGACCACGGATTGAAGAAAAGAAAGCAGAAGAAGAAGAAGAAGAGGAAAACAATGATCATGAATGATCACCCTTTTATGTAGCGAGAAGAAACAGAAGAAGATTTTAGGGGAGCAGAGAAGACAAGAAGCGGACATGTTTCGTAGAGGATTTCCGGCTATATTTGGCGGATTCAATTAATTCATGATGAGAATTGAATTGATAATATATGATAATATGATACAGTACGATATAGTGGTACAATGTGGTACAAGGTATTGTTATATGTGTTCGGATGGTCCTGAAACGGGCAGGTCTGACGAATCAGTAAAAACACCGACAACTCGTTGGCTCAGTGAAAACCGCTACAGTAGGCTCTTTGGGGTCGCCTTCACAAGTTCCAAAGTATCTGATGGTCTTGTCACTTGTTTTTTGAGTGGTACCAGTGGTACTGCACTTTTCTTTGTTTTCTGCATTTTTGTGGCAGAACATGTAGCAAGGCTTGCGCGGGCATATAGTTTGCCTTCCATAGGCTTTCAGGGTTCTTTACAACTCACACCCCACTTTCAGACCAAGACTCCTGTCCTACATACGCATCACCGGTGCGAATTAGTTCTGAAGGACCAAGCGCGGAGAGCACGTTCAGGGAAAGCGAGAAAATGGGGTTCGCGATGGAGGGCAAGTTTGCAGAACCTGAAAATACGTTCGCATCGCGAACAAAGTGGCAAGACATCACCAATCTCAGCAAAGTAACTTCAAACGAATATCAGATCAGAATTCAAATGCTACCCTCAGGTGCATTGTTGCAGCTCTGGGCAGAAACATGTCAGACAAAGACTTGAAGAAAAGAAACTTGGTGCAATATCGATAAAAATGGAAAACGGGGAGATGCCAGATTAGAAACTTACAAATGAACATCAACCCTCATGACAGTGTCTGTGAGAGCACTGAACAGGCACATTGCGCAAAGCATCTCAAAATGTAGAATGAAGGGGGATATCTGGAGCAAAAGGAGGCGCATTCGACCAACTTGGGACGAATCTACCGAGAGTTTGACTCCTGAGAGTGAGACAAATGAGACACCCAAGACGAGAAGTTACTTGTATACTGTATGTAATTCATGCGTATATATGTATATAATATATATATATATAATAAATATAAAGGACTTTGATATACAAGTAAACACGAGAATCTACCTGACTGGCTTCTTAGCTTCATCCATCCGGATCATCTTTTCTTGTGCTCACGGCATGACCAACTTTGCTTCTGACAACCTTCCTTTGTCTTCGGATGCAGGCTGGAAGTTCCGACAAGTTGGCCCTGCTGTTGTCGATGCCCCTTGGCTTATAGATTGATCACATAAAGGCTTTGAGGTGTGGTTGATTTCGGTAACAACAGAATCAAGTAGCAGAGGCAAAACTGCTCTTTTTCTAGCTCTGTGTGCGCAATAGGTTCCATAGTGCAGCAGCTTAGTATTTTTATCCTCAAGTCTTAGACATTTTTACTATAGGGAAAAAGATTTTGAGGATTTTTCTGTTTGCCAAACCCAGATTTGAAACCTGCACGGCATGAGACTTGGGACTTGTCCGCCCAGCACGCACCCTGTTTTTTGCCCAGTCACAACTCCGTTTCTGATGGCTGGTCTACAAATCTGTTGCTGCAGGAGATACGGCGCCGTTGTGACCTGTAAAATCATGGTAAAATCTGGTAAATACCTTCTATAGTCCTGTATCATCCTGTATCATTGATCTTTCGAAGCTTCAATCTGCACTTGCCTTGTGGATGTCGATTCTTATAGGACCTTCTGTCGCTAGCAGTTGGAATTGCTGTGCCATGCTCGGTGTCCATGCAGCATGGAAGCAGAGAAGCACTTCACTCTCTTTATCTAGAGCCAGTTGACCAAACATGATGGTGAGGTTTTGGCAGGCTTTAACTAAGATCACGTGGTCTATCATCGGACATTGCAGTGCCCAACATCTCGCTGATCCTTTGGGGTTTAATCTCGGTCCAGAGTTGATTCGTTTGATTGCAGTTTTCAGGCGCCTTTGCAACGTCCTGGACAAGCACTGGACAACATTCACTTGGAGGAGCCCAAACAGACTGTGTTCAAAGATGCTAAAGGAAGAGTGTCGTGCACATGATTTCAATCTGATTGCGTGGACCAGATGTGGATACAATCACTTCGATTTTCAGACACCCTATGGTATCCAGCGTATAGAATGGGTTGAGAGCAGACGATAAATTATTCAACATCTTACGCCAAAAAGGGCCAACATAGAGGTGTCGATAGCGGTCCGCTAGAACTTTTCCCTTTACGTCTCAAAGTAGTTCTTTAAAGACAGAAGACTTGAAGACAGTTTTATTATGTTTTATTTATCTTGAGACGCTGAATGATTGCAGTTGCTGGGTGCGTAGTTCAAGCATCTATAAATTGGTCGGAAACAGAGCTCGTGAGGTTGACCGCCCTTCTTGGTGGCGCCGAACGCTTGAGGGGTTCAGGCGCATCTTTGAAACAGTGTTGCACTACGTATGTTCATTTTGAATTTCTTCTCAAAGCTTTTTGCCATTGCCTGATCCATTCGGTTTGTCTGAATTTTGGGCATGTTGCTGCGAGCTTCTAAGGCCTACTGCTTTGCAGCGACAAGTGCACCTTCACTCCTTTAACCTCCGAAGGCAACTGTCGGATGATAGTGTTTGTTTTTTAGTGAAGTCTTCATCAGGAGTCAGTGACCAAAAGATCCATGCAAGTTTGACAGTGACCAAAAGAATGATGTTTTGCTTTTAAGTTTGACACGTTCTTTCTGTGAAAGGCTGGCAGTCCGGTGGGAAGCTTTGCGTCAACGTGCCAAGGTCACTTTGTTTCACCGTGTCTGGATATTTTTAATCTGTTGAAGATGTGACAAGCAGCTCTCAGGGTCCATGACTCTCGCATCACGTAATAAGTGAAGGCTCACATTGACCTGAACTAGTGTCCAACTTACTGGCAACGCGGCAACGCTCAAATTCTTGATGCAACTTTGCTCATTGACAGCGCAATCTCCTGCAATCCACCATGGAAGGCTTGGCAGTTGACACCTGCTGTAAGAAACTCAGCCGAAGTCTAGCAGGTCTGTCTATCAAAAGAATCTGTTTCTATTGGTCTGACAAGTAGTTTGGTACATTAGTCAGTTGGGTCGTGTACATTCTGCTCATTTAAATTATATAGTCATTTTGACTAATTCAAATGATTCGTTTTAAAGATCTTGGAATCTTGGGGATTTGGGGTCGGAACAAGCATTGAGATTTGTGCCCAAGCTCGCAAATGCCTTGCCTCCAAATCGCTCAACCAGATGCTTGTTCTTCTGACCGCTTCTTCTACAGTCGAGGGCATGATTTCACATTTTTCGATTCATGTGACTGAGTCGTTCTGTCAGAGTCACTTGCCACCATCAACCGACGTTGTGTGGTCGAACAACCCTGAGTGATTGACCCTTCAGGCATTGGTGCTAGACGCTTGGTCTTTGGCTCTGCTGGCAAGTCCATTGATATTGATACGCCATGATATGCCTATCTCTTGAGTATCCCAACTTTGCAGAACTTGTGTATGCTTTGGTTTGTCAACGAGGAAGTAGACCGCAGGCATGTTCCAAATCATCTACATTACTGCATATTCCGCATAGTGTTGGCGGCATGTTAGCAAAAGGCCAACCTCCCTGCAGTAAGCGATCGTCTCAGCAGGAGCCTCTATGAAAAATCTGCACTTGAAACACTTTAATTAGTGACTTTAGCAACACCCCCAAAACGACAACTGAATTTATCCATGTCAGGTTCGTAGAATTGTCTGGCAGCCATTTGCTGAATTTCCGAGCTGAATTCATAGTTCAACAAAGATAACAAAGTGATTCAAGGCCACATCCAACAAGGCCTGTCGCCAGGTTTGGTCGCGGGCGACGGGTAGCAAGGACTTTCTCCTTGGAGCAGTGCTTTCTGGACGGGAGGCCGTTGCTTCCCTTTTCTATGCTGCTCAGATTTCCACCTGGCAGGTGGGCTAGTGACACCTGAGTCATTGGTTTAGAGTTCAAACTTATTTGGCTCTAGGTCAAACAAATCCGAAGTCACATTGGCCCCTCGCAGAAGCTTTTCTTGTCAAGTTCGCTTTGATATAAACCAAAGTCTCTGTGCTCGATCACTGTCAGAATGCTGAGCTTTGAAGAATTGACAGGGCAGACTGACTGACTGACGGACGGACTGACTGACTGACTGACTGGACTAAATTTCTTGGCTTTGACTTGTGTGGTTTCGCCACTACAACAGCTTGCTAGGCAGTTCCAAGCGACTTGCTCGGGCCTCCCTCACTTGTTTGAAACGGAGAGTCGAGATGGGGAGATGGCTTGTCAGTGGGCCAAGAGCCGGCCAAGTCAGAGCCTGGAATCCACGCGCACTTTGATGACTTCAAATGCTGCAAATGTAGGTAGGTCCCTCTGGACCAGCAACAGCTGCTACTGTATCAGTATCAAAATCCAAGTAGAATGAACACAGCAGCGATGGTGGCTGGCCACAGCGTTGAATTCTATGGCGAAACCATTGAATTTCCAATGCCAGCTGCACTGCTTCGTTGGTGCCACTGCGCTTGCGGGTCACAGACTCATGGCAAAGTTTGCACTCCTTTTCCACGGAGGCCTGCCGGGGGGAGTGGCATTGAGGCTGTTCATTCGCCTTGACTCTATGAATTGCTTGGCAGAACTATTGACCTTTCAAAAAAGGGAGCCCTTCTTGACCCTGATCACGATGTCGTTCCTGGACGTAAAAGTTAAAACAATTCGTATTTAATTTATACAGTACTTACGTTCCATCAAAGTGCGACTCATTCCTTTGTTTGCCACTGGACTGAAATTAGCTGCATGTGTCAGGTTCAACGCTGCCTCATAGCACATGCGTCAATGTGGCCATGTCCATCTCTGACAGAGCGTGGTCCATAGGAATCACTATCACAGTGTTGCAGAGCAGCTGGAGAAATTGAATTGGACAGGCAGTTCATACGAGAGCGGTGATGTTACGATGTAAGAGCTTCTGCCCTCTGATTCATTTGTGCTTTGTCAATCTTTGTCATGCTTTTGTCCAGGTTCAAAATGTAGTCTAAGTCGCATCTCAAGTGAGTGAGCATGCATTCGTGGTAATCGAACACGTCAAACATTGTTTCTGCGTTGCCGGAATTTGGCTCAGTGGCAACTTGTCACTTTGTCCAATTGGTAGAAGCATTCGCTTGGCCAAACAAGGCTTCAAGCAATCATGCACATGTCAGGAAGGAGTGACTCGCCCTTCAAAACGGTGATCCATTCGAACAGCCTTGGCTTTTCGGGTGATGCTAGTGCTTCAAACCGGGGTCCTGCTCCTGTCCTTCCACCAACTGCAGGACCTTCAGGGCCTTTTGCCACCCACAACAGCAGCTTTAACACTGCGCTGGGTCCTTTTGCGTCGCAGAATTCCCAAGCTTCACACAATCAGACCAGCTTCCGAACTCTCATAGATGAACCTGCCCCAGGCGTGCCGCGGATGAATTCACAAGGGCCTCAGATACCGCAATCTGCCCACCAGGGTGGCCCATTCAGTTCATTTCATTCACAGGGAAGTGCAGGATTTGCTCAGCAGAGCATGCCACGTGGACCTATGATGGGACCTATGGGAGCCATGATCAGCCAGGATGGCCCCCCACAGGGCCCTCCTCCAGTTGATAGCGACCTCGGTGTGCATTGCACAGTGGTAGTCTCCAAGCTTCTCGATGTGCCCGTTGAGAGTGGCATGTTTGTGAAGGATGCTAAGACCTATCAACTTCGTGTGATGGATCACAAGAGGAAAGAGCTTGTACGCAGTGAAGAGATTCAGGGTCTTGAGGATTCTCAATTGCACGGCTTGACCACTCAGACATTTTCCATCCCGGAAGAGCTGGGCACACTCCATGCCAAGACATTGTCGAAGACAATCCAGGTTCAGGCCGGACGTCCCGGTCCTCCCGGTCCTCTCGGACTTCTTTCATTTGCATTCTTCTAGCTATTCTAGTTCTCCTTCGTTCACGTCTCCACAGTTTTGATAGAGAATGTGCTTGCTTCTTTAGCCATGGCACTAGAATCCGTTTCCAGCACACTTTGCACCAATTCAGCAGAAACCAACATTTTCGACTCCGTCCTTGTGTCAATCATGTAAAGTTTCTGCTGTGCTTGGGTAACATTGTGGTTTTGACCGACCTGGTGAGACTGTTGTATCGAAGTTCTTCCCACCTTAGGACTAAAGTGAGCTGGTCAATCATCATGTTCCATATAAAGGTGGCCATTTCAGGGGTACAGCGGTATATGTACCCCATTTCTTAGACACACCCAGCTTGCAGACGAATTGGCCATGCAGGTTGAATTCACTGGCTTGATGGGCGCAACCATTGGCACATGCCAAATCAACCGCCTTGACTTCCGGTCCAGCAAGCCATGGCCATATGAGGCAGGGCCGTAGGGAATATGAAAAGGATGAAAAGGAACGGGCTGAACGGGCTCACCTTGCAGCAGTCTTTGAAAGATACGTATTTGGAGGTCAATAAAATCGCTTGGTGGGAAATTGTCTATGTAAGGTATTCTAAGGTGGTAATCTATCATATCTATCAGTGCAGGCTGCAGGGTATGACAAAACATGTTAATCCCTCAGTCTCTATGCACTACAATACATTACAATACTTAATTAATTAATCATATTCATTATCAAGAACATCAATATGGCGTTCTTCTGTATTGCTGCATGCCTTTATCCCATCTTTATCCCATCTTTATCCCATTTCCGCGTTTGCAGAGTCAGAAATCGTGCGAATCAATGCAAATCACGACTCCTTGTAGGTCACCAGCGACAACAAGGTCGTTTGTGGCATTGAACTGTGTGTTGTCGAAGATGAGCCTTTGGCCCCTTGGATAACAGGGACTTGATGGAACTGATCCTGTGGCCTCACCATCTCTAGGACGACGCTGTCACAGGTGGTTTTTTTCTTGCTACTCCCCTCTCACATGGCTTGTCCAAGCGATCACTATAGTGATGAAACTGAAGGGTAAAAAGATACTCGCTTGGAAAGAAATGCAACAAATGATTGTACAATAGATGAACATCAAGGCTTGTCTTTGGTATACGTTCCGAGAATTTCCAAGCAGAGTGTGTCAAATCTGACATCAGCCCTTCGGGCCCCTTCGGGGCCCTTCGGCGAAGAGTGATCTTCTGAGGTGTCTTCACCCATGCTCTACAGCTCAGGCATGGGGATGATGCAACTTCATCAGATCCTCAGCAGAATTTAAGAGCATCTGGAGCGTCCAGGAGCTTTAGATGTTTTTAGTAGTTTTTAGTTGCGAAGAAGCCTATAGCATGCTATGACAGTTGCGTGTTGCGGACCAGCATGAAAGGTCAAATGCTAGCTGCTAGAAATCTTCAGAGACAGAGCATCATGAGGAAAAGAAGTAAAAACAAGAGTTCAGAGGAATTAATCCCTTCCATGGGTATCAAACTTCAATGAAGATAATTTGTGCTCTGGTATGGCTCTTTAACCTCCTGGTTCAATCGCACCCCCTCGATCGCGCACTCGCACTCACACTTTCTCGCTCTCTCTCTCTCTTTTTCTCTCTCCCGCTGAGGGTGATGTCGGACAAAGATGTCGAGGATGTTCAACACAATCTTAGCTGTGAGCTCCTGCTACATTCTGCTAAAGATCTTCCAGCACCCAGAACCCCGGAGACTTGTCAAGCGCATCCAACTGTCTTCACGGCGGCTGTGATTGACAAAGATAACTTTGTGGGATGACAACATGGGGCATGAAACGAAGACAGAGTACAAAAGGACATTTTTCTTGCAATACCCACGGACCACTGATGTTCATGTTGAAAGCTCGGCTGCATTTAGGAGATGAAAGACGTTGTGCTGACTATCATGTCGTCCGAGAGCGGCCTGCTGGTTGCAACAAGTATCAACAAGTAGTTATACAATGTTATACACAATGATTAGTTGATATGCACACATGCAGGAAAGGTAGACACTCAGCATAGCTATACTGTAGATAATTATATATATTGATAATTATGCAGTAGATATTGCGGCCTTTCTGCATCCAACGCAATGGAATTGATAGCCATATGGATTGCCACATTTATGTTCCTGCTGTCGATCAGATTTGGAGTCCTGATTTGTCCAGGCAAAGAGCTGAGAAAGATTGGACTTTTCCAGTCTGATGTTCCGAGACTTTTCAGCAAATCTGATGTGACGTGGCCGTCGCAAGGTGGTGCAGGGGTTTATCAAGTGTAAAGCGACAAGACATAACAATACAGCGCAGGCATTTTTTTGACCCACCAATTTGTCTTGGCATGGTGTTTATATATTTGATTATATTTGCACATGAAAGTCGCCTCGCATCCAGCATGGTGATAAATCATGAATGGCGATCAATGGTGATCCTGTGATTGAAAGGAGTGGAAACCAGCTGGCCTCGGTTGACTTCAAGGAGACACGCGCTTTTGTGCGGGATCGGATGTACTGGGGTACTTGGGACCGCACCAGTTTTTTCTTGGTCTTTTTGTGTGCCGGTCATAGCTCTTCATTGATCATGTACAGATTTTTGATTGCAACACATTGCAAACAGGTGGGATACCGGAATAGCTTTACGAGGTTAGTTTTATGGGTATAATATGCTATGGTAATACCCCTAAGAGTTGGGATATGACTTATGACATGATATGACCCTATTTCTGCTGTATTCATCACCTTGTGACCAGATCCTAAAAGCAGCCTGTCCTAGGTGGAGACGCTCAGGATGGCGCGCAGTACATCAAGATTGCCATTTCATATGGAAAAAGGCCAGAAACACACTGAAGGGGCTCAGTGTGGAATGACTATCTGACCAATTAGATTAAGATCAATAAGATATTCCAAGAATTGACAAGATAAGAACATTCAAGCTTCTTAAGCTCAACAGAACACCAGGATGTCAATGAAAGCGCAGAGTAATTTGTACAGATCCAATCCCAAGTCCAGTCATGTCCATGGGTGAAACTGCACAGACAGGTGACTTTAAGAGACTCCAAGCATCTCTAAGATTCTAGGCCAGTTCAGGAAGAGTACTGTAGTTCCATGCAAATCGCACGTAGTTTCTCCAGCTACTGGGAAGGTAGGCAGTGGATGGCAGTGGTAGTGTCTTACAGTCTTACATAACCTAGAAATACCTAGAACATGGTGTGATATGGTGTGCAGACAGTGCAACAGGACATTCCGCTGTGAGGTCCGGAAACGCGACCAGCACCGAAATCATTGGGGTCACAGATCCCATCAAAGTCTCCTGGAAAGAGGAGAAGGAGACCGGACAATCGTGCAGGGGTCATCTTGAAGTCATATTATTGTTACTGCTGGAGAAATTTGCAGGACAGTATCCAGTATACCAAAATCTTTTTTTTTTTAAGAAATTATTTTGAAGAAGCATGCGGAAAAATACGGAATTGCAACAGCGTTCTGGATGCTTCTAACTGTCTTGGAATGTTGGAATGTCCATTCTTCCTGGAAGTCAGACGGTCGGATTTCTAGAGCGGTTTGTTGGATGCGTGAATCTCAATGTGCAACAAAGTGGTGCGCACATGTGATCAGTCCTTTACACGCGACACTCAAGTTTTCCTGATGACATGTTGATGATACAGTGTCATTTAGATTCCGCTATAGTAATTATGGACTATATATATATAGACTATATATCTATAGACTATAATTTATGCTCCTAACATCTCCTAACTTCTATTCTTTTGAGCTTTCTGCAGGAATACATCAAACTGTGGAATCCTGACAACCGACGCTTGCTGGGTGGTATCTATTTGTCATATCGCTTGGTCACGGAGGCCGAGGCAGCCCCTTGACTGGGAAACTTCGATTGGATGTGGAGTGGATAGCTATGGATAGATCATGCTAATCATGATGGATCCTGCAGGATCCGCGTTGGTTCAATGAGGCCTGACTGCAGGCATTCTCCAAGAACTCCTCAGTGAACAGTCAACAGTCCAACTCCAAATCGGAATGTAACATGCATAGGTAATCGCTTGATGTTTTTCTCCCTCCCTCCCTCCCTCCCTCCCTCCCTCCCTCCCTCTCGCTCTCGCTCTCGCTCTCGCTCTCGCTCTCGCTCTCTCTCTCTCTCTCTCTCTCTCTCTCCCTCTCCCTCCCCTTCCTCTTCCGGACATTCATGCAGGTTGAATTCATGGAATTGCAGACATAGACCCGAATATCCGAATGTTTCATTCTGCACATATCACCATGATAGAATTCTCATCCAACATGGCAATGTCAGGTCAAGATACTGTGATATTCTTCGTTTGTAGTTTTTCTGTTCCATTCCAACCCAGGTTGCTGATGGCACCATGAAGTCCGGCCGCGTGGCCTTGCCGCAGATCACAGCACCTGTGGAGCTGGAGCGCCGCGTCTCAGGACGCACAGGAAACTTCGCGCCTGGATCTGCGGAGGAGGTGGGTTAAACATCTTGATGTCATGCAGGAGTGATATATATATATAACATGGAATATAACATGTATGTGATTATGTATAACTGTATAACGTGTAAACATGATGGTGATATAGCGATGTATTCAATGATATTATACACATAGTTTAATATAGATTATCATTTCAATACATTGTATTTGATTCACTTGAAAGTCATCTTGATTATTGCTCTTCACACCCGTGGACTCTATGATAGAAACAGAAACCGGGTAGTTTCGCCGGAGGACTCCCATTCACCGGACACAATATGGATGCAGTAAGAAGGACCGTTAATTTCTGGTGAAGGAAAAGGTAAAAGTCTGCGATTCTCTCTTTTTTTGTTTATTTCTTATCCTGTATTGCGTCGGACTTTTCTGACAGAACAAGATACTTCAATGCAGGGAATCTGGACTACAAGACTTGGATGTTTTTCGGCATGTTGGTATTATTTTGCCACTCTGGATTTGTGCAACTCAGCGTACTACCGTAGATGGACGAAATATTCAAACCCCTTCTATCTGCTACAACCCCATCGCCCCCAAAGTTCAATGTCAATGTAACCTGAAGTGCACTAGCCCCAATGGACGAAAGTGAAATCAAACCCCTAACATCACTTTTGGTAACGCACGCGCTGAAACATTGAGATTTTGGGGTGCGGGGGTTCAACATAGTGCGTGTTGCAGGGTTTGAATATTTTGTCCATCTACTGTAGTTCAGCTTGTGAAGGAGTCAGGAAGCCTTCACTGTCTTTGTCGCCAGATGGTCCAACGTAGAACCAGGATTTTGCATGACAAACCTCAGCGTCAGTTATAGTTGTACAAAGATATGCAGACGCTGCAAGTAAAGGAACCAGAGGGTCATGTTGCAGTGCTTGTTCGGACACCTAAAGATCATGTAGAACCCTTTGCATGCGTCTTCATACCCCTTTCTTTTTCTTTATTCTCAAAAAGATGGTGTACTTTCCAATAGCAAATCCAGCAACGACATACAAGTGGTGATCCCTTAAGTCATAACAAGCAGCGAGGTCTCCCTGCAATGCAGTCCATAGTCAGAAGTAACGTGGGATCACAGACTTGCTCGGAAAGAAGACCCTGCGACCAGCTAGTCGACTGACTGCTTTGACTACTCCCTTCAAGTCTAGGGTAGCCAAATCGGCAGCTTATTTCTGGCGCCTTTCTAGCCTGGCTCCTTTCAGATCCTGCTAGGCTATTGAGCAAGCTGTGATCAATGCGGAGGCACAGAAACTTTGATTGCACCTAATTTTTGCATTCAGACAACGAAGAAGCAAAGGTGGGCATGTCATTGCGGGACCGGTTGTGCTGCTGCGTGAGGACAATAGGGTTGAATTTTGGGGTCAATGCAAGAGACGCCCTGAAGCTTATATTGGTTCCAATGGTTCCACGCAGGCAACCAATACCTTTTCTGTATTGCAAAGGTTCACAGCGCAGATGACTTGAGGGTGTTCTTTTCTTTGCCTTACCCGGGCTTAACCTCATCTACCACTTGGCAAGGAATAGAGCACTACTTCAACGATGCAAGAAAGAGGATTCAAACAGTCCGCATGACTTTCCTGGCATGCGAGTAAACAATGGCTGGCGCGAGTGGGACAACCTTGATGCACTTTTCGAGAGCATGGGGCCAAATCCCTTGGTGATGTCCGAGGACTTGGGACCACAAGTTGCACGTGGCTATCAACATAGCTCCAATATTGCAACCAGCTTTGATTGGACAACGGTTTTTTATTGTTTAAGTCTCTTTTACCCCTATGTGAAAGCCGGGCTTTCATTTTGACATTTTACTTTCATCGTCCAGAAATTTGCCGCACTAATATGTGCTGGTGAGCAAACATGAGAGTAAGGCGCGAGACGTGGCCAAGTACTTGCCTGCAGCTAAATCGCCTGCAGATCAAATGCTCAATCTTGAGATGCTGCGCATGTACGTGAAGGATGACGTCGGAAAGGGGCAGTCAATGATTAGGCCTGTTGTTTGCAAGGATGCAAATGAGATTACAGGTCCGCCGGACATGACGTGGTGCCCAGATCCACCAGTTTACGTTCCAATGACAAATCTGACGGAGAAAGACAAGGAAACAGTGAGATTGGCATGCTACAAACCAGAGCAGAATTCCTCGTTGCTCTTCGTGGACGCCAACCCCAATTACAACATCAGAGAAGATATTTGGGGTGCTCTGCATCCGGAGAAGACAAAGTACAAGCATTTGCAGTCCCTGGCACCCACACATGGCCGTGTGAAAGACGACTGTATTATGTCTTGAGTTGCTTTCCACGTCTCACCGCCCAGCAGAATGTTGCAGAGGGTGATGTCTGATTTCCAATATTATGAAATTCATATTGATACGGCCAAGCATGCTGCGATGGAATGTGCAATGTGCGACACAGAGCTTGTTGCAGAAGCAGACTCGTTCCAATTCGACAGTCTCACATCAGAACGAAGCCATGTTTCACAACTTCATGGATCATTGATTTCCAAGCAGCTTCCGCATTCGCTCGACAAAACAGAGCTGAGCATTGCCTGCGATGAGTTTCTTGTGTTATTCAGAGGTCGCTGTGGGCGTCTCTCAACAGATTCTGTCACACCAAGGATTCGCAGCTGGTGCGGACTTCCTCCGGGGCTACAATCTCGGTCTTTGTTGCACTGGGAAAGTCTTGTATGTTATTGTTGACCAATGATGTCGAAGCTCAAGGGGTGGCAATGATGGATACTGGCAGAAGTCTTGTCAGATAGCACTTCTTTTTCATGCTGAAATGTGACTGTAGAATGCTGTAGAGCTTGCTTAAAGTTTCAATGACACAGAGAAGAAGACTGGGCAAACTAATTCTCCTTGCAAGAGCACATTCTGCAGGGTAAGGAGCAAGTTGCACAATCCATTTGCACAAGACATTGTACAGCAAACAAATGTGTCTTGCATGGCAAATATTTCTGATGATTCTCAGTCGAGCCACGATTAAAGGATATCAAAGGTGCGAATGTGTAGAATGTATGATAACCTTTGACGGAACTGGACCAAAGGAAGACTAGGCTCTCCACAAGACATGGTCCAGGCAGAACCTTGAAATCCCCGGGTAAAATAGTAGCGCAAAGAATTGCAAAGATACTGTAACACTCAGCTAACACTAGGATCACTAGGCGGGGTTTCGGTGGAACTCTATACTTCCCAGATCTTCCCAGATCTTCCCAGATCTTCCCAGATCTTCCCAGTGTGAGTTGGATAAGACGTTTTGAGATTTTTGAGACTCGAGGCCGATGTTTGACTGCGCTTGGATTTTCGACCACACGCCGCCTTTGCCACGACACCTTTGCATGAGAACAGGATTTGTTCCTCGGCTGAGGGTTTGGCACAGGCAGCAGACAGATTCAGATCAAACATGTCAAAACTTGAGTTTCGATGTGCTGCAAGTTCCTTGGTGCGGAGCCAAACACTATAGAATACTAAGTTGATACTCTAGTGGATCCTGACTGACAACGATAATTTTTCAGAATTGCTCTCTATCGACGATTTCCAAGGAACTTGTTTGTGAGCATGAAGTACCAGCAGCTGGTCAGGAAGCAGACACCCCTGAGCTACGCGTGTCTAGGTGCGAGCATCAGGGTATATCAGAGCCATGGACTGTTCTGCCCTGGATGGATCACACATCGCATTGTGAAATCCGAGGTTCTTCTGTTGTGATGTTTTGTAGCAATACTGAAAGTAGATTGCGAGATTTTCAACACTAGAGAGATCTAGAGAGCAGATTTCAGGAAGCTTTCGGTGGCTTACGACGCCACGCCGCTTTGAGGCACGACCAAGAGATCACTGTCACCTTGAGGGGTGTCTTGCCACAGGGCCAAGAAGGCCTGGAAACTGCATCGAAGATTGGCTTCTTCTCCATCATGGATCAAAGATTGCTTGATTTTGTGGATGACAATTGTGCATCGAGGTCACTGGTTGCCAGGTAGAGTTACAGACATAGTTGCTTCTAGGAGTGCTCGTTGGAGCTTAGGGGCTTTCGATAGAGCAAAACTAGTGCATTTACTGTGCATTTAGCCTCACTGCATTGCACAGTCTTTGGATTCAAACTTTAGCCAACTTCAAGCCATGGACCATGACAACCGAAAGCATTGAGTTGCTGGAAAGAATGCGGCAGATGGGAAGAAAGACACTTATCCAAATCATAAATGTGAAATAAGTATGAATAAGTCTGCTATAGTATGTTTTTGCTGTACCAAAGGGTCTTTCTATGCAGTCAGAGTGCTTGGGCAGAGCTTCTCAAAGCCGGCAATGGCCGCCGTAGAGGAAGTCTTGCGCTGCCACTGCTCAGTTGCAGTTCAGGTTGATGGTGCCTCACCTGCCCCAGTTTTTTTGATTTCTGCAGATGACACAAATGACACAATTTGAATGAGAATTGGAAGTGACATGATGTGACATGATGCGACTTTGAGGCAAGCCCCTGCCAAGGGACAAGCGCAGCAAAGAGTTTGGGCTGCGTGCAGTGCGGCTCTCCACCGGCGTTGTGGTGCAAGTCCTGGGCTTCATGCGCACGATCCGATTGACCAATCGCACTTTCCACAGCGCCATGACCACGAAGATCTCAGAGGGAAGGCGAGGAGAACCAGGAAAGTTGCGGAGTGAACACGCGCGGATCCCATGTTTAGGTTTAGAATGGTTTAGAGCTTGTGAGCCACACGCAGCAAAACGTGTTTTATTATGTTTTATTGATATTTCATTTGGTTCCCATTTTGTGTTCAGCTGTTCCGTGTGTATGTGTGTGTTTGTGTTGGCTTGCATTCATTTTGCCTTCTACACTAAGCGCTTTTGCTGGAGTCGTGCCTGAACGTGCTACAGACCGCATACCCAAAGGCAAAAAAGATAGCAACCATCCCAGAGTTTTGATATGATTTACTTGAGAGGGTCCCGGACATGACCCAACAGCGACCTTGCCTGTTTTTTTTACTTTGACTTACAGGTTCGGTTTCCATTGTGGTTTGATTTATTGTAATTTGTTGCATTCTGGTTTGTGCATATCCAGTTGTTTGATTTGTTTGTTGGAGAAAATCCCTAACATAGCGAAGCCGGGGGGAAATTAAAGGCAAAGATGACAAGAACACCCCACTACAAATGCTCGCTTCAAAATAATATCAAATATATAATTAAATCTAGATTACTGATTACTGTAGGTGGGCCAAGATGTAGTTTTATAGCTGTACTTTTATGTTTCTGTATGGTTTTAATGTTCAACCGATTCTTACGATACCTTGTTACAGATTTGTTTGCTAGATTCAATGCACTTGTTGGCTTCGCTTAGTCTGCTTCGCCCTGTGCTGCTTTGGACTCTGTGCTTTGGACAGGCTGCTGATCAGGACAAAGGAGAACAAGGAGAACATGCAGCTAATGCTCACAGATGCACAAGCTGGGCAATTGCAGGAAATTCTGAAGATTTTGTCGGCACGACCAGTGGCAACCCCACGAAAGCTGGCGCGAACGAAGGACCCTTCCAATCCTTCCAGCAAAGCCTTAGTGTTTGCGGTTTCAAAGTAGGCTACTGACACGCGATCTAGCTGCAATTTTATTCTTGAAGCTGCCTCAGAGTAATTTCAAACATATATTTGTACCGACAGTCCTGTCTTAGAGGACATTCCATTTTGTTCCTGCAGGTGCAACCCCAATTGTGCATGAATGGAGTACATACAGGAATTGGTCACCATGTGTAATCAAGTTCATACCTGTCATGATGGAGTTGCAAAGCAACTGATCGCACCCCCCCAGGTTAGCAGTGTCGCAAGGAGCCCACACAGCTGAAGGTGGTCCAAAATGATACACAAAAGGCACAGCATGTCGCCGAAAGTCTTACAGGAGCCTTGATGAACCTTGTATTGATGTATTGATTCGGTTCGCTTTGTTGATGGATGGTTGTTATGAAATGATTTACAGACTTCGACAGGAGAACTCTCTTGTCCATGACCCAAGTTTGAGGATTGCGTAAAAGAATGATCAAAATACACAGAATGCGAACAAAGCACACGAAGCAGACATTTCAACTCCTCCTTTGGCAGGCTCCAGAAGCTTTGTCTTCGCCAAAGGTAGAACTCCGCCAGGACTTTCCCCGTGTGCCATAGTGGGACTATGTGGGACTGGTCCTTGTGTCAGACTTTTTCATTTGGGTCATCCACGGTCATCCTTTATCCGATCTTGGTCTTCTTCAGTATACTACCAACACATCAAGTGTCAAGTGCACTTTTTATTGTGACGCTGCTTCACAGAACACAACAATCCGCGTTTATACGTTTGGTATGGTTTGATT
This sequence comes from Cladocopium goreaui, assembly GCA_947184155.2. Taxonomy (NCBI): domain Eukaryota; class Dinophyceae; order Suessiales; family Symbiodiniaceae; genus Cladocopium; species Cladocopium goreaui. Next base: position 250,752 of record CAMXCT020000188.1, read on the forward strand.
TCTTATGCTTCGTTTCACTTTCCAGTTCAAAAAATATATCAAGTCTTCCCTGTCGGAGCCGTTGGAGGATTGCTGGCAATTTGTGTTGCAGTTTGTCTCCGGGCGCGTGCATCTATCAGAAGTGTGCCGATTGTTCGCGGAGGAGGCTTGGCACATTTGGCACTGGAGCGGGCATGTGTGCATATCGCAGTTGAATGGAGTGATTTGTTTTTTGCGTGGTTTTAGACTCTGAATCTACGCAAAGGGGCAGAGCACAAGGCTTGTGCACTGACAAGTCATGGGTTGATGATGTTTGACGCAGGTCATACGTTCGACAGGCTCCAGTCTCCGGATAAAGGCCACATCCGTTGCTGCTATGCTTTGAAACTGCGGGGCTCGAGATTATCAGGACGAGAGCCAACTATCTGACCATACCTATTTCATTCTCTACTTTCGACATGCCAATGATCTTTTAATCATGTAGAGCCGTTCGACTCGATCAGTTTGCACTTTTAGGACGAATTGCAGTTTCTCAACATTTGACTTTCTTGACTGGAGCGCCTGGCTTGTCAGATGGACCCGACAACAACTTAGACGGGAGTAGATGTTTGCCTTTGCAATCAAACTGCAATTAGTACTGCAATTGACACTGTTCCCTCTGTCTGGACATTGAAAGATTTGAAAGGCTGCGATGACACACAGCATCCCTGCAGAGTCACTGCTAGAGGGAATAAGGCTGGATCAATCTGATAGTTGTGGGATATTTTCACTTTGGATGGTTGAACCCCAATGAAGTTTTTCTACAGTGGACCACCTGGTCATTCAAGGCGCAGTTTTACTGAGGATACCTTACAGTAGGTTGGCAGTTGTCGGCCTGTGGAGCCGCTTTCTGTAAACACCTACAAACACCAATTTTCCACCATTTCCGTATTATAAATGGGCTAACGCCCTGGTGCCGCCGACCCCCTTTTCAGGGCGGAGCGGCGGGGAAAGGTCAAAACGGCCCACATGTGCAGTAGTCCAAACGTGCAAATGTTATAGAGTTTTTGAAGGTCTAGGTAGCGTAAACATAGATTGTGGGACAATGAATCGAATGTATTGATATCAGGGATTTCCGTGGCTGTTCATGGAATGTTGTTTTCATATTTTGGGGATGGTGTGTCTTGCCTCCCTTGCGTAAGACGTAGTCTTCGCAAGGAAAAGGCGCACCAAAAGTATGCATCAAAACAACATTCAATAAACAGACACGGAAATGAGGGTTTTTAAGGGTTTTAAGCGTTTAAGGGCTGGCAAACGGCAGGCTTGGACGCCCATAAGAAGCCATTGATGTGTGGCCTTGGGGTGCCTGTTGGCTGCAGGATGAAGCATGGCAAACGGCAGGCTTGGACCCCCATGACGGGTTGTAAGGGTTTTAAGCCTTTTGAGGGTTTTTAAGGGTTTTAAGCGTTTAAGGGCTGGCAAACGGCAGGCTTGGACGCCCATAAGAAGCCATTGATGTGTGGCCTTGGGGTGCCTGTTGGCTGCAGGATGAAGCATGGCAAACGGCAGGCTTGGACCCCCATGACGGGTTGTAAGGGTTTTTAAGGGTTTTGAGGGTTTTTAAGGGTTTTAAGCGTTTAAGGGCTGGCAAACGGCAGGCTTGGACGCCCATAAGAAGCCATTGATGTGTGGCCTTGGGGTGCCTGTTGGCTGCAGGATGAAGCATGGCAAACGGCAGGCTTGGACCCCCATGACGGGTTGTAAGGGTTTTAAGCCGTTTGAGGGTTTTTAAGGGTTTAAGGGCTGGCAAACGGCAGGCTTGGACGCCCATAAGAAGCCATTGATGTGTGGCCTTGGGGTGCCTGCTGGCTGCAGGATGAAGCATGGCAAACGGCAGGCTTGGACCCCCATGACGGGTTGTAAGGGTTTTAAGCCTTTTGAGGGTTTTTAAGGGTTTTAAGGGTTTAAGGGCTGGCAAACGGCAGGCTTGGACGCCCATAAGAAGCCATTGATGTGTGGCCTTGGGGTGCCTGTTGGCTGCAGGATGAAGCATGGCAAACGGCAGGCTTGGACCCCCATGACGGGTTGTAAGGGTTTTAAGCCTTTTGAGGGTTTTTAAGGGTTTTAAGCGTTTAAGGGCTGGCAAACGGCAGGCTTGGACGCCCATAAGCAGCCATTGATGTGTGTGGCCTTGGGGTGCCTGTTGGCTGCAGGATGAAGCATGGCAAACGGCAACGTCCTTGCATGTCTGATGATGATTTCTCTGCTTCTGCGTCTCCTGCGCGGGATATATTTGTCGCAACCGCGTGCCCTTTTTCAAGCCGCTGTCAACTTCTAAGAAGCCATTGATGTGTGGCCTTGGGGTGCCTGTTGGCTGCAGGATGAAGCATGGCAAACGGCAGGCTTGGACCCCCATGACGGGTTGTAAGGGTTTTAAGCCTTTTGAGGGTTTTTAAGGGTTTTAAGGGTTTAAGGGCTGGCAAACGGCAGGCTTGGACGCCCATAAGAAGCCATTGATGTGTAGCCTTGGGGTGCCTGTTGGCTGCAGGATGAAGCATTTCAAACGGCAGGCTTGGACCCCCATGACGGGTTGTAAGGGTTTTAAGCCTTTTGAGGGTTTTTAAGGGTTTTAAGGGTTTAAGGGCTGGCAAACGGCAGGCTTGGACGCCCATAAGAAGCCATTGAGAAAAAAGCCATTGATGTGTGGCCTTGGGGTGCCTGTTGGCTGCAGGATGAAGCATGGCAAACGGCAGGCTTGGACCCCCATGACAGGTTGTAAGGGTTTTAAGCCGTTTGAAGGTTTTTAAGGGTTTTAAGCGTTTAAGGGCTGGCAAACGGCAGGCTTGGACACCCATAAGAAGCCATTGATGTGTGGCCTTGGGGTGCCTGTTGGCTGCAGGATGAAGCATGGCAAACGGCAGGCTTGGACCCCCATGACGGGTTGTAAGTGTTTTAAGCCGTTTCAGGGTTTTTAAGGGTTTTAAGTGTTTAAGGGCTGGCAAACGGCAAGCTTGGACGCCCATAAGATGCCATTGATGTGTGGCCTTGGGGTGCCTGTTGGATGCAGGATGAAGCATGGCAAACGGCAGGCTTGGACCCCCATGACGGGTTGTAAGGGTTTTAAGCCTTTTGAGGGTTTTGAAAGGTTTTAAGGGTTTAAGGGCTGGCAAACGGCAGGCTTGGACGCCCATAAGAAGCCATTGATGTGTGGCCTTGGGCTGCCTGTTGG
>CAMXCT020000188.1:254038-292527 GCA_947184155.2 Cladocopium goreaui
CTGATGGTTTATCATAGGTTTTCTCATCTTTTCGCATAGGAATCTGATGGTTTATCATAGGTTTTCTCATCTTTTCTCATAGGAATCTGATGGTTTATCATAGGTTTTCTCATCTTTTCTCATAGGAATCTGATGGTTTATCATAGGTTTTCTCATCTTATCTCATAGGAATCTGGGGGTAGTGTTCCATTATTAGGGGGGGAAATCAGCACGTAGAGGACTTTAGTATTGCCCAAAAATTTCCGGTGAAAAGGGGTATGATTAATTTGGGGGTTTTATTAATCCTAACCCAACATTAATGTGGTTAAAACAATGTCATAAACCATCTCCATGACTGGGAATGGTAACCAGACCACCTATTTATGGTGACTTGGGGGATGGTTTATACTTGTTTTAACCACATTATTATGGTTCATTGTGGTTCATTTTAGTTCAATTTTGGTTTTCTGTTTTCCTTTCTATAATTCAGGGGCTGCCTCTCCACCACAATTTTTACGAATGGTCCCAAGGGCCCTGGCCCTTTGGTGTCCCCCAAAAGGACCAACTCCGTTCGCCGCCATGGCGCTGGTGCCGCTGGCGCCCTACGCCTACGCGGCCTACGCCCGTCATGCGATGCGTTCGCGGAGCTCGCAGTCTGCTCGGGCTGCTGTTTCTGGCCTCGTTGCTCCTGTTGGTCTGGAACGGTGCCTGCGTCTTCAACGTCTGCTGCCCTTAATGCCACAAAAAGAAGGGAATCAACATAGCTATGGATCAATACCTATACATACCATTTTTAGGGTGATGAACATTTATTTACCAGCTATTTTGATGTTCACCAGGGGGATAGGGTTTTGACCCATCCCAACATGTTTTCATCATCCCAAAATAGGGATAAAATAGCGGTATTTCCCGCAAAAACCGAAGAATTTTACACTCAAATTGGGGATGGTAAAATTGGGTTGACCAGGAGAAAATGACACTGAGATATTGGTTTTGTTTTTGTTCCTACCAAAACTGACAATGTCGTACAGTCCGAATTGAAGGGTTCATAATCCCAGAATTAGTTTGAGGGAAAGTAATTATACAGGAAGCTTCTATTGGTTTCATGGTAAACCCATCCAGTGATCATATCTGTCGTTCTGGGATGTGGTTCAAAAGCCTGGAAGCTGCAGACGTCTTGACCTAAGACATTCCCGAAGGCCCACGACAATTTATTCAGTTTCTCACTGGGGCTACAACTCCGAATGACTGATATATTAAGCCCGGCTGAATCAACCCCTTCACTAATGTAGCATTTGTAAAGGGACATATGTGCATTTTGGGAACCCATCTGAACAAATTGGTGGTTGATGAATCCGAAGTTATGATTTGAGCGAAAATTGAAACATGGCGCGCCCAGCCTGTTGTCAGCACCAGCCCATCCCAGGCGTGGTTAGCGAAAGAAATCTCTCAGCATGGATTTCTCCCCGCACTGCCGGTTTGACGGATCCGGACCAGTCCAAAACGTCGGCTTCTTCAGCAATGTGGGTCCAAAAAAGGAAGACTGCCCGAGTTCTGAGAAGTTACATGGGAAGAATGATGACAAACCAGTCAACTTACCATCTGGCTATTTCACATAGCCATGGAAAGATCCACCATTTGTTTAGTTCGGTAAACCATCTATTTCTATGGGCCATCTATACCATGGCTATGTTAGTCATAGCCAGAGGGTAGAAGTTCAGCACAAAAATGTGGGGATCAGCGGCCAGTCATGCAGCAAGATGCCAGCGGTTTCGCAAGCTGATGGATCTGACAGCAGGTTAAAGAAGAAAGCAAGAAATTATTGCCTACCCCATAGGATCCATGTATGGTATATTCTAAATGGGCTAACGCCCTGGTGCCGCCGACCCCCTTTTCAGGGGGGAGCGGCGGGGAAATGTCAAAACGGCCCACATGTGCAGTAGTCCAAACGTGCAAATGTTATAGAGTTTTTGAAGGTCTAGGTAGCGTAAACATAGATTGTGGGACAATGAATCGAATGTATTGATATCAGGGATTTCCGTGGCTGTTCATGGAATGTTGTTTTCATATTTTGGGGATGGTGTGTCTTGCCTCCCTTGCGCAAGACGTAGTCTTCGCAAGGAAAAGGCGCACCAAAAGTATGCATCAAAACAACATTCAATAAACAGACACGGAAATGAGGGTTTTTAAGGGTTTTAAGCGTTTAAGGGCTGGCAAACGGCAGGCTTGGACGCCCATAAGAAGCCATTGATGTGTGGCCTTGGGGTGCCTGTTGGCTGCAGGATGAAGCATGGCAAGCGGCAGGCTTGGACCCCCACAGGCTTGGACGCCCATAAGAAGCCATTGATGTGTGGCCTTGGGGTGTCTGTTGGATGCAGGATGAAGCATGGCAAACGGCAGGCTTGGACCCCCATGACGGGTTGTAAGGGTTTTAAGCCTTTTGAGGGTTTTTAAAGGTTTTAAGGGTTTAAGGGCTGGCAAACGGCAGGCTTGGACGCCCATAAGAAGCCATTGATGTGTGGCCTTGGGGTGCCTGTTGGCTGCAGGATGAAGCATGGCAAACGGCAGGCTTGGACCCCCATGACGGGTTGTAAGTGTTTTAAGCCGTTTGAGGGTTTTTAAGGGTTTTAAGCGTTTAAGGGCTGGCAAACGGCAAGCTTGGACGCCCATAAGAAGCCATTGATGTGTAGCCTTGGGGTGCCTGTTGGCTGCAGGATGAAGCATGGCAAACGGCAGGCTTGGACCCCCATGACAGGTTGTAAGTGTTTTAAGCCTTTTGACAGTTTTTAAGGGTTTTAAGCGTTTAAGGGCTGGCAAACGGCAAGTGGACGCCCATAAGAAGCCATTGATGTGTGGCCTTGGGGTGCCTGTTGGCTGCAGGATGAAGCATGGCAAACGGCAGGCTTGGACCCCCATGACAGGTTGTAAGGGTTTTAAGCCGTTTGATGGTTTTTAAGGGTTTTAAGCGTTTAAGGGCTGGCAAACGGCAGGCTTGGACGCCCATAAGAAGCCATTGATGTGTGGCCTTGGGGTGCCGGTTGGCTGCAGGATGAAGCATGGCAAACGGCAGGCTTAGACCCCCATGACGGGTTGTAAGGGACGCCCATAAGAAGCCATTGATGTGTGGCCTTGGGGTGCCTGCTGGCTGCAGGATGAAGCATGGCAAACGGCAGGCTTGGACCCCCATGACGGGTTGTAAGGGTTTTAAGCCTTTTGAGGGTTTTTAAGGGTTTTAAGGGTTTAAGGGCTGGCAAACGGCAGGCTTGGACGCCCATAAGAAGCCATTGATGTGTGGCCTTGGGGTGCCTGTTGGCTGCAGGATGAAGCATGGCAAACGGCAGGCTTGGACCCCCATGGCGGGTTGTAAGGGTTTTAAGCCTTTTGAGGGTTTTTAAGGGTTTTAAGGGTTTAAGGGCTGGCAAACGGCAGGCTTGGACGCCCATAAGAAGCCATTGATGTGTGGCCTTGGGGTGCCTGTTGGCTGCAGGATGAAGCATGGCAAACGGCAGGCTTGGACCCCCATGACAGGTTGTAAGGGTTTTAAGCCGTTTGAGGGTTTTTAAGGGTTTTAAGCGTTTAACGGCTGGCAAACGGCAGGCTTGGACGCCCATAAGAAGCCATTGATGTGTGGCCTTGGGGTGCTGGTTGGCTGCAGGATGAAGCATGGCAAACGGCAGGCTTGGACCCCCATGCCGGGTTGTAAGGGACGCCCATAAGAAGCCATTGATGAGCCTTGGGGTGCCTGTTGGATGCAGGATGAAGCATGGCAAACGGCAGGCTTGGACCCCCATGACGGGTTGTAAGGGTTTTAAGGGTTTTAAGGGTTTAAGGGCTGGCAAACGGCAGGCTTGGACGCCCATAAGAAGCCATTGATGTGTGGCCTTGGGGTGCCTGTTGCCTGCAGGATGAAGCATGGCAAACGGCAGGCTTGGACCCCCATGACGGGTTGTAAGGGTTTTAAGCCTTTTGAGGGTTTTTAAGGGTTTTAAGCGTTTAAGGGCTGGCAAACGGCAGGCTTGGACGCCCATAAGAAGCCATTGATGAGCCTTGGGGTGCCTGTTGGATGCAGGATGAAGCATGGCAAACGGCAGGCTTGGACCCCCATGACGGGTTGTAAGTGTGTAAGCCTTTGAGGGTTTTAAGGGTTTTTAGAAAGCGTTTAAGGGCTGGCCAACGGTACAGGCTGGACCGCCCATAAGAAGCCATTGATGTGTGGCCTTGGGGTGCCTGTTGGCTGCAGGATGAAGCATGGCAAACGGCAGGCTTGGACCCCCATGACAGGTTGTAAGGGTTTTAAGCCGTTTGAGGGTTTTTAAGGGTTTTAAGGGTTTAAGGGCTGGCAAACGGCAGGCTTGGACGCCCATAAGAAGCCATTGATGTGTGGCCTTGGGGTGCCGGTTGGCTGCAGGATGAAGCATGGCAAACGGCAGGCTTGGACCCCCATGACGGGTTGTAAGGGTTTTAAGCCTTTTGAGGGTTTTGAAAGGTTTTAAGGGTTTAAGGGCTGGCAAACGGCAGGCTTGGACGCCCATAAGAAGCCATTGATGTGTGTGGCCTTGGGGTGCCTGTTGGCTGCAGGATGAAGCATGCCAAGGGAATGTTTAAGCGATGTCTTTTAAGGGCTGGCAAGCGGCCTTGGAAAGCTAAGAAGGAGAAGTTCCACACCTGCGGTGGTCCCAGGCGCCGCCCCTGCCTTGGCCAAGGCCGGGGTCGGCGGATTCTGATTCTGGACACCTGTCTTTGTCAGGTATTCGGCGCGAGACAAAGCAATCAACTTGATCTAGCTCTCTAAATAGCTTTAAGTATCTTTAAGTGTGATGATGCATGGTTTGCCGTTTTCAGCAGCGCAATGTAAAGCTAAAACAAATTAATGGTCTTCATTGAGAGATCCTGAAGGCGATACAGGCACCATTCCCTCACGCCCATCCTTCCCTCTCAGTTGGTCTCCAGTCTCTTCAGGAACCGAACGCGACTTGAGCTGCTGGACCTGTCGGGATACAGGATGACTTCCAAGTTCTGCAAGGACGGCGGAGACTTACGGCCAGCATGTTCTTGGGTCCTCCGATTCTTGTTTACCCCTACTGCAACAATCACAGAGGTGCTTGTTACCACATTTAATTCTGTTGCCTGGCTCCATTTAATTTGGATCTCCATTTCCATCCATTTCCACAGTCCTCGGGCTGACACACTGTCCAAGGTCAGATTTCAATCCATTTCTACAGCCAGTTCCAGGTAGTTCCAGTCAAAGCAGCTCAAAGTCTGAAGGACCTGCTGACTCAGAACTTCACGCATCTCCGTCATTTAAGTCTCCGTGCTTGCCGAGGGCTTTCCGATGTGGCTCTCCGCGCTTTGCTGCGGAAGTTGCCATATTTGAGGCATTTGGATCTCTTGGAGGTCTCAGCTCTCAGAAACTTGATCCATGCATCAGCAAGCGTTGGCAAGTTTAGATTTGAACATTTGGAAATGGATTTGATATTGTTTGATTATGTTTAATTACGTTTGCGACATTTCAGTATATTTGGGGTGACATCTGATCTACGTAGCTCCACAAGGCAATCGTGCCATGGAAGTGCAGCTGCCTGAGCTTGAGACGCTTCTGCTGGGCAGCTTGGGACGGAGAAGCCCCGAAGCCACCGCGTCAAGATATGAGAATTCCCGTGTGGAAGTCTCTGGAGAGGTGAAGCAACGTCTGCCTGTGGGGGATAGGTGCGCAGTTTCACCATGTTTCACCCATTTTGCAAGGACAGAGGCAGTGTGTTGGCATGGATATGCATGGATTCCAAAATATTCCAAATAAGATGAGTGAGGGATACTGAGGGTTCAAAGAGAACAAGTGTTTGCTTTTGGAGCCAGACCTACCTTTTCTGACATAGACCATGAACTTGCAATAACTTGCAGGCCGTCTATCAACTCTTGCTTTACTCATCAAGTTCTCGAGCAGCTTCTTTTACCGGAGCTCTTCGCGCAACCAGGGGAAGGACAGATGCGACCAGCACCATTGTCCTTTGTGGTCTTAGCACATTGTGATATTCAGGCACGGGATCAATTTGACCGTTGGCAAACGAGGTTAAGGATGCTTATAAATCTAGCATTTTTAAACTGAAGGAGTATAGAATAGAATATTTTGAGAAGTGTTGAAGGATTGAGTGAAGATCAATTGAATTTCCTTTGATTTCCTATGATTTTCAGGTCCAAACCGCTTTCTTTGGGAAATGTTGAGAACATGACATCATGAGCAGAACATGAACAGGTGTTCCCCCGTGCTTGTGCCAGCCTTCGCCACTTGGATCTTTCTGGCGCAATGTTCCGCGGCTCAACATGGTTCATTTACGCGGCAATGACGTCGGTTTTATTCGTTTTTTTGAGACTGCCCCTCCAAAAACGGAAAACAAACGACTCAAAGCAGACTGTCAAATGATTCAATCTATTGCTTGATTTGGATCATTTTAGGATCAAGTAATCTAGGGATATGTATGGTAATTCCCATCACTCTCCTACATGGGGAGGATGAAGCTTGAAACCACCCGTTCTGGCAATGCAATCAAGGTTGCAGCTGCCCAGGGCTGCAGAAGAGGCTTGGCAGCCTTTGAGGGTATGTCACCAGCTGCAGGCGAGACGTGCGGCTTTGAAGCTCTGATGAGCGCCGCACAAGAAGATCTATATTCAGACTATCCATAAGCCCCATTGAAATAATGTTGAAAGGATGTTGTCAATGAAATCTGAACATGTTCGCAACGAATTGTTGTGGCTGTGTGCTGTGCATGCTTGACTTTGACAGCATGATACAGAATGCAATTTCCACCGTCAGACAATTTGTATCACGTCATGTCAGGTTTTAAGCCTTGCCAGTGCGGAGATCAGTGCTGGAGCACTGCGATCCTGTTTGTCCTCGTTGCCTTCAGAGTTGAAGGCTGGGAAGCGCCTGGAGTTGCTTCCCAACTGTCTGACCACAGTTTGTCGCATTTAGACCCAGCTGGCAGGACTCCTCGGCCCTCATAGGTTCATATAGGTCCTACCATCATTTTTTTGGTTGTCGGTGCCCCGCCAGGCGTTGGATCTCAGCGACACAGCAGCGGATTTTCATGTTGTTCGGGCGGTGATCCAACACGAACGCTTCAAGTTGACACATTTCCGGCTTTGCCGCTGCACTCGAATGGACAACCTGATGCTATCCGATATCCTCTGGCGGATTCACACTTTAGAGGCTGAAATGCACAAACTTCGTTCTGCTTGAAGTGCTTGAGGATCTGGAAATCAGAGAGGTGGTTTTGAGTTGTTTCCAGAGTGAAAAGAAACGTATTGCTTTCCGGCACAGAGAAAATATCAACCTTTCTCTACGTTACAATGGACATTTTGTCGGTGAGGCTCATCCTGTATCAAGCCAGGTGATGGATGTCGCCGGTTGCAGAAGCCTCACTTTGCCATTCGAGTGCCCCGCAACACATCGTCTACGCCTCCTTTGTGTGGCCCAGACCAATCTGACTCCTGATTCACTGCGTCAGACGATGGGAAACTCTGCAGCAGATGCTTGGCTGTGCTCCATGACTCCATGAGAATGAAGTGCAAACTAAGTGTTTGTTTTCATACTATGTGGCTGCATTTATTATCTCCGGTCCAGAAAAAATGCATTATACTTCACATCCAACTAGATATGTGATCTTTTGTCATACGGAGTTCACTTTTCCCGAATGTAGTGCCCAATTGTTCTAGTGTCACCTACTTGGCTGCTACAAGTCGTTCATCGACCCAAGGATGTGGTTCCTTGTCCGATGAATTTCTTTGATAGCTATCGTCAAATCCCTTTGCGCCTGCCGTGAGCAGTTGTACAATGTTGTACAGAGACTGGTTTTTCCTTTCCTGCAGAGGAACTCCGACTGCACTGATATCATCTGATGACTTTTTCATGGACATGGTCTCACTTTTAAGATCTTTCAAGTTTTTTAAGCACCTTCCTAGATCACTTGCGAGACTCTCAGCAGCGCATCCATACCCTCGGAGCTCCTCTGTGGATTTGTCACGAGAAATTAAGGGTGTGTCTCGTGGGGATCAACGAGCACAGGAAGTTGCTGCAGGGATCAAAGCGCTGTGAAAAGACAAAAACTTCATTTCCAACTGAGCTGCAGCATGCTGCAGCAAAGGTCGCATCCCACTTCTTTCCGAATGTTTAAGGAAGCCAGTAGACTCCGACAGCAATTGGCTGTGGTTGAATTGGTTGAATTCAAGATCCAATCCTTTCATCCAATCCTTTTGTTCCTTTCATGGATGGGGTCCTTGACGGCTTAGTTCAGCTGTGGGCTCGTGCTGCACCTGTGGTGTACGTCGACAGGAGAAGCACAGCTACTCTTGGAAGAGTTGGATTCGATGTTGGCTTTCCTTACGCGGCCAGATGAGGACCCATGCGTCATTACATTCCATGACATTCCATGACCAAAGTGTATATTAAACATTATGAAACGGGAAGCAAGTAACGGCCACGGATATTGTATGATATTTATGATATGCTATGCACAGCTGTACGATTCGACACTGATCTTGTACTGGCAAACGAACGAAAGACATACCTAGGCCTTCCGCAGGCCGCTTTTTCAGCCCGAAGCTGTTCAGGCTGAAATTTTAGCCCGAATGGATTTTTTTCGCCTGGGGCGTTTTTTTCTGCCCGATTGTGTTTTTTAGTGATTTTGATGATGTTTGGTTAAGATGCCCGCTCACACTATATATATTGTTGATAACAGTGTTAAAGAAGTTTACTGTTTTACATGAAAATCTCATTTCGGGTGTTTTCGCCTGTTTTGTGGGTGTTTTCGCCCGTTTCGTGGGTGTTTCCGCCCGAAAAAAAAATATAAAAATTAACAATAAAAAACAGCGAACATCACGCACAGAGCATTTCTTTTCACCTGGATCGCCCACCAGGATCTTATCAGAATACCTCAAAATATGGATAAAATCACTTTCCGCCTGAGTTTTCAGTTTCCGCCGCAGGCTGATATTTGAGGTCAGGCTGAAATTCAGGCCCTTTGGAAGATACAGGTATAATTTCATGCTGGAATGATTACTCGCCTCTTTTCCCCGACGGTCGGGTCGGAGTTTTGAATTTTTAAACTTTTTATGTGAAGAACTCGTCTCTTCCTCCCTGTCAATTCTTCCACCCACGCTCCACAGACAAGTCAGACAACTTATGACCACTCCGAAACACAAAGGTACATTCATGGCCTATGCAGGCCCCTAAAAGTTTGCTGGCGAATCCCTGATACAAGTGTCATGTTACATTGCACGTTCCATTGTCTTCGCGCGAAACCAGATTAATTGTCCAGCCACCGACGTTTACACGTCATGTTGATCGGCACAAGATATGTTGTGAAGCCTGCGGGGTTCACCACAGAGGGCCCAGATTCCACTCATTCTTTGAGGTCACGGATGAAGTAAAGCAAGGCTTGCGACATCTTGCCACATGTAAGGTTCAGTCTATAAATTTGGCTAATTTGGCTTGACTTCTTTCCCAAGAGAACAGACAGAGTTGGTCAGATTGGCACACACACACATGCACAATCATGCACACACTACAATAATCTACAATATATAATCAATATATGATATATGCGTTTGGGCAATTTGAGGCAGGCACTCTCAAGTCGTGTTCAGACATCTCAGATGCAGGACGTGCAGAACAGTGAGAAGTACACAGTCCAGCACCTAGCATACCTAGCTGATCCTAGCTGCCCGGTAGAAGCTGTGAAGTCTGGCTGTGAAGTCCAGCACCGTGAGAAAATCCGGAGCTACGTCCCTGTCCAGGTCGCGGAGATTCTGCTGGCGGTGCCACTTCTTCCGCAATGAGCCTAGCCACGCAATGTAGAACGGACACGAACTGACGATGTGTGGAGCTGCCACACAATGGGCTGCAACTGGGGGCTGCAACGCTGCAACTGGGCTTGAACACTCTTGAACTCCAACATCTCCAACTTTGCACAACAGTTGGCTCCAAGGTCTCTTGGCCCAACACTTTCACATCTTTCACCCAAACTCGGAGAGGTGCCACACAACAACAATCATGTGAGAGCATGCTTTATCAGTGTGTGGCGTGTGAGATATGTTCGGAAGGTTAGATTTTGATAGATTTTGATGTTTGAGAAGGAGAGAAATCAGGTGGATGGAAGATGATGGAAGCAGGTCTTCCATATGTGCCATATGTAGGTCATCTCCCATGCATTTCGCAATCAGGATTTGTTCGTAAAATGCTGAGCGAAGGCAGGTTTCATGAACCTCACAATTTTGGAGTCAGTCTTATGCGTGGCAGGAGCTGGCCGCTTTTTGGAGGAAAAGATTGCTACACTATGAGGCATGCACGGGTCATACTGGCATATGTGGAAACATGACGAGGCATCCCTGGGATTCTTTGCAAAACCTTCGTGAACAAAAGAATGAACATAATAAATCATAATCATTATGCATATAGTATAATATATAATATATATATATGTATAATATATATATATATATAGATGTAGATGTATATGTATATGCATATGTATGTGTATATGTATATGTATATGTATATGTATATGCATATGCATATGCATATGTATATAATAATATAATAATGTATGTATATGTATATGTATATAATAATATATGTATATGTATATGTATATGTATATGTATATGCATATGCATATGCATATGTATATATGTATATAATAATGTATGTATATGTATATGTATATAATAATATATGTATATGTATATGTATATGTATATGTACATGTACATGTATATGTATATGTATATGTATATGTACATGTACATGTACATGTACATGTACATGTACATGTATATGTATATGTATATGTATATGTATATGTATATGTATATGTATATGTATATAATAATATTATATGTATATATACATGACGTGTGATTTAACCTGTTTGAGCAAAATGCTCTGATCTTACCCGCTTAAACGATAGCAAGAGGTAGGATTGGCGGGTTGAGGATGGTTCATGAGTAAAAGCCAGCAAAGCCGTAGTACGCGCATTGAAATCATTGACAGCATGGACCTCGGGATATTATCAATATAATTCTTCTTACTATTCCAGTGTCTCGTTCCAGGCAACAGAACTTCCTCGTTCTTCTCAAGGCGAGCGCTGCAGGTCTATCATTGAACAGATCAGATTAAGTTGTCCTGTCCTGTCTACATGTGTGTGTGTATGTGTTTCCTGTCAAGACGAAGCCCAATTGCATGTACTATTTAATGCGGCTCTAACTTTGACGTGTTCTTTGCACGTCAAGATTGCGAGGAAGCACTGGGTATGAATTGCGCAACGCAATACAGTGCTGCAGAGACAAACCGCTCATCTCTGGTGCAGGCACTGCGGCAGCGTCTTGGAGAGCTATGCCGCTGATGTTGCCATCTGGATCCAAAGAGATTGTGATCGCATCTGGGATATTATTTTGGAAGTGATTTGTGCTAAAGGTAGGCCAGAAATTAAATGCTATAAGCGACTTATGGCTGCAAGTGACAAAATATCTGGCTATTTCTGCGCGTTTGTTCGAATGTGAAGCACTCCCACTTTGCAAAGATTTGGCAGTTTTGAGAGTGATCTTGCAAGTTTAGAGTTAAGTCTAGCTATATCTAGCTGAGTTGATATTTCCTTTAAATTTGGGGCAGTTGGGAGAGCTCGAGATGGTGTGAATTCCAACACCAAGGCAGCCACTGCGCGACTGTTTCTTGGATCAACCGATGGGACTTTGGTTTCATACTCCTAATGAGGCCCTAATGTTTACCCTCTGGTAAACTAACATAGCTATTGAACATGGCCATTTATAGTTGATTTTCCCATTAAAAATGGTGATTTTCTATAGCTATGTTAAATTACCAGAGGGTATCTGCGAGACTCTGATGTGTGTCTTCCAGGTCCATTTTGACGTCTTCAAAGAGAAAGGGCAATTTATTTGTAGCTGACTGTAGTTGACTGGAAACACCTGAAAGGTTTCACGCCTCAAGCCCTGTGATTGGAATAGCTCCGGAAGAACACTAGAGGAGCAAGTCATATCAGAATGTGCCATGCTCAAACTTATGTCTGACCCCAGACCAAACTCACTGTTGTCATCACCACAAGCAAGTTGTATTCTGCGCCAGAGATCATGAGATTTGCAATCAGTCGATGCGGTCTGATTGGAAATTAATAGCCCAGCATTATTTTGCACGAGGTTGGGGCACATGTCCGGGCAGGAAGAGGCTTCAGCTGCAATCTCAGTTTGGTGAGGACAGGTAGCTGGCAGCAACTACTGGGACCACTTGGATAGAAATTCATGGCTTCAGGTCCTTGTACCACTTGGAAACCGTGAAGGCTATGGCCTCAGATGCTACCAGGATTGGGATGGGCTGCAGCCTTGATTTTCCAGTGACCTGCTGGCTGGGTTAGAGGTCGCAGTATTTTTTCAGTCGTACGCACGGATATACATTGAATAAGTATTGCAGTTCAAATCTTGCACATCGGAAGGCACAGAAGATCCAATCGGCTGGCAAAAGCCTCAGAAGGATTTGTCAAGATCAGGCAAATCGACCATGACAGGAACCAACATTGACCACAAGTTGTACTTTCTAAGCTGGTACTGGTTTGCTACTTGTGCTGATTGGAGCTCTTTTACAACAAAGGAAGGACCCTTACAATCCCTTGCATACTGTCGGCTTCTTTCGGACACCCTGAGGTTTCCCATTCAAGTTTCCTGCAAAACGGTGTCAACGAGTGCTCAGGCAAGGACAGTGTTTTGGCCTCGCTGTTGGAAGTTCGTTGTGTGAGATTCTTTCATGGTCATTCAGTTCGATGGGAAATCATGGAGGTGGCAGATGAGCTGGAAGAGATGGCAAGCCACACTTTGGTGCCGCGGTATGCAGTGGAGAGGCCGAGCAGGGCTTCAGTGTTGACTTTCTGCACATTATGAAGGCAAATAGCCAGAGACCACGTCGAGCATGTTCTTTTACTATGCTCACTCAAGCATGCCATGGTCTATCGACAGCGGCGAAACATGTAAAATGTTAAACTATAAACTTGATAATCTTGATACTGGAATCCACAGACGCATAGGATCTATATGGATCTGTGTCGTTGCAATCTTTTGTCACTTCTTTTTTTCGCTACAAAATACATTGACCGCTGACATCACCAGAAACCGTTTGAACAGGCTCTTGGGAATCTTCCCTCCCTTGAGACCATCCACAGCCATCATCGAGATGAAGGGTGGCCTGGCATTCTGCACATAGGGCAACTGTTTTCCCAGCCAAGACATGTTGTTCGTTGCACAATTGTGTTGAACACAGGTTGCGGCAAGCAGCACGCTCGAACTGTTTGGGGGGTTGAAGTTGAAACTTGAAGTCTTTTTACTCAGGAACACCGCTCAGCTCTATGTAAGACCCAGTAAGGATTGCTGGAAGCCGTTCAGTGAAGCTGGAAGAATCCCTGTACTTGCAATCGGGAGCTGGACCTTTCCTCCAAGAG
The DNA here is from genome assembly GCA_947184155.2 of Cladocopium goreaui. Taxonomy (NCBI): domain Eukaryota; class Dinophyceae; order Suessiales; family Symbiodiniaceae; genus Cladocopium; species Cladocopium goreaui. The sequence goes on from CAMXCT020000188.1 coordinate 267,511, forward strand.
TAATTGAGGATGCTGCGCTAGACAGAATCTGCTAAACAATCTAAACAGCTTGGCTTGTTTATCTTGTTTTTAGAGCTGGGCAGTAAAGTTGCGTAAGACATAGAGCATCTCTGGTCTCTAAGGTCCCGTGTCCAAGAGTCCAGAGAGCATGCAGCGGTGGGGTGATAGATGCTGGACGGACAAAAGCAGAAGCCGGTTGTCAGTCAATAGGGCCAAACGTGGCTGAATATTGCTGAACATCAACCTATGTAAGGCAGGCCATAGTACATGTAGCGACATGTAGCACCTTTGGCAACACAAGGTAGTATTGGTCTCCCAGCTGATCAGCTTTATGAAGCCAATGGAAATAATGCAAGTTTTGTGTGATTTGTGACTCAGGATGTTGTCATTTGTGGCAAAGCTACTCCTCACATCGAGATCTTCAGAGCGTGGAGCTTGTAGTGGTGCTGGCCAGGAGAGTCTTACCTTTGTATTTGATCCACTGAAACATACTGAAACATACTGAAACATACTGAAACATACTGAAACTGAACGATACAGACGATACAATACTATATGCATAATATTGCAATAATATTGCATAATGCATGTTGCATTCAAGTCTGGAAAGTTCCACATGTAGAAAAATCGACGTTAAGCATCATTGAGCAGTAAGCTACATCTTTGGGCCACTAGAGTTCCCAGGAGCCACGGTTGTGGTTTATTGCTCTTCTCTGGGGTGCGTGGCTTTGATATGCCCTTGGCAAAGATCGTCGCAAGCCGCCTATCCAACAATGTCAGCAGCTATAGCACGTCTGGAAAAACATGTGTCCCGGTTGAATGGAGGCTTTCTCTGAAACCATCAATGTATCATTGGCTCATAGGACTTGTGGGACTTTTGGAAGATTGGGTTTGCAATTCGTTGTCAAAGCGTCCATGGGACGGCATACTACTGCGTAATGAGATGTAATACGTACGGAAACACTTGCACATGCAACACGTCCACATCCACGGAATGACAAAGGAAATATATGGAAATACGGAAGAGCATACTGCAGCATACTGCAGCATACTGCAGCATACTGGTATGCAAAGGAAATAGCTTGGTGTGAAGTGCAGCCGCGACATGAAACTCTGCCAGCTCCAAGGTGCTGCGTTTGATCTGGGTGTGGCCGCATCTCCGCCCCTTCTTCGTGCAAACCTTCTAGAACTTCTGTTGCAATCTGCCAAACGGACACCGCGGAGCACCGCCATCGCGGAGATGGATGACATGTTCTGTGGCAAAATTCTATGAAAAACATTGAAAAATAATGAGGTGCAAATTTCGGAACCTGCAAGCTTTGGACTGCCGTTGGAGCAATATGGGTCCAAGCGCTCCACTCATGCGACCAGTCAGTTACCACATGCAACATTACGATCATTACGGCGTGGTTCATTTGCTGGGAGCCCAGCAACGTGACTTAATCTGTTGCAAGACTTCTGAGGCTGAGCTACTCCGAGCTTTTCTCTTGCGCAGTTGTGACCGCTAGTGAGTTCCTTTGCCTGTGAGAAGACCGTATGATATGCGGTTCTTGGTGGCGAGTGAGGGGTCGTCCTGCTTTTGGCATTGTTTGAGGTCCTCTTGAATACTGAAAGCACCATGCCACTCAGTCGTCCCGACAGAACCCTAAAAGGAGATGAAATATCCACGATTTACATCGATTTACTTTCATGACGTTGTGAGAGAAAAACACAACAGCAATTTGCAGATTTGCTTATGGATGTTTTTCCTTGTCTTTGCACCTTACAGCGTTGTTGTGACTCGAGGCTCCTTCGCAAAAGAAAGGATCGAAGCTCCACTGCGGCAGTGCTTTCGGAGCGATCAGCTGCAGCTGTGGTTGGACTGATGGCTGCACTGCCGCTGCCTTTGAAGCTGTGATGACTACATCTGACTACATCTGACTACTATTGAGTACCGCATCAGACTGTAAGCCTGCGGGTTTTGAATGGTTTTGATGCATTTCTGATCATTTGCTATCATTTGTAGCTGTCCATGTTTGCTGAAGACCAATGCAGGAAACTAAATGATAGCTGCACAGCATGAAACACATTGCAACGCCATCTTACTATAGTCGAGAGCCAACGGCCATAAGCTATATCAGTGCATTGCAAATCAAGTCTGCACAGCAATGAGCTGAAAAAACTGTGCACTCCAATGCGCTGTGACATGATATCGTGATTTTCTGCGGATCTTCCCGATCTCATGAGTTAGGAATAGTTAGGACCTAAGACACTTCTACTGCATCTACTCGAAAACGACGCCAAGGTTTGCGGGTGCTGCATATTGCCCACTCATCCCGTCGCAGCCACTGGATCGACTAGCTTGAGCCTCATTGACTCTGTTGACTCCGTTGACTCTTTCATATTGACTTGCCAGTTTGAGGATGTTTGAGGTTTGTTCACAGAACACGTCAGAATATTGTTCGCTTCACCATGGTTGGTCCAGACGGACTTGGGTAGATCATCACATGTTTGTTTTTCCGAGGAAGTAGTAGTGTTCAGGGCAACCAGTTGACACAGCGTGGCACACTTTTTTCATGTTTTTTTCCACGAGGTTTCGATGATTTCCATCGCATCTATCACGGAAATGCTTTTCCAAGAATCGGCACAACAAGTTGCAGACCATCTCCAACAGCACAGAGGGCTCTCAGCAGTGCCTTGGCTGAGACATTCTGCACGTCACATGAGAAAATTCAGCAAACATCCATCAAAATCCACCATCATATTGGGGTGCTCCTGCCATTTTAGCTGTTGGATGCTTTTATTGTGTTTTGATGTTTATTCACTGTCGCCTTTTGTGGATTCAGGATGCTTGAGGTACGAAAAAGGTCGTGGCTAACTCATGAGAGGAGTTTCGTGGTACGAGATCACCAGTCTCACCTTACTCAGTGTCACTGGATAGGCAGACGCGTGTCAGCATGTGAGGTTTGTATTCGATTGGGCATGTGAGGTTTGTATTCGATTGGACGCATCATCGAGGCGGGTTTTGGAGTCTGCTGACAGGCTTCCAAGATTGGTATATCAAAACAGAGCACAGGACAACGTGACAACGAACACCACTGCCAACACTGTACAATGGCATCGGCCATGCATCGGCCCTCTGGACAAGATCGGCTTCCAACTCCTGCACCTCTATCCCCCCCTTGTTTGTCGATTTCAGATTTGAGCCTCATCTGAAGATAAAATGATAATGTGACATTTTGATCACCACAGACAACCACGAGAGGCTGAAGCTTTCCCTTCGGGATGTGCAGACATCTTATGCCACTTCCGGAGATGCTGCCATGCACGTGACCATGTAGGAATTCCATGGAATTTCAGGGACATCATGGAATGCCTGCTTTCCTCCAGGCTGAAAGATGCCAGTTGATTCGCAAGAATGATATGAACGTAATTGTTGGTGTTCAGTTTTTCAAAACAAGATCGCACGTGACGGTAACATTGGGTAACAGATGCTCAGCCTCAAGGTACTCTTCACTTCCGGATCCACTGGTAAGCCGAAGGTCGTTCGTGCTTCTCACACTGCTGTCGGGGACCCAAGTGGCCAGCGGTTTTGCAGAATTCAGAAGTTAACAAGCACTTGTTGATACTTGTTGTATCATGTTATCCCAATTGGTTGAGCATGCCATCAAGCTAACACAGCTAACACATTTGATTTCCCTGTTTCCACCATGATTTTGAACGGTTTGTGACCGAATTTGGACAAGGTCATGACTCACTTGTTGCACGTTGTGCGACATCATCGGCTTCAAGCAACAGATGTGAATGCCTCGGGAATGGGTTTCAGTTGAAGATGTATTCTTGATGCAGAGGTTTTCTTTTGTTCTTTTGTTTTCCGAATTCCAATGTTTTCCCGAATTCAATCTTTAAACTTTAAACTCTAGCAAGATGGTCGTTCAAACATCATTTGATGGAAAGCTCTGCGCGGAAGCCCCGATGCACAAGAGTTGCAAAGTGATGGAGAGTGAGCTTTTTCTAAGACTCATGCTACAGTACAAAGATGTACAAGGCCTCATGCCACCCACATTGGTCGTTCCAGTACCACATGCATCCACATGCCGCATTCACATTATTTCACTGTTCCAATTTGACCACCGACCACCCAAACCCGGCACAGATCTTGGGATCCGATGGGATCCACGGATCTGGCAGGTCGCTCTGCAACATACCAGTCTTGCCTGGGTCGCTGCAGCTCCAGAGGTTTGGACACCTTTGCTGGCCAATGCCCAGTTGGCAGTTGCTCCATTGGCAGCCAAAGGAGGACGCGTGAAAGCATCGGCGCTTTCACATCTGTTTGAAGATGAAACGGGAGCCTCCGGGAGCTTAGAATCTGCAGTGATAGAGCCCAGCCAGATGAGGTGACTTCACACAGCACTTTTGTGACAGCAGATGACCAGCTGTGATTGGCGATTCTTTAAAAGTCTGTAGTCTGTAGTTCTTGCACGAAAGTCAGATCGACCTGGTGGGTTCTGTATTGGAGTGGGTTTTGATTTGCAAAAGCACTTGAGACATTTCATGTTTGCTCTTCAAGTTCAGGATCTCCTGCTGCTTGTAAGATGTTAAAGAGATCTAAAGAGTAATCAGTAATTAGTAATTAGTGAGTTGAAACCCAGACAGCCTGTTGACGAGATCGATACTACACATACATACACATACTGTATCATACTGTACTCGCAGTATCTACCAGATTCTACCAGTACTGTGTGCAGTCTTTGGTGGCTCTGCAGGAGCAAGGGATTTGGAAACTCTTGCCAGCATCTCAGATTCCAGTGAATCTCTCTCTGAATTGATTTGATTGAGCCGACAACATCGACAACTGACGATTATTGCAACGGGATGTTCCACTCCTTGACAACCCCTTGAGTCGCTTGAGTTCTTGAGCTTGTTGTGGCTGTTGTGGCTGTTGTGGCCCCTGAAGCATCATTGCTGCTTTGCTCACCACTGCCTAAATGTGTCTAGGCTGCCTTTGCAAACCGTTGCACTTTGCAGCAATATGTACCCTCGGTTCTGCAGGCAGTGTTGTATGGTATTGTGAATGGATGTGAGTTCATATGAGTTTAAAGGTCGAAGGATGTGCAAGGTGTTTTGCAAAATGTATCAAAATGTATTGTGTCATTTGACGCCACATGACAGTATCGTTTCTCATTCTTACACCTTTTCTTGCTGCAACAGCTCCTGTCATGACCAGGCCATGCTACTGGCAGACCTGCATCCAGTAAGCAGCATCTGCCACCAGCTAGTGCTCACAGGCCCACGCCTCAGATGCTGTGAGCTGCGACCATTCGATGCAGATGCCTTGTGGACTGCAGTGACTGCAGGCGAGCCACTTCCCATGGAACTCTGCCACCGTGTGCAATCTTCGAGCTTGACCACTCTGCGGAATCACTATGGGCAGACTGAGGCCAGACTGAATCAATTGCCTCTGGCAGGAAGAGATTTGTTCTGGTTTGGTATGTGACTCAGACGAAACGTGCGCAAAAAGTACTTGGAGGCTGTTTGGGATTAGAGGCACCTGACACAAACAACTGATACGCTTGATTCAGTACACTTTCGGGCTAGCAACTCCGTTTGCCTGCGGCATCTGGCCGAGCCTTCTAGGCAGCTCCGAAACGCTGGTATTCGTACATGTAGTGAGTTCTAGCTAGCTGAAGTAGAATTTGTCTTGTGCCAACAAGCACAGGAAGCGTTGCCACGCGCTGTGCGCAGCAACTCCAACCCCCCTCCAAAAACAAACCTCACAAAGCTAAACCCTACTGTAAAACTTTACACCCTAGAACTCTAAACTGATTGAAACCGTTGAACCCTTACTGTAACACCTTGGCCATCTTGGCCCTGAGCCTTAGAACTCTGGTTGATTGGTCTGTTGGCCAAGTTGCAAGACGATGTTGTGTGTCAATCGGGGTGTTTGCGCATACAATGAGGTATAGACATTTGATGATATTTATAGTTTAGTTTCTTGGATTGGCGATGCTTTGCCATGATATCGCAATGATATGCATGGAAACTTGGTGTTATTGGATATCTTTTTGGATGTCTTTGATGCCAGGCAGCTGACACCACAACTGTCTATCTGGTCGAACCTGGCCTTCGCGCAGCTTCAGTGCCGCTTGGGCGGCCAGCCACGCAGCGGCAGGTGGGCAGTGGGCAGTGTCTGGGGAAGTTTTAACCGGGTACAAAAAATGGTTGGATGGCCAAACTCTCAAACAATAGCCTTAATATGCCTTAATGTGCCTTAATGATAATAGGTTGGATAAATTCTAATTTCCAACCTTGCACAGACTTGATGTAATTATGAGATGACTGGTTGTGGATCATATGGGCGTGTGACACCAGAAGAATCTTTGCACAGGTCTTCAATCGGAACTTATGCTCAAGCTCCTTCGGCCGTCATCAATTTGTCGACAAGACGAACTGTCTGTTTGCCCAATCATCTCGAATGCAGTCTTGACTGTGACCAAAGGTTGGCACAACAAACATTTACTGTAAATCCAAAAATATTGAAAACAAATGAAAACAACATGTCAAGCCTACTGTAGATCCTCAATCTAAAGTACAGTTCTCAACAAGATAATATAGGATGAACATGGATCCATGAACATGGATGAACAATGATGAACAATGATGAACATGGACAATGACAGTGATGCGGCTTCCATGGGGAAAGAATGGATAGCATGAAGATGCGGCGTTGCAACTGGCTTACCTCGTCCCAGCTCACCGTCCTAGCGGTCCTAGCATTGAGCTCCACTTAGTTGAAGATGGTGAAGGGTTGGGCACCGACGACACTTCAGAGTTGCGCTTTCGTCCACACTTCATAGGTTCAACATGGTTCAAGATGTTCAAGTTTATTTCTTTTGCAAAAGGTGTTAAGACGCCTTGTGCAAAGAACAGCCTGTTGCAAGAGATCCAGTAAACTCGACTGATGAAACTGCTATGGCCATCGCTTCAGGATTCTGCCTCTGACTTGCCGTTTGCAAGTCACCTTTCAAGCCCCCACAAGGCACCTATCTGCTCAGTTCAAGCCACAACTGAGACCACTGGCTATCTGACATGGCCATGGGACATTTTTTTTAGAAGGATACGAATGAATATTTTACAGTGTTATTATACATATACAATCACATACATATGAGGAATTCTGATCAGGATGCAATGTTAGCCAACGTAGACACCACCGCCGTCAGTGGCTCATATCAGACGCGAATTATGGTATACCCTTCAACGAAGGGAGCCTTGCAGGCTCATTTGATTCATGTTACAGATAGCATCAGAAGTGCTGATATTTAGTCTGCGCTGCATCCAGTTTACCTTGTAGTTTGGCCCCAAATTGCAACACAGGCGTTGTCGAAAAATCCCTATTTCAATCCTTGTTGGCCCTCAAGTCAGACTTGACTCGTTATATATGACCCTGTGTGCCCAAATCGACCGATCTCCTTCAGGATATTCTTTCAAAACATGGCAGAACCCTTTCGAAACAATCTGATTTTGCCTCGGCACAGATGATACCTTTTGGCATCTTTTGGCTCATTTCAATGCTAGAAGCTCTGTCTTTCTTTGAATGGATTCTGCAGGCGAAGTGTAGTGACAGCGTTGGCAGCTAGCGTTGCGAGGCCTTGCAGTGCACAAGAACCGAGCATGACTGACTACATGGATGCACTGCATGACCGAAGCATTCACATAGCACGGTGGTAGGCATGACTCCATGACCATGGCAACATCAAAATCAGCATGATCATAGCAGTCATAGCAAATGGGGATGGGTCAGATTATGTCAAATTTACGCTCCAACATGGATGGTTTAATAATGTTTAATACATGGCAGGCCGCGCCCAGCACCTCAACTGGGCCTTGGCACATCGGGCCTGCGGGATGCGACGCTGCTTGTGACGGCTCTTGGCTTGGGATACAGGCCCGCATCCCGCCAGAGGGTTTGCAAAGATGATAACAATAATACTAGATTGATTAGATAGATTAGATGGATAGATAGAATCGAAGAGATCAGATTAGACTAGTAAATTTAGATTAGATTAGATAGGTGAATAGGCGGATAGATGGATAGGTAGGTAGGTAGATAGATAGATAGATTGATTGATTGATTGTTTGATTGATTGAAAGATTGATAGATATAGATAGAGATATAAACATACATTGAGATTGATGCAGATTCTACATTGGCTCAATTGCCGTGGCAGGCTGCTGGACACTGCCGCTTTCTATGGCAATGAAGATACTGTGGGAAGAGCAGTGCAGAAAGCCATGGACGACAAAATAGCTGCAGGTTGGCAAGCAGCGACATATTTGAGCTTTGCGTCTATTTTACCCTTTGGGGTCTTGTCACATGCAAGTTGGATCAGAGTTATTCTGTACGAGAGGCACTAGCTACATATAAAGTTTTGCCAACCATTCTTTCAAGCTTTGATGCTTTGTAATCGTGTCAGATGTCACTCGTGTTTGCATCGCGACCTGGTAGACTCAAGTTTTCTCAGCTCAGGTTTCTGACAGAAAGGACATAACAGTGAAAGCCTGAGGATGTGAGATGTTGAAACATGTTGAAACTTCCTTTCGCTTGTTGGGACTTGTCATTGTAAACAATGAGCCTGGGTAGTGTTGGTTTCTGGAGCCCAGAACTCGGTAGTATCGTGTTCTGCTTAGGTCACCACAAAGGTATGGTGGTCAGACATGGGCTATGAAAAGACGAGAGAGTCTGTGAATCAGTCATTGCAGAGGCTGGCCGCGAATTCACATGTCATTCCCTCTCTGTTCACCTCTGAGACTAGATGAACAGATGCATGAAGATCATCAAAAAGAGGTCAGCGATTCTTGACCTTGAACCCTAAGGTCACATTTTCTGTAGGAGTTCCGTGGGAGTCGTAGTGAAATCTACCAGATCAAGAATGTTTAAGCTGTGAAGGAGCTAACGAGCTACAGAATGTAAAAGATTCCTCTCTACAGCAGTCATAGTGCGAGATTGGCGACACATCTCCCGTGCCAGGTTGGGGGCGATCACGGCAGATCTGGTCCTGTTGCATTGGCCCGGAAGATGGCTTTCCGGTGATCGCAGTTGCTTTGGCTGTACGACTAAAGTTTGACTAAAGTGACTCAAGCATAGCTCTGAGTTGAGCGTTTGAAGTTGACTTTCGCTTCCAAAAATCATGAAAAATCCATTCACAGAGTAATACAGAGTACCAACATCACGAGTTCTAGTCGGGATGATTGAGGTTCCCAAGATCTGTTCGGCAAGATCTGGTGTGCATGTACTTGTATTGCATCCACCTCTCGAATATTAGACATTTTCAGAAATGGACTGACTAGCACTACTGACAGGTCCGGCTACTGTTCACATACTTGGAACATTCTGGAACAATCTGAGGACCAGCAACATTGAATTTACGTGATCATGTTTGGTTTTTTTCTCCCTCTGATAGACAGTGTTGGCTTCTTTCAACAGGCAATCGCATGTTGCGAGAGGGTAGCTGGAAAGCTATGAGAGAGTTGCAAGAGGACCATGGGAGCCAGGGCAAAGTTTGATCCTTTTGTATGCATTGGCACCAATAGGATTCAATAGGAATCAAAGGGTGCTGTGATATATTAATGAGTTTGGACACCTCATACAGTAGTTGACATATCATTAGAAGACACACGCTGAATATGTGATGTGCATGATATCAGAGTAGGCATAGCATGCAAACACATACTTGCCCCAGGATGCCTTTTTTTCTGACCACATCCCGTCTTGCAATGCGGTAGCTGAGCAGCAGCGTACTGCACCTTACAGTGTACTACATGTAACCTGCTCCGTAAATATTAGGCTGCTGGCCGAACTCTCGTACATTTGACCTCATGCAGTTGCGCAGGAAGGCAGGATCAACGAGATTGGCGTTTCCAATTTCACAATTCGCCACCTCGAGGACCAAGGGCTCTCAGAGGTTTCGACATAATCTCACAATCCCAGTATTTTTCACAAGCAATCTTAAGTGTTGTTTGTGAGGAGATGTTGTTGTACACTGATGTGCTTCCTGCAGTGAACCAAGTGGAAGTGCACCCATACTTCCAGCAGAAAGACTTGGTGAAGTATTTTGGCGCCAGATAAGACCTACAGATACCTACAGTCTGTTCGTGTTCATTGATGTTCATTGTATGTCTGATTTCAGGAAGTCGCCATTAGGTAAATTAGGTGGTTGTAAGATTTTTTGTGTCACACAAGGCAACTCGGCAACTCGGTTTCATTCCTGGAATATGAGCAGTTATTCTTTCTGTAGCCCTTTCTTCGAGTGCATCACTCAAACTTTCACAAGGGATACTGTAATTCGATGTAATTCGGAAGTTGGGACATGCTAGGTGTGAAATTGTATATTGCTGAATATTATAATATATATATATGCTCTAGGTCCAAGTATGTAAGCACTTATCTCCAAAGTCAGAGTGCTGAATGAAGGCCTGCATACGAAACATGTGTCCATTCTGAATCTGATGCTGAGTTGGGTGATATTCAGAATTTGTCGCACAACAGAACAAAAACACCTCTCACATGCGACACAGAGGTACAGCCAAGATCGCGGCATTTCTATTCAGGCATATTCACCGTTGGCATCTGGGCAGCTTCAACTTCTGCGGGATCCGCTTCTTCTGGAGGTTCCTTTGCAGATGGACGGTGATAGATGTTGGGAGAGCAAGACTATTTTGGAACTTACAACACCATGACATAGTCATATTAAATCATATTAATATTATGGATTTATGGATTTACTGACATGTTTCTACCATTTTATACAACAAACAACGCTGGTTCAAGTGGAGCTCCTCTTCGCCAATCCATGCCCTGCAAGGGATGAAAAAGGGTGATCAAGGATGGTAGCTGATGGAGGGATCATTTTGTTGGAGCCTACACACGTTCAGATTAGAAGCCATATGAAGCCATGTATATATCCCTACGCTCTTGTTGCATCATCGAGATATTAATATGATTCAGTTGTTTGTCTTAGATATTCCATGATATTCCTATAATACACATATCATTTGCATGTTTTTGCTGGTAGTTTTTTTTTCAATATCTTTCAGTCATATTCAGGAACTGTTCGAAAAGCAGAGCTCAGGTGGCCAATTCGAAGGTCCTGTCTCCCGCACAAGTTGTTCTTAAATGGCACTTGCAGCGTGGCCTTACTCCAGTTGCCAAGACTACTTCAACACGCCGCCTCAAGGAAAACTTGAGTTCAAAGGAATCACCAGATCTTACTGCCAGTGAGATGGATGTGTTGGCTTCCCTGGATCGTCAGAGTTCTTGTGATTTCACTGGTTTCACAAGTCCCGACCGGATTGCTTGAGCGAAAACAGATCGCAAGGAAACCTTGAAGGGAGCCTGTGCTTGAATATTGTACAGTATGTGGACATTTTTAAAATGTTGGTTTCCAAAGATGTGTTGATCTTGTTCTGTTTGACACGTGCTGAAACAGGCTTGACACATTGATTCTTGACAGGTGTGGCTGGAGCACTGGCATGGGATGTGCGACATTGCAGAGCTAGGCACCTTTGATATCGAATGTATGGACTTCAAATTGAAAAACATGCAAACTGTTTGTGCATCATGGGTGGCTTTGCCGCAATTTCATGCAATTTAATGTTCGATTCACCTGACCAATTCATCCAGCATGCTGACAAGGATCACGCATATGATGATATGATCTTCCTTTGCTGGGTTTGCTTCTAGCCCACTAGCCAGAAGCATCAAATTTGGCCCTGGGATTTGGTTTTGTCCAGGTGAACTGCTGGTAGGTGGGCCTGGTTTGCATTTGGACAAAGAAATGGAGGCTGGAAGAAAGGGTTTGTTGACTGTAGCTTGGCATAGCTTGGCATATTTTGAATTTGGTGGATGAGAACAGTCACTGGGGTCGAACCGATGTCAGTTCTCAGTTCACCAAAGCGACAGCACATGGGGTCCGACGCACAGGGCTCTCAGCTTGGCGCCGGCGCAGTCTTGCACACTGGTGATTTGGCTCGATGGGTGAGCAGCTTAGCAGTGGCTGGAGCAGAGGCTGCGCTAGTTCTCCCTGGAGCATCAAGCTGTGGTTCAGAGCAAAATTCAATTCTAGTCAATACTGTAAGTCCAAATCTCGTGCTGGGTTCGAAGGTCTATGGCATTCAGCTTCATTCATACCGATTCTGTAGTCAGACTCCTTTCAAGCTCCATTCCCGCCATAGACTGTAGCCTTGAGCAGAACATCTGTCGGAGTACTCACTAGCCATTCTATGTTGCAACACGTTGCTGCGCTCCAGGTTCCATTTGCTGGGTCAATGCAGCTGGTTTGTTTGGGTCGCAAGGATCGCCAGGCGGACTTATCGCAATGGAGAGTGTCTGAGAGGCTGCCCCACTTGAAATGCCTGCCCCTTCGGGGCCCATGATGTTGGAAGATGTTGGAAGTACTGGAAGTATCCCATCATCCCATTATTATCATCTTTGTCTCTATGGGATGATGGATTCCTGCAGTATCTGTGTTGAGGCTGAAACCATCAACCTGATTTGCGTAACATACGATTGATATTGTCTATTTAAATGCGGTGTTGTCAATTCCAGATTCCATAATATTCCATCCATTTACCATCCATATACCATCCATATACCATACATATACCATACATGGATCCTATTCCATACATTAAAGATGGTATGAATTACACAGAAGCCAAACATCTCCGAAAAAAAATGGCTAGTTTCCTTCAGGTGAAGGTCAGGGGCCATCGCCTTGAGTTGCTGGAGATTGAAGCTGTGATGAAGCAAGAGGCTATTGGTTCCAACCGCGATTGTTGCGGTTGGATGTTTGGGAGTTGGATGTTGGAAGTGGAAATCATGGGAAATTGGAAGCTATATGGATTGCAGGAATGCGAGGTAAATCTGGAATATGGCATCTTGGATGGATCCTTTTTCCGCATTCCCAAGAATAGGACAGTAGACTCAGTAGACTGGCACTTGGGACTTGGATTTTGCAGATTTCAGAGTGACAGGACTGGATTTGCAGCACATTCCTCTTGGCCTTGGCAGGCAGAATCACGACTTTCGCGGCAGGTAGAAGCACTGGTGACCTTGTGTCCCATCACGTTGTGAGCTCAGTTATTTCAACCATTTTCAACACGGTGCGCAACCCGGTTCATCTCAGGCGAAGACTGGTTGCATATGTTCGGCCGTGGGAATCCCAGGAGTTCTGGACATTCGGAAGAAGCGAGTGGGGCACCGCTGGTTCCCCATTGAAAGCCACAAGAAATGCGACAGGATAAGACGTCAATTTGGCACTCGACTACGACCACTGTGGTCCGACCACTGTCATGTTTTGTTGTGTATCGTTCCGTGGAGCCAAGGCCTTTGTCAGCACAGGAAACAGAAACACTGCTGAAAGCCTCTCAAGGGAAGCTGTTGGCGCATGCAGTGTCCTGCTCTCAGCTACCTTGCAGATTCCTTGCAGACAGCATGACATATCTTGACTTTGCTGGACATAGAATATGGGGAATCGTGTTTGGTTTGGAAAGTGGAGTTAAGTATCGGGGCATGCAATGACAGTCTTCCGAGTTTGTTGGCCTTTCAATGTAAATTGGGGAATCTAAAATGGCCACTGAATGGCACTGAATGGCACTGAATGGCGCTGAATGGCGCTGATCCATGAAATCACCATGCAAGGCCTAGCAAAGTCATTGGAGTGGAGGACTGGCCGCGCACGTCCACTGGCAAAGTGGATCGGAAAGCCTGGACTCTCAGGGCAAAGACTGACGCAGAAGATTTAGATTCCGACAGAATATCAATGGTGTTCAATGGTATATATTTAGTAGAATATAGTAGAATATGTATATAATTATGTAATATATACTAGCCTATAATGATCTAAAATAGATGTTCTGAATCGTTCTGATATATTCACTGTACTCAAGAGGAGGCTCCGAACCCTAGTTGGGTGGATGTCAGGAACGGCGATAGAGGAGCAGAGTTCATGGAAAAAACACAATCAGGCCATCACGCAATGAGGCGCTACCGCAACCACAGACAGCATCGGTATCACCGGCGACATCATCCACCAAGATGCCGATAGATGCGTTTGTCTCAGCGTCTCATGGATGTCTTGTTGCAAGCTGCGCAAAATCCTTTTGGAGGGTCTTCAGTTGGAAAGTCTGGGAGAAAGGGACAAGGACATAGCAATTGCAGAGACATCCTCGGACCTTAAGGCCTCTCAGTACTTGCAACGCTCACCAGTGGCGCCTCATCGAATCAGAGAAAAAGGTGAGGGAGCAGACAGTGCACATGTGACAGGTAGATACCTTCATCTTTAGATTATCAAGTACAAAGTAGTTTTGAAGTTCTTGCAACGCATGCGAGCAGGTCTAGGTACAACAAGTTCATCCTTGCATGGACATAGACTTCCTTTGCCATCTTTTGCAGGAGAATTCTGGTAGAACTTGCTCAAACAGCTTGGGAGAATTTGTACTCTGCAGGTTTGCAGGTGCTGCGGGGCTTACTCTTCGGCTTGGTGACCAGCCGTGCTAATGCTTGGCGAATGTGTGGTTGCCAAGAAAATGTGGTTGCTGTCTGTCCTTGATGGAGTGTGTTCGCCCATGCCGGCGATTTAAGCCTCATTGGTAGTGATGATGAGAGACCTGGAGCCTCCCCCAAGATCCGGCAAGGCTACTGCTCCCACTGGTGTGGAATGGTTGGCAGCAGCTCTTGGTCCAGAGCTTGGAGTGCAGTACCCCAAGAACCTGTTCAGTCAGTTTGTACAGCAATATTGGCTCAATAGAAACAGGTCCGAGTTTTTAAAGATTGGGGGAACTTTTACATAATTTTCCTTCATTTTATATACATGTTCGATGCTCTTGCTGTTTTTGTCAGTGAGGTTCCACGGCGCAAGGGAAGCCTCTTCGCCCAGGATCTTGCAGTGTGCTGTCCTCAGATCCAGCAGTTGATGTCGATCATAAGCATCCAATTTGGGGCTTATAAGACTCCAATACGATCTTGTTGGGTGTCGAACAAGACTTTGGAACTCAGTTTTTTTCCCTTCGCGCAAAAGAACAAAAGAAAAAAGGATATATAGAGAGAAAGTCCTGACGACAAAAAGAAACTACTTCACAGAACGGCATATTATTCCTCAATAAATTTTCCCAGCCACTGTCAGTGATCAAACCACCGGCCTTACTACAAGTTGGATCTTTCAGAATTCGTCCGAGGCGACTGCCCTCTTTGAGCACAAGTGTGATGCTGGCTCTCTTGCCTCGACCCCAGCGTTTCAACTTGATCGCATGTCACTTCCGAAAGTCTCAGAAGGTCGCCATATAGTTTTGTCCATGGTTTTGTCCATGGTTTTGTCCATGGTTTTGTCATCTACACCCATTAATAATCATTGATATACGTATACCTTTTAGATCCTTTTAGTATCCCATTCCTACCCATGATTCGACGGATCTAAGGCCCTGGAATGTCCTGGTGGCTGCTGCAGCCCTGAGCGCTTGGCGCTTGGGCCGTCGATGCTGTGGGACGTGGATGATGTGGTGGATGGGCCTCAGCAGCCTGCAGCGACAAGTCATCCAGGAGCTATGACGATCAACGACTGACTGTTGTTAATTATAGTTATAATATTCTTATACTCTATTATAGTAGTAAATTATATCACAAAGTCAGTTCAGGTCATATTCTGTATATTATATATAATGATATATATATATATGTATATATACTATAATGTGATGTTATATAGTTTCATTGTATGCATAGCTTGTGGACCTATATGGCAAGAGCCATGGAAGATAGGTGTGTAGCTGCGCCTTCCTGCCCTGTCAGGATTTGGAGTGGTACAGCTCCTTGGATCAGACTCTGCGCAAGTTCATTTGGAATAAGAGCTTTGCTGGGGCCAACATGGCCCGGTGGTTGTAAGCTTCACGGACACGATATGACAGGATATTCTTTACCTCAAAGTTTCTGGGCATTTTGCTGAGCTGCTGAGACAGTCGAGTGGTGACTTCTCCGGTCCTCCCAGGTTGGTATCTTCATCCGACACGAAGCTTGGAGCTCGCGGCCAAAGCCTTCACGGGCTGCAGCTCAGCTGCATGTGACACCCAATGTTCAATTAAACACAGTGAAGTGGGAATATATGAAGTCATGTGTGTAACATGTATGTTACATATGTATAGTTTAGTTACTAGTTTCTCAGTCAGTCTTTGTGCTTGTGGGTGTTCTCAACATTCATGATTTTTGAGAAGCATGGAACTGCGTCCCCAAACAAACAAACAAATATATTAATATATACACATACATTACACAAAAAAATAGATTCGAGGCATTGAAACGTGAACAATACATGAGTGTCGCAGCGCGGAATCAACCAGATCATTGGCCATTTTGCATCAAAAAACTAATCGATGGTGGTTGGCGGATTTTCACACATTTGACTGAATTCTAGATAATTTGTGTTGTTTGGTACACGATGCGCACCTCGCTGTCGTCAGAGCTGCGCACTGTTCTCTCGTTTGCGGTTCACTTTGAGGTTCAAAAAAACCAACAAAAACACTTAGACATTGAACTCAGTCAGTCTCAAAGGCTCTGAGCGTTTGAGATTGAGATGACTCCATATTCGCTCCTTTGAGTCTGCTCCTTGCACCAAGGCAAGGATTTGTTTAGCCGTCTTCGTACTGGGTACCTACCTGCAAAGCGGCCTTGCGAATGGGACTGGGACGCAGCAGCCCAACGTCCACGTCAGCGTCCACGTCTAGATTATGTTCCTCAACTGATCTGGAACCGTTCGTGCTTGCAGGCAAGTAAAGAACAGCGAAGAGGCTAGGTATGGCTAGATGGTCATGGTGGTCGGTGAATTCATGATGATGAATGGATATGGTGCATGCTGTAGCATCTAGAAAACCGATGACCACGATGCCTGTTGGAATTTTTGATTCTGAAGCAGAAACTCTTCTGAGGTTTGGGTGGACCACGAACCTACGGGCATGAAAGAAAGCTCGAGTTCAGTCCATTCGGTTTCAGAGGATCTATCGCATGCTGAGCTCAGCCTCTTGGAGTACTTACGAGAAGAAGCCGGTGTTTGCCTGGAAGCAAAGATGCCTCTTGCCACAGCCTTTGATTCCTTGCGCCTGACTGCACTGGTGGGTGGTTTGCGTAAATCCATGGCACCTCAACTGACCTTGCGTGATGCTCTTGCGTGTGACACTGTGGCAGACTTGCTGAAAGTCATCAGCAGTCTGAGCAGACTGGTAGCAGAGAAGCAGCATGATGCTGAAGCAACACGATCCGCAGAGCCACATTTCTTCAAAGTCCGAGAGTGGCCATACATGTTTTCCCTCTCAGTCTGTTGGGCTTTGGAATCGGAACAGGTGGATGTTGCAAGAGTGCAAAGCGCACTGCAGAGTTTGCTCACAAAGCATGGCGCACTTTGCGTAAAACTAGCAGATCCTCCTGCCATCTGGGATGTGGCCATGGAAGCTGCAGCCAACTTGTCGTTGGCACGAGCCCTGTTGAATGCAGAATTTGGATGGCTGAAGCCACTTCAAAGCAGACAACAACGGGGTCGACATCGCAGAATCAGCAGTATCATGGAGTCCGTCATGGACTTCATAGGTTGGCTTTTGTGGACTGCATGGCCTCGGTTGCAGCATGAAAGAACTCCTGAAGTGAATCTGGATGTGGTTGAATGTGAGGATTCAGAACAGCTGGAATTGCGATCAACATGGCTCTTGGATGGCCGAAACGGACGTCAATTTCTAGAAAATCCTATACATGCCGTGCTGCTGACGGATGCTGAAACTGGAAAGTGTCGTTTGCACATAGCTGTGAGTCATGGTCTGTCTGACGGATTTTCAGGCTTGCCCCTGTTGCAAGACTTCATACAGTTCTACAATGGGCTAGCTACCACATTCAATGCGAACCAACCTGATTCAGCACAGAAGAGATTCTCAGGGCTTCTGTTGCAAGAAGCAAGGTTGAAGGGGGCCCTGATGCTTGCAGCCAATGACGTAGCTGATACCGCAGATATAGCAAGCTGGGCGCTACCTTCTTCATCCTCTGATGCTCTGTCATCATCATAAATCATAAAGATGATTAAGCTTTCTCGGGGGTTCAGGTGAACAATTAAGTAGAATCAGGGCCACTAAACTCCATCCCAGCATCTCCAGTATCTCCAGTCAAGCTTTGAAGTTCGAGCTGTGCAACTTAGGAAGGCTTTGATCATTTTATTTGGTTACAGGAGGCCTCGGTAAAAACGCTGCAATCCATTGTCGAGCAACGGATGTGGTGCTGCTCCCTGGATGTGGCCGTTTTGGCAGCGCTTGGCAGTGCACTTGCTCGTCTTCATTCCAATGTTCCGCTGCGTTTGCGCTTTGTGGCCTCTGCCAGGGATCAAGGTGATGAAGGCCGGGAGCAGTGGTAGCAGCGGTAGCATTGCCATCGCGTTTTGCAATGCTCCGTGCTACTGTGCCTCCGGGAGCATTGTGTCGGAATCCATGCATTTATTAATTGTATAATGCAATATCATACCATATATGTACAGTAGTGAGACTTTGCCCACTATTTGGTTGGGCTATGGAATCAAAGATGACATCTTGGCGTGAGTTGGACACTCAGGAAAGAATCCAGCACAAGTTGCCTCCTGGTTTAATGTTGTCGTTTCGCTTTCTCAAACACGCCTCCCTGGAACTGGAGGCTTTGTGGTGGCAGATTTTGCTGATTCCCGCGATCTTGACCTTGTCTTCAATCACGACGTGTCGGTAGAAGATGCTGCGCGGTGCATAGCAGAATGTGTGCGGCACCGGCGTTGGAAAGCGCCAGATCCCAGGACTGTTAGAAATGATTATGAAATGATTCAATGATGAAAGGGCAGATGCGTGTTTGTTGTTTTCATGTGTCCATGGTCGTTTGCCAATTCGTAACGGCAATGTTCTGACCCTCCAAGGGAGCCCTTGGCGGTTTTCTCATGTTTTCTCTGTTGATTTGATCATTTTGATTGTTGCACATCGTTGCACCCTGCAAGGACCAGCGGGGATGATCGCATATACATCAATGTACGTCCGTTATTGGAGGTCAGATCTCAGCCCAAGGAAGGTGAAGGTCAGAGATCATGGCATCAATGGCATCATATCACTCAATGGCCACCAGTTGAAGGTGAAAGGAATTGGGATCGGCGCAATGTCCACCATGCTCTATGGATAATGGCTGACCAAGTATCCTCGATGGAATGGGTGTTCTGTCTGAAGATACGGAATGATCGGTCTGATGACCAATACTTGGGCCGTGTGCTCGAGCAAATCATTCGAGATCTTGCACTGCAACCTGAAGTCCTCTTGTTGCCCAACCCTTCGCCACTTGCTTTGAGTACTATGTTTGTTTTGGCTACGTAAACTTAAGCCCCCCCCTGAAGCTTTGATTAGTCTTCGATAATAGAAATTTGACCTAATGGGCCAGAAATCTCAGAAATTAGTTTTTCGACAGTTTCTTGTTTTGACACGGACAAGTGTCCAGGCATGCAGTGGCAACCAAGAAACGGTCCTCAGAATTGCCAGAAGAGATCCGGAAGCAGTGCAAAAAGTTGTGCCAGCTGACAACCTACACACAATTACACACATTAATTCCCATTAAATCACCATTGAATCACCATTAAACCATATTAAACCACTATTAAATCCCATTAATGGAAACCTTCTAAGATCGCAAAGCTCCAGGAATTCGTTTTGCTCTTCCCGTTGTTTTTCAGCGGCAGATCAACATAGCCATACTTAGTGTTGATGGCCAATACCTTCAGCCACGTGCCACGTGCATTTTGTCCGGAGCAAGTCATTTACCATTCGGTGTGGGATGTAGATGGATGTAGCATGATGTAGCATTGGCATGCATTGGCATCAATTTGGATGAGAAGCGGGGACGTGTCATGGTGTTGAAGCCACGACATGTCGTGATATTTTTGGGCAAACGGATTCAACGGACTGCGTCCCTTTGACTTGGCATGACGAAACCGTTGGTAAGATTGACCGGACCCTTGGTCAGATCAACACACGGCCATAAGTGTTCTCAACACCGCAGCTGGTTCAAGAGCCAACCAAAGACATTGTGCATATGCTGTATATGCATTAACAACTCATGGACTTTTGGGAGTAGTCTTTGGCAAGTGTTGCAATTGGATGCAATTTGAATAGCACAATGCACAATGCTGCACATACAGACTCTACATCTTGGACGAGTGCATTTCAGTGGAATAGCCCAGGAGATCATCTGACGTGACACCAGTTGCAGCTCAGCGCATCAGCCAAGTTCGCCAAAGTTGCAACGATGGCAGTTGTTGGGCAGACCAGTGAAGCAAGTGAAGACCATGAGACCGGCAGCGAGGAGCCATCTTGATACAAAAGCTGCAGAGTTGACTGGTTTTGTCCTGTGACCAGATACGACCAGATATTGCAGCCAAGTGTTCTGAGGATGGAATTCCCAGCAGTTTTGATACCTGTTGTATCATGTTGCGATGTTTAATATGTTTAATGTTTTTAGAAGTTTTCTTGGCTGTACTTCGATTCTGTTGCTTCAAGCAAGTGGCGTTTCATTTAGATTCATTTAGCAGCCTGCAGCTTGGCAGGATTCTTCATCAATGCTTGCCAGTTTCAATTGCTTGGAAGCACCGGCGCCAAGAAGTCGAGCACCGGCTCAGATACAGATGGTGCCAGCAGGACCGTGACTTTGAAAGACTCTGCAGTGATCCTATATGCACAGGGCAAACCTTTACTTTTCAGATCTTTTACATCTTTTGGATTCATTTAGTACAATGTACACATGGCGAACCTTATTTTGGTGCAAGGTGCACATCGTAGCGGAGTGCTGTGCTGGTTCACGGCTGTGTGTTTGTGTCGTGCATTGCCACTCTAATCGCTTGTTTATGCCTTTATCCAAACAGTGCTTTGCGAGGGTGGGTGAGATTGTGTGTTACCAAAACTCGCACCCGGCCCTTCAACTGCAGCATGCTACAGTGCATAAGTTGGATAATCAGTACTTGGGGGTTAATCCATTTAGATATTCTGCTGCGGGGTGCTTCGGAACACCTCGCTGAGTTTGGACAAGCCATGGAGCCTGATAGATACACAAGGAAGAAACTGCGGAAAACATTCCGTGGCCCATGGCAAGGAGCTTTCTACTCCACTTACCACGGTCATGACACGCGCGGCTAAACAGCAAGAGCTCAGGAAAAGAAGAGCAAAAAATTATGGTGGGGTGAAGAATTTGTGCTCGAGTGACTGGTGCCCTTCTAGTTACTCTAGTTATTACATTCCTTTGTTCGTGTGTGTTTGCAGTGGATTTCAAGACTAAGTACTTTACATGCAAATTTTGAATACAATTTGCCGTTCCAATGTCATGCATGCTGTTGCACAGGTGTATCTTCCAAAACCTCTTGATGTGTCAAGTCTGGGTTTCAAGATGTTTCAAGCAAGGTTATCTTGAACGATTGCTGGATGGCCTTTTGCTCGTACACGGAGAGTCTACGCCTGTGATACCTGGCTCAGACCTGCACATTCAGCAGGTTTGTTTCCGGGATTCTGCTAATTTCTGCTATGTGTTTGCCATCCGTGCTGGTCCATGCTGCCAAGGATATTCTTGGCTGGAGACTCCTCGCTGGATAACAAGACATGGCTGTTCAATCAGGCATGTACTTTGGCATGCTTGGATGTCCTATCCCCAAGCTTCAAAAGCATGCAGTCAGCATTGCAGATTATCCGACATTGAAATCAGATTTGCTTTGAGATGTTCACTTTCCAAGACGCTTTGATGCAGAAAGAACTTCACTTCTCAGCGGTTCTGTTTGCAGGGAGCTCCGGCAGACTACTGGCGGCCACCCTCTTCACATGCTCCAGCCGTGAACGGCTACCAGACCCTGCTTGATCCACCGAGGAGTTGCTTTGTGCAACGATGCGAATCGATGCGAATGGCAACAATGTCCAGTTGCAGCAGTTGCACTTGCAGCCTCTTTGAGACTGATACATATTTGCAGTATTTTGATGTATTTTGTAGCACCCAGCAATCTACGAGGTATAGCTTGCGCTTGACTTTGCTTCTTCCAGGATGGTTTGTGATGTCACCTACTGGATGAACCAAATCCTGCAAGACATGAATGCAAACGCAATTGCGCTGAACACAGCCATTGAAGCTACGTGTTGACCTCAGACAAGGCAGTTGGCAAAGCCTAGCAAAGCTGGAGTGCAAGGCACGCAAGGCACGCAAGGCACTGCTCAGATAAGGACACTCGCCAGCCGGGTCGGTGGTGTGCAATGCTGCGTGGTCCCTTCTTGCTGTGGCCTCTACGAACAAGAGGTGCCGAGAATCATCATATGCAGGGACTCAATATATATAATTATATATATATATAAATATTGATGAAGGAAAGAATATTCTTTTGACTTCAAGTCCTTAGTCTGAAAGACTTTCAATCCTGAAAATTCATACTGGCACAGCCTTTCAAATCTACCTTTGCTCCGCCAGGAACTCATACGCGATCGGATTCGCAGCTGCGACATGCTAGTAATTTCCGTTGGTGGCAACGACATTGCTCTAGCCCCATCCATTTGCACCGTGCTGGCCATGGTGCTTCTGAAGCTTGCCTTGTTTCGGACTGGTCGGTGGTTTGACGAGATGTAGCTTGAAGATTCTCATGGCTTCCAAACAAGTGAAGCTGCGCGCACTTGAGGATGATAACACCGTGGCCACTACTATTCTGCTTTCATCCAGCAGTAGCATATTTCATTGGCTTATTCCGCTTTCAGGCAGGTTGCTTCTTTGTCTCGATTTTCATCAACTTCAAAGCAGATTGAAGCCAAATTGAAACTCAACCACGTATTAATGTCAGGTGCAGTGCTACGCAAAACGACTCACAGCGGTGACGCGACCCCGCAAAGTTGGCGTTTGTATGATTTACAATTTGGACGAGAGGAATGGCGAGTCACCCAGCTGCACAGAATTGGAGTTTTGGTTTTCCCTTTGTATGAGTTTTGGTTTTCCATTCTGAATAGTAGAAACCTGGTCCCATGTGTAGTGAAAAGATGTGAAAGGAAAAGAGCCTGGAATTCTTGGAGCCTCGCGGCTTCGCCGCTTCTCGATGCTCAGGTCCTGGGCCAACCTGGCGCTTTGCGCACTGTGCTACACTTGCTTTCCGTGCTTTGGCAATGTGGTATACCATCCCATACCATCCCATACCATCCCATACCAGCCCTAATATTACCATAATATTACCATATAAATATCATAAATGGGTGGTAAATACCAAAGGGTTCACACCGATCACTGCTGTCAATGCTCTCTCTGAATCTCTTTGATCACACCCAGGAGCATGCTGCAGCGAAGGATGAGGTGTGCAAATGGTTCAAAGTCCGATGAAGTCATGTTCTTCCATTTAAGTAGAGAGCAGGAAGAGCAGTGTAGCCTCGGATGTATGAGATATTGATACGCATAATATAGAGATAACCTGATTGAATTTAATTGCATATTAATATAGCGCAATGGATTTCTAATTACGACGTGGTATGCTTGCGAAGGCTTGTCTTCGAGCTTGGAACTTCCAGGATCCAGGTGCATCAGCGTTTGATGCAGCAGGATCACAGATGTTTTTCACTTTTCTTCCAGCATGCTCCAAGTCAGCCTCAGCTCGTTGTGTGTATCCATTGTACAGTTTTTGCTGGAATTTCTAGAATTAGTTGTGCAGTATGCTTTGCCACGTTCATTACCAGCTTGCTACCCGCGCTTCAAACCGTTGAGGTGCCTGGAACCGAGATTGTTCCGATTTCTCTTGCGGATGCGCTTGATGGCAGATGCACCGAGGCGTAGCTGCTTTGCTGACCATGACTGAACCTGCTGAACCTGCTGAACCTGCTGAAGCTGCTGAACCTGCTGAACCTGCTGAAGCTGCTGAACCTGTGTACATTTACGTGTTGCGGATTGCGCGCAAATACAACGCCATATGTCATATGCCTTGCTTGCAGACATTTGGCGAAATTTGCACGGAAAGTGCTTCAATCTTGACAGGACTACCACCAAAGAGTGGAGCCAAGTGTAATTGGAGGGCAGAAGATGGCACGGCAGCGATCTCAGCAAGTATCATCATCCAATAGCAATCCTACATTGCATTTTCCCTTGTCCAAATTCAATGCAAACGCCTAGGTTGATTCTTCATCGATTAGGATGGCCTTGCCAAACTCCACAATACAGATATCAAAAAATATTAGAATGTCAGATAGAATCCTCAATGGATCCTTAATCGAAGGAAGTTTAGAAGTCAAACTTCCGACAATATGGAGAGATGAAAAGCAGAGCAGGGAAGAGGCATAGAGAAGAGAAAGATTAGAAGAAAGAAGATTAGAAGAGAAAGAGTAAGAAAACAGAAGATACAGATGCGCGAAAAGGTAGGAAAGTCGCGAAACACTGTGTTTTTCCAATGATTTGTGGCTCCGGAGGGTCGAAAAGTAGGCTCGCTAAAGCGGCGGGTGCGGAGCCAGCTGGCCAGAGGAGAGAGGAAAAATTGCACGCCGTTGTGGCGCGAAGCAAATTTCCAAGTGAAAATGTACAAAACACACCATTCTCGGACCACTTTTGGAAGTTGAGATGTCAAAAAAGTGCGCGCCGTTGTGGCGCGAAGCACATTTCCAAGTCAAAATGTACAAAACACACCAGGTTCGGACCACTTTTGGAAGTTGCGATGTCGAAAAAGTGCGCGCCGTTGTGGCGCGAAGCACATTTCCAAGTCAAAATGTACAAAACACCTCAGCTCCGGACCACTTTTGGAAGTTGAGATGTCGAAAAAGTGCACGCCGTTGTGGCGCGAAGCACATTTCCAAGTCAAAATGTACAAAAACACACATTTCGGACCACTTTTGGAAGTTGAGATGTCGAAAAAGTGCACGCCGTTGTGGCGCGAAGCACATTTCCAAGTCAAAATGTAAAACACTACGGTTCGGACCACTTTTGGAGGTTGCGATGTCGAAAAAGCGCACGCCGTTGCGGCGCGA
>CAMXCT020000189.1:0-72491 GCA_947184155.2 Cladocopium goreaui
AAGAAGACCAGGGATGAGCCAGTTCCTGATGATCATGCAGAAGGAGAAGATGAGGAGCCTAAAGAGGAGGATGCAACAGTTGCTGATGATGAGCATCGAAGCTACCCCAAGGTAAGGAAATGTGCCAGAATGATCAAAAGTGGCCAGGTGTCAGAAGATCTTCAGCAGCTCTATGAAGAAGAGGGCTCCAAGAATTCTCTTGAACACCAGAGGCGAGTCTGTGTTTGCTCCTGGAAATACCCAGTGTTCGAAGTTTTCAAGAAGAACTCTGAGATTTGCAGCAAATCTCAGATTACTGGGTTGGCTTAGGTTGTGGGCAAAATCCAGGGAAACCAGCAAGCTTTGAATGATGCAGAAACAGAAAATGACGAAGGTTGAGTAGATCAGAAAAGATGGTTTATCCTATCATTGTCAGGACAATTATAGCCCAAGCATGTGCCCTGCCCATGGTTTTCTTGCATGGGTTGGCCAGCAAACTCCTCACCAAGGATGAGTTATTCGCAGATGAGTCAATTCATGTCGAGCAGGCCCTGGAGCCAGCTTGGCACTGGAGCTAGTTGTGGTGGTAGTGGTAGTGGTAGTTGTGGTAGTGGTAGCAGTGCTTCCTCTACACCAGCTGTGGTTACTTCATCCTCAGCATTGCCAAAAGCGATTTCTGATGCTCCTGTTAAACTGAGCTGGGCAAGTGTGCAGCATGACATCAAAGAAACCAAAGTGGTTCAGGAGCGACTGGGTAGAGACAAGAAAGACCAAAAATCAATGATACTTTGAAGGATGCCCTCACTGAGCTTTCAAAGACAGAATGCATGCTTGGACAATGCTTCATTGCCAAGTATGACTGGTTCATTATTGCCATGATCTTGTTTCATGCCGTTTCTGACTTTTCCTCATTTTTGCCATGCTGTTGTTTCATAAATTTTGTCAGTGACACAAACACTACCCATGATCAAATCATTTGATCCAATCCAAGTGCCAAGGGAAAAACATGAGACCCTGTCAAAATACATGAAATAAACCCATGCACATATGTCAGCAGCACGTATATAGTAACCCCAAGAGAACATCAGACACATACCATATAACAAAATAAAATAAACAAATATATATGTAAAAACTAAGTGAAAAAAACATAACCCTTAAAAATTACCTTGAAAAAGGTTCTCAATAATTACCTTCAAAGGTAATTTTTTTTTAACTAATAGTTTAAAAAAATCGACCAAAATTATCTTCAAAAAGGTAATTTTTTTAGAGTTACCTATTTTGCTCCAAATAACCTTGCCTGACCTATAGGGTAGGCAGCAATGACGAACGCAACAGGCTGATCCGGCCTGGGCGCTTGGGAGCCTCATTTTTGTATGGTAGCAAATGTTTGCACAGCGGCGGCCTTGCAGAAGCCAGCTGCTCGTCGAGCTCGAAATCCATGACAGCAAAACAAGACGAAAGACTCTTAGGAGCCTCTCCGCTGCCCCTGACAAGCTCCTAAGGAGAGGGCGGTTTGACCTCTGCTTAGGAGCATCGCCGTCGTTGGCGATGCTCCTAAGGAGAGGACGCGGAGAGGACGAAACTGAAATTCCGTTAAGCGATCATGCAAAACATACCATTGTCCTCTCCGTGTCCTCTCCTTAGGAGCATCGCCGTCGTTAGCGATGCTCCTAAGGAGAGGACGATTTGACCTCTCCTTAGGAGCTTCCAAATACTCGTTCGTCGTCGCTTTTGGCTCCAGTTGTTTTAGTGGTATTTCTGACCCGGCCGTTCCCTGCCTCGGACACGAGAGCCATTGGCTGCTCCGGCCAAGGCTCTCTCCAAAAACTTCTTGCCCAGGCTTTCGGACGAATGGACATTGAAATGGTCTCAGAAAAAGGACCTCTATGGTAAGAAGCACCTCATCTCTGTGGGAGGCAAAATAGAAGGATGGACGAATATGGACGACAAGCCCAAGGTCAATGACCGTGCGAAGGACGCGCCAGAGCCAGTGTGCTTCTTCAGCCCTCCCATTGAGCTGATGGAAGAGCTGTTGCACACATTCTTTGGGAAGATGGATGTGGATCTGGGGGCAGCAGATGGCAAACTAGCTTTCGCTTGTTTGCAGAACAGAGTGGCCTACCTTGGTGTCACCTACAACGAGGTCCACAGCAAGCTGTTGGAGGGACTTGACCTGATGCAACCCAGCATGGCATACCCGTCGAGCCCTTTTTTCAATAACAACTATGCGCAAGCCATCGGCGTCGTGACCCACACTCCGACTCCGAAGCCGAAGCCAGGCCCAAAAGCAAAGACAGAAACAAAAAAAAGGAAAGCAAATGCGTCTGGGAAACCGAAGCCCAAGCCGAAAGCCAAGGCGACTGAGGAGCCTCCGCCTAAAAAAAATAAAAACAAACCAGGATGGCAATGGCGATGACAACAATGAAGGAGACGAAGAGGAGGATGACGTTTGGGACCCGCTGGTTGCCGCCTAGCTTGTACGACTTGTGTGTGTGACAGGAACTAGCTGCTCCGGCTAGTCCTGTTCATGCACTGGCAAAGCAAGTCGAAAATTTTGAAATTTCGATAGCTCAGCAAGCAGACGGCAGGTCTGGCTGCTCCGGCCGTCCTGCCACATGCAATGTGCTGGCATTTTTGGGACGTTAGGGATCAGATTTAGCTGCTCTGCCTAAAATGAAACACGTGCAGCCTCAATGGTTCCAATGCTTCAAGATTCAGAAACTTATTTCCTTTCCTCGTTCCCCGAAGGAACATTTCTCGTTGAAACCATGCAAAGTTATTTTGGTGTTTTTTTCCGTACATGGATTTACCGGTTGCATCCCACCTTGCAAGTTTCGTCTGAAGCTTCTTTGTTTATCAGGTCAGCAAACGAAGTCTAATGGGATTGAAACGTCATTTCTTATAGGAGATATATGATGGTTCGGCATGCGTCTGCACAGTGGTAGGAAACAGGTTTCTATTATACATGGTTTTCTCGTTTACTTCTTTCTTTCAAAGTTATTTTTGATTCTCGTTTTTAGCTGCCCCTGCCACTCCCCTGACTTTGAAGAAAAACAAGGCCCAAAAAAATTCTAAAATTCCGCTAAGCAAAAGTAAGGCTGAGCCAGGATCAAGGAGGCCCGAGCCGAGGATGGCATCCAGTTCTTCTAAAAGATCATGCCGTCTGTCCTCTTTGATCTCCAACTGCATCAGTCTCAAATTGTACGTCACACCCAAAATAGTGGGCTCTGACGAGAGCTGTAAGCTTCTTCTGATCGAACTTCGCGCCAAGCCACCAATGAACTTTTTCGGCGACTTCTCGAGCGCTGGCTGCTGAGCTGGCTGGCTCGAAACCATATTTGTCGTTGTAGAAGCTGAACGCCACAAGCTTGAACAAGGATACCAAGATCTCATTGATTGCTGCAGAACGTCTGTTGTAGTTGTACACTGCAGAGACTAAACCAAACGAGTGCCCCACCATGACGAAGAAGGCCGGGTTACCCGAGCTGGGGGATTTCAGGCAAATCACAGAGAACTTCCTCTGATCCGGCCTCACCGCAACTTGCCTGTAAGCCTTTCTCTCGTCAAGAACCCAGCCGAGCAGTTCAGCGTCCGGAGCAACTGTCTGGAGCCTCCGCAATGCTGCCACATTGACATCTGTGGAGGGTAATTGGAGCTTCTCGCTGATCTCTGTGATTTGGTTGATCAAATTTGTTGTGGCGCTATCACAACCCCGCACTTTATTCTTCTGAACTACTTCGAATCTTTGACAAGATCTTGGTGACCTCCTCCTCAGTGGTAAAAGGGCCCAAGCAAGAACCTTCTTCCACATCTTCCATGGTTGCTTCCCAGATTTTGAGCAAATTCTCCGTGACCGGGACCCCTCTCACCCTTTTGATGATCTTGGCCCGGAGCTCCCAGGCCCTATCCAAAGCGTGTTGAACGGGCAGAACCTTCTGGGCTTTCTCGAAGGGAGGCCATCGCCCTGTCGGAGCAATACGGCCCACAATGGGGAAACCTTCGAGCAGAAAGTTGGGCAGAGAGCGGTCCACCGATTGGGCTGCCGTGAGCATCTCCTGATACAGAGCCACATGGCATACTTCTCCAAGCCGAGCATGGGCGGCGTCGGAGGTGCCCAGCAACAAGCGCCGCAAGGCCGCATCAGGCTGCTGCATAATCAAGTGCACAGACACTGGCAAAAGAGCTTCGGCACGAACTTGCTAGAAATTCAGCGCGTCCAATCGCAGACGCAGAACTCGCTGAGGAGCAGTTGCAACAAGCGCGATCGCCTCTTCCAAAGCATCATCAAGTGAAGGAGGACGAGAAAAAGGGTGAACCAACTGGAGAGCAAATTGCACAGCCTCACCTGGCTCCATTTCCAACTCAAACAAAGGCTTGGCCGCCCCTCGCTTAAGCTGGTAACCTGCAGCGAGCGCCTTTTTCGCTGTGTCAGCTTGGCGATGCCCTTTCCAAGGTGCTTCTGAGTGAAGGGCACGTTTGCGATCAGCACTGGGCACACAAAGCGCAAATGTTGGCCTCAAATGAGCAAATCTGTGAGCAAAAAGTTGGACTAGCTGTTGCGCAATTGTTGCACAAAGAGCATGCGGATAAACTTGAGCTTGCTTCGTTTTAAAAACCCATTGTTGCCGCTGTGGGTCCCACACCTTTCCCTTGAGCTTCTGATGGACGTGGCCGCCCGGGCACGCGACTGCAAGCGTCTCGAGCAGCTCTGAGGAAGAAACAAACCTTGTAGGCTTCTTCCAGGGCGTGCCAAACGCACACTGATCACAGTCGAGCTGAAAGGCCCGGGTGCGCCTCACAAGCTCAAGAAGCTGGGGCGTGGCCCAAAGCAAACTGAGGAGGGGATTCTCGATCATGAAGTCCCCGCCAAAAGCAAAAACGAGCAAGCATGCTTCCACTGTCCTTTCCAAAAATAAAATTGCCCAAAAAGACCAGCATCTCGTCTTCCCAGCGCAGACCATCCAAGCCGAGCGGCTGCTCCGCTGACCGCAGGGGGGGTGGTCCCCCGTCCAACTTGCGAGCAGAGGTAAAAGTATTGCAAGGCGTGCCACAGTGCAAGAAAAAGACAATTCCAAGCGCCAAAATCTGTAAGAGCTGTTGCCAAAAGTGGCAATCCACCAGATCACGGGGCGTTGGCACCATCGGCGATGGCACGATATCGACTGGGGGCAGAACTGGCACCCCAGCCAATTGGCAAATGCACTGCCTCCGTGAGGCCAGCCCGACCTGCAAAGAGCTCCAAAAAGAATGGGCCAGAGCCGAGCAGGCTGTGGCGATCACGCAAAAATTGTGTCCCAATCTGGCAGCTGCTGCTGAGAACCAAGCTCCGCTTTCTGATCAAAGGAGGAAGCCACCTGATCATCATTCGTGGGGCTGGTGGCAGCCGCCCAGTTCCCAGGTGGAGGATCAAGCTCCACCTGGGCGGGAACCTGAGGCAATCAGTGGTTGCCGTGCCAAGAGTGGTTCTGCCCACACTCGGCACAGCTATGCTTGAGCTTACACTGATCACCAAAACGACACCCCAAAGAACTGTTGAAGAAAGGGCAGCGCTTCCCGCCCGTGTACTTGAACGAGATGATCTTCTGCCACTCCTTGGCGGGGACCCGCTCGTCACGGGCTGGCTTCCGAGCTGTCTCCTTGGCGGATGGCGCCGTCAGAGCTTTGGCTTTCTGCAGCTGCGCCTTCTGGCGATCCCGGCGAGCTTTGTTCTTGCGCGCCTTGGCCGTGGACTTGGGCTCCGGCGACACCGAGCGGGCACGCTTCTTGGGCGTCACTGGTGCCGCCGACAAGGTGGCTTGCTTGTACTTGTCGAGCTCAGCGCTGGAGCGAGCGTCATTCCAGAGCTGCTTGTGATTGTCCAAGACCTCCACAAGGGCCTGCGAGAAGGTCGTGAACTTCTTGCGCTGGTCTGAGCTGACACGATGGACCTTCTTGCGGATGAGGGTGTCCACCGTGAGTAGGAGGGCCAAGCCACGGTTCTCATGCCGCCATTCCTCGAGCTGAGCCAAATACTTGAGGGGGCCCGCAGCCACTGAGAACTCGCAAATGTTGAGGTACTCAAGGGTGATAAAGAACGCGTGGAGCTTATCCATGACCTGCGCCTCAGAGCTCGCTGTGGCCGGCTGATCAATCATGACCACCCGGAGCAGATCCTCTGCGTTCTTGGTCAAGCCGGACTTCTGAGCAATGTTCTCGTTCCTGGTGCGAATTTCCCCAACTTCGTAGAAGTGAACAAAGCCATGAACAAGGTAGTCTCGCTGGACCCTCTCAACGAACTTGCGATGTGGCTCACGATGGGGAGGCAGTAGAACGTCTGGGTGTCTGGAGACGAACGTCTCGCGGAACTCCGCATGATCTTCACCAGGAATTTCCGGCACCTTCGACGGATCTTCTTCCATCTTGGCCCTGCGATTGGCAAAATGATCCTGCATCGTGCTGCACGTCTTCCATACGGCAGCAAGGCTGGTCAAGGCGAGCTCTTGAGCAGGACCATCGGCGCCAAACGAAGTGATGTCGGGCACCAAGCTCTTGAGCGTGTTCTTCACCGAGGCAATATCATCGCCGAGCATTGCAAATGTCTCCACGGTGAGCAAACCCGAGGTCGCAGCCAGCTTGCACAAGTCTTGCGACACACGCTGTCGACCAAACACTTGCCGGAGCGGCAAATCAGGAGTTTTGTCAGGATCATAAACTGTACGATCCACCATGGCTGATTGAGCGTGTCGAAAATGAGCACGGAGCAGAAAAAGCTGCCCAAAACAGGAAAATTAAATAACAACAGGGGAAAGAAGCAAAAGTACGAAATATCATGTGTGTCAGAGCCCATATGGACGTCAAGCACCGCCTTAACTGCAAACGGGAGGCCACTGGCTAGCGAGCATGAGCAAGCGCAATCTCAGGACGGGCTCGCGAGCAGTGCTTGCAAAGCATGGAGAGCTCTGGCAAACAAGAGCCCACGTGCGTGCACTCGTCCAACTTGAGCCTCCCGCATGCGATTGCCGCAGGCTCACCTGCCGCTGCACAGTGATACCGGCAGTCATATGCTGCCGCTGAACCATTGGTCTTGACAAAGAACTGGAACTGGTCAAAGGCAGAGGGATCCTCGCTGTCGAGCACGGCATCCTCGGTGCCCTCTGCCGGATGGGCCTGGACGAGCATGTCCTTGACCAACTGCTGCTCCATCTTCGCGGGAATGGCAGAGCGATTTCTGGTGTA
Source organism: Cladocopium goreaui (assembly GCA_947184155.2). Taxonomy (NCBI): domain Eukaryota; class Dinophyceae; order Suessiales; family Symbiodiniaceae; genus Cladocopium; species Cladocopium goreaui. The sequence continues at coordinate 7,198 of CAMXCT020000189.1, forward strand.
CTTCAAGACGAGCGGTCCCGGGTTCTTCCAGTTGGCCTGAAGTCCAATTTCCTCGGTACTGCGGCCTGCATGAACTGCCGCATCCAACATGGTGACCCTTGCCGAGTGGGCTGTGAGGCCATTGACCGTGTTGCACAGCTCCTTGAACTCAACATCCGAGCCCTCGTGGTAGTGGTTGAGAGCGTAGCTTCCAATAAACTTGAGCCACTGCACTGACCTCCCCTGGGCATCGACTATTGATTCTAATCAATATTCTCGAAATAAATCAATATTTTTCGTTTTCTAAAAATATTGATTTCTGTATTGATTTCGCTATTGATTTGGGTATTGATTCTGAAGCCGCCAAATTTGATCAGATTTGATCAAATTTGATCAAATTTCGCCTGATTTTGATCAAATGTGATCAAATTTGATCAAGTTTGATCAAATTGCACTTTCTTTCGTTTTTGACATGCTTATTGATTTTCCACAAATTTCCTTGCTGGTTTTCTATTGAAAAAGCCAGGCTCGAAATCAATAAAAATTATTGATTTTTGTTTGAGAATATTGATTAGAATCAATAGGTGATGCCCAGGGTCTGGTACTGAGCTGGAGCTTCGCGAAAGGCTTCCCTCGAGTTGAGGTCGCGCATCCAGAAGTCGCGAGCCAACCCGAAGTGCTCATTCTGTAAGAGCTGCCACCCTGGCCGCAGCCAATCTGATCCAGAAAAACTCACATGCGGCACGACAAACTTGGTGCCCCTCCGTTTTCGCTCCACCTTGGTCTGCCATGCCACCCCGAAGAGCCCTTCTTCATTCAAGACGAGCTCGTCGGGACGAACGTGCATTGCATCGTCAAAACGAAGGGAAGCAAAAACCATGCAGAGCCACCACCAAGTAAACAACCTGATCGCCTCGGGCTCCTGTTCATCCACCACAAAGAGCTCCATCGAGCGAACGACCTGTGTTGGGATAGGCACTGCCTCTTTCAGAGTACGAGCACGTTTGCTGATCACTTCTGCCTGGAGCGCTAATAGCCCTTGATGATCAACGTCCGGGCACTCAATAGCGAGCTTGGCAGTTACCCACTTAACAGAGGTTCTAAAAGTAGGGATTACAGAGGGCCCACATTCCCTTTGGTCAAGAAAAAGAGCATACTGAATCAGCTTAGAGCTAGTTACAGGAAATAATTCAATGCCCTTGGCCTCGGCCCAGGCTGCAAACCGCTCCCAATTGGTCACGTGGGTGACCATGGTCCGAGGAGCGCCTGAAGATAGGACGAGCTGTCTCAAGCGAGCCACTTCGGCGTGGGACAAGCCCTTCTCGTTGGCGGTGTCGAGCAGCAGTTTTGAAAATGTTCCTGCCTTCCGACCGATCTCCTCCAATCGAGCTGCCCACTTCCAGCGAGCTGCATTCTCCTGGTCAAGCAGCGGTGTTGCTGAAGGGGTTTCCGAACTAGCCTTCAAAAACTTCCTCGGGGGGTTGACTGGATGGCCCGAGAGAGCTTTAATGGCCCCTGCCCTACGAGCTTTGGCCGTTGCAGCACTGATCGGAGGATCTGGTGCCTCACACAGCCCAAAGCCGAGCTGGTTGGCCGTGCTCTCAAAGAACGCTCGCTCAACTGAACAAGCTAAACCAAAACTGCTCCAGCATGAAGGTCGATCGCACCAGGTCATCCCTAATGCTCTCATCCAGCTTAGGAGCCCATTCAACCACCTTTTCAACGAACTCGTGGCCAGACCCTACCTCCATCGCCGCGACGAATGCCAAATTGGCAAAGGGGGAGCCCTGAATTGCCTTGGCAAAAACATCGTCGAAAACTGGCAAGGCAAGGATCTTGCCGGCCCATCTCTCAGGGTTTTGAGCCATGACTGAGAACTGGCTGAGCGATGGGGTCCTAGACTAATGACGCTTCCTCAGACCTTTGACCTAAGAAGCCTCATAAGTATATAAGGAACAAGTGAAAACTCCAAAACGATCATATAACCATTAACGAAAAGGGCGAAAGGGTTTAGAGCAAAGGGAAGCCAATCTGAGCAAAGAACTATCCTCCCTAACTCAGAACCCTTCTGCCCCCAGTAGTGCAGAGCCACGCAAATGTGAGCGTTCAACACCTATGACCTAAGAAGCCACCAGATATATGACAAAAACGATATCTGGGCTGAACTGGCATATGACCATTAAGAAGCGCATGGGCCAAAACGTCTTGAGCTGGATGGCTAACCAAGTGAACGAAGGTCAGCCCCTCGCAGCCCAGAACCCTTCAGCCCGCAGTAGTGCAGAGCCACGCATGAGTGAGAACTCGACACCTATGACCTAAGAAGCCTCCAGTATATATAATATGCAGAACAAACAAGGCTTACAAGGGCATATAACCATTAAAAAGAGCAGGACCAGAAAAGTTTAGAACTGGATGGCTGACCACAGAAAAAGTCAGCCCCTCCCAGCTCAGAACCCTTCTGAGCGCTCACGGCCCCCACTAAGATCCCGACCTCAGATCAAATGAGAAGCCACTTGAACAGCCGAGGTGTATGACATGTGTGCCCACAGCGAGAACGCCGAGACCACTCATGTATGAGCATGTCATAGTGTTCATGCTGAGCAAAGCCTCATGACCATGCTACAGAACCCCATGGAGCTCATGAACATGGTGACAGAGGGTTGATAAGAGCAATTGATAAATGAGTTGAACCCTCACCAATTACATAACACCATAGAACACACCAAGGACTTGCAGAATCCGATGACTGACTCTGACTCTGATCAATGAGTCTGTCTCTCGTGACTCAAGCTGGTCCTGGGGTCCCCTGAACTGCTGAGGCCTCTGCCTGAGCCGTGATGTCAACTCCAAATTAAAACAAACGAAAACAGGTGTGTAAAAAGAATGCGACCGTTCCACAACTTGCACACACCATACTCATAGCTCCAAAAACGTGCTTAGAGCACAGGTGAGCGCGCTTCAGCATTCTCTTTCTCACACGCGATGGCCTGAGTCTTCAGGCAAGATCTGGCTCATTGAGCAATTTCGCCTCCGGGGAGGACTGGAACATGTTACATAAAGTTCCCGGCTCAGCACTCCTCTACCTCTTCGACCTTTGGCTCTGGTCCGAACGAGCGAGGCACCGATGTGGTGGAGCCACCCGCTGAGACGCCGGTCACCACAGTCCTGACCTGGTCTAAGAACGCCTGTGGTGTCACAGCAGCATCAGCTAAATGTTTACCCTACGAGCGTCTAGAGAACGGCGCTGAACAAAGACCACACCTCCACCATGAGCCGACGCCTGGGGCGCCTGCCCCGCCTCAGTCACCGAGATCGGGACATCACTCGGTGGAGCCACTAGCAATGGAGCCATGGGCGGTCCTGTCAGGGCTTGCAGTTGCCCAGACGCCTGGTCCGCTGGGATCGCAACAGGCCCACCTAGAACTGGTGGAACTACTAAGGCGCGATCGCCTCCTTGGGGACGATGACCTTCTGTGCCTGAAAAAGAGGAGCCTCACAGGTCAAGTGGAAATTGTTCTGATGCGTATCCACTGCGACCGCACCCACACTGTGTCCGTCAAAGACAGAGCTTCTGTAGCGGCTGTCCAGTGAGCATGGATGCCTGCAAGCTGACTCATTTGCATAGTCTGATCAGGCCCCTCAACTCTGGCATGTCGATCACGACACCACTTGGCGTTCTGCACGAGCGTTGGGCCTGAGACCCTTGAAAGGGTGAGCCAGGTGGACGGCACGGTGATCTGTGAGCATGCCAAGTCCACATCATCACCTGCTGAGCGAAATCTGAATTCCAGCCTGTCTGCATCGACTCCGATCGAGTCCGCTGATGACAGAGCAGTCATTCTGACTTCGAAGTGGCAGAGAGGGAAATCCAGAGCAACCACAACTCCCTTCTCACTGCAGGCATAGATCCTGCCTCCCACTTCAAAACTCACGGCGATCACCCTCCAACCAATGAAGATCGTCACCACCACCGCAGGCACGAAGAGCTCGTCCCTGAGCAAAGGAATGAGACCGTCATTGATGTAGTTGAGCTGGACTGTCATATCCGAGTTGGAACGATAGCCTCTAAGCTCGAGGTGGAGGAGCAGCTGGCCCTCGATCTTGATCTTGACGTCAGCCCACGTAGATGAGTCATCCCTCATGAGCGGCCACCGAAAAGGTTGGAACGCCGCATGGGACAGGACATCTCCTGTGTCAGAGTCCCAACGAGCGCATGGCACTGTACCATAGCTGGTCATGGATCCAACCAAAATGAACTTGTACCCGTCCATGGCACGAACGTAGAAAATGTTCATGTGGTAGCCATTGTTGGGAGAGCGCAACAGCTGCCGATCGGATAAAATGTTGATGCCCGATTGAGCATTCAGGAGGATCTCATCGACAAGCCAACCCTGAAAAGGGCTTGTGATCCTCATGTCCCTGTTGTCGATGATCAGCACTGATCGCTCATCTTGTCCTGAGCCGAGCTGCCTCACAAAAGGTGGCAGCTGAAAGTTCTGGGGGCTCAGAGCATTCTGGCCGAATCTGGTTCCCGAGCAGGTTCTTGGCCGCCTGTGTGGCTGGCGCTGTGCCCCACTGATGGAACGTAGCACCGCTAGGAGCTTGAGGAGCACTCATTGGATCACCCATGCTGAAATTGGGTGGTGGAGCATCATCATCGGTGTCCTGATCCCCGACAGGTTGGCCTTGAGCTGGCTCAGGAACGACTGGTATCGAAGTAGTTGGCTGAGCAGCCTCAGTTCTCGATTCCACCCCCTTCTCTTCATTCACTTTCATCCATGATCCAACTCCACTTGCACTGTCATCCGGTTTCAGCTGATCAGACGCGCGCTGGGCAGCCATTGCATGCTGACGAGCAAGTGGAGATGGAAACGCAGGGGGGAACTGAGACATTTAAAGTGATCACTCCCAGGCCCTAGAGCAACCAACCAAAACAGGCAAGAAAAATCCCTTAGGCCGGAAGTGATCACTCTCTTGAGTCCAAAATGGCATAGGTGATTCGTCCTGAGCAAGGTCGAGATCATGATGCAATACTCAAGATCAGATCACCAAATAATCAAGTATAAAAATATATTCATATAAAAATGATCGAACGATATATAGAATGGAGAAAGTTGAACAGTCTTCTAGAGTCCTTCGCTTGTTCCAAGCCTACCGCGCCGTTAACATGCAAACAGATTTTTAGATCATGGCATTGTGGAAGGCAGGGGGGGAAGTTTAAATAACGAGTTAGATTTTAGATGATGGCATTGTGGAAGGCAAGGGGGGGGAAGTTTAAATAAAGAGTTAGATTTTAGATTATGGCGGTGGGGAAGGCAATTGGGGGGAAGTTTAAATAAAGAATTAGATTTTTAGATGATGGCATTGTGGAAGGCAAGGGGGGGAAGTTTAAATAAAGAGTTAGATTTTAGATGATGGCATTGTGGAAGGCAAGGGGGGGAAAGTTTAAATAAAGAGTTAGATTTTAGATGATGGCATTGTGGAAGGCAAGGGGGGGAAAGTTTAAATAAAGAGTTAGATTTTAGATCATGGCAGTGTGGAAGGCAAGCCGGGGGGAAAGTTTAAATAAAGAGTTAGATTTTAGATGATGGCATTGTGCAAGGCAAGGGGGGGGAAGTTTAAATAAAGAGGTAGATTTTAGATGATGGCATTGTGGAAGGCAAGGGGGGGAAATTTAAATAAAGAGTGAGATTTTTGGATGATGGCATTGTGGAAGGCAGAGGGGGGAAGTTTAAATAAAGAGTTAGATTTTTAGATCATTGCATTTTGGAAGGCAAGGGGGGGGGGAAGTTTAAATAAAGAGTTAGATTTTAGATGATAGCATTGTGGAAGGCAAGGGCGGGGAAGTTTAAATAAAGAGTTAGATTTTAGATGATGGCATTGTGGAAGGCAAGGGGGTGGAAGTTTAAATAACGAGTTAGATTTTAGATGATGGCATTGTGGAAGGCAAAGGGGGGAAGTTTAAATAAAGAATTAGATTTTTAGATGATGGCATTGTGGAAGGCAAGGGGGGGAAGTTTAAATAAAGAGTTAAATTTTAGATGATGGCATTGTGGAAGGCAAGGGGGGGAAAAGTTTAAATAAAGAGTTAGATTTTAGATGATGGCATTGTGGAAGGCAAGGGGGGGAAAAGTTTAAATAAAGAGTTAGATTTTAGATCATGGCAGTGTGGAAGGCAAGCCGGGGGGAAAGTTTAAATAAAGAGTTAGATTTTAGATGATGGCATTGTGCAAGGCAAGGGGGGGGAAGTTTAAATAAAGAGGTAGATTTTAGATGATGGCATTGTGGAAGGCAAGGGGGGGAAATTTAAATAAAGAGTGAGATTTTTGGATGATGGCATTGTGGAAGGCAGAGGGGGGAAGTTTAAATAAAGAGTTAGATTTTTAGATCATTGCATTTTGGAAGGCAAGGGGGGGGGGAAGTTTAAATAAAGAGTTAGATTTTAGATGATAGCATTGTGGAAGGCAAGGGCGGGGAAGTTTAAATAAAGAGTTAGATTTTAGATGATGGCATTGTGGAAGGCAAGGGGGTGGAAGTTTAAATAACGAGTTAGATTTTAGATGATGGCATTGTGGAAGGCAAGGGGGGGGAAGTTTAAATAAAGAGTTAGATTTTTAGATGATGGCATTGTGGAAGGCAAGGGGGGGAAGTTTAAATAAAGAGTTAGATTTTAGATGATGGCATTGTGGAAGGCAAGCCGGGGGAAAAGTTTAAATAAAGAGTTAGATTTTAGATTATGGCGGTGGGGAAGGCAATTGGGGGGAAGTTTAAATAAAGAATTAGATTTTTAGATGATGGCATTGTGGAAGGCAAGGGGGGGAAGTTTAAATAAAGAGTTAGATTTTTAGATCATGGCATTGTGGAAGGCAAGGGAGGGAAAGTTTAAATAAAGAGGTCGATTCTAGATGATGGCATTGTGGAAGGCAAGGGGGGGAAGTTTAAATGAAGAGTTAGATTTTTAGATCATAGCATTGTGGAAGGCAAGGGGGGGGAAGTTTAAATAAAGAGGTATAGTCACGGACACCCAGTTAGCAGGAACCAGCCAAAGCAAAGTAGTAAGCAGGAGGGTCTTTTAGGGATTCATATAAGGTCCCGTTCGGAGCCCGGAGCTGCTTACTGCCCTGGTCAAATTATAGGGAGGGTTCCTGCTTACTGCGTTGTCCCTACTTTTCGTGGGGAAGAGGCTCGGTACAAGGCATTTTTTTTCCCCCGCATGATCTTGACACTAAGTCTACTGCACCTGTCTTGACACTAAGTCTACTGTACAAACACTTCAGGACAACGGAGGTGTAGTAAGCAGATTCTAAAATTGTCTTTGGTGTATGTTCATATATCTGCTTACTACAGGTGTTTGTACTTAGGCCTTACTTAGGTCATTTCTTATTTGCCTGGTTTTGGCCTCTGGCAGATGCAGTAAGCAGATCAGTCTCTGCTTACAAGGCGTCCCCGACTATAGATTTGAGATGATGGCATTGTGGAAGGCAAGGGGGGGAAAGTTTAAATAACGAGTTAGATTTTAGATGATGGCATTGTGGAAGGCAAGGGGGGGGAAGTTTAAATAAAGAGTTAGATTTTAGATGATGGCAGTCTGGAAAACACGGGGGGGAAAGTTTAAATAAAGAGTTAGATTCTTAGATGATGGCATTGTGGAAGGCAGGGGGGGGAAGTTTAAATAAAGAGGTAGATTTTAGATGATGGCATTGTGGAAGGCAAGCCGGGGGAAAAGTTTAAATAAAGAGTTAGATTTTAGATTATGGCGGTGGGGGAGGCAATGGGGGGGAAGTTAAATAAAGAATTAGATTTTTAGATGATGGCATTGTGGAAGGCAAGGGGGGGAATTTTAAAATAAGAGTGAGATTTTTGAGATGATGGCATTGTGGAAGGCAAGGGGGGAGTTTAAATAAAGAGTTAGATTTTTAGATCATTTGCATTTTTGGAAAAGCAGGGGGGGAAGTTTAAATAAAGAGTTAGATTTTAGATGATGGCATTGTGGAAGGCAAGGGGGGGAAGTTTAAATAAAGAGTTAGATTTTAGATGATGGCATTGTGGAAGGCAAGGGGGTGGAAGTTTAAATAACGAGTTAGATTTTAGATGATGGCATTGTGGAAGGCAAGGGGGGGGAAGTTTAAATAAAGAGTTAGGTTTCAGATTATGGCAGTAACGAAAACACGGGGGGGAAAGTTTAAATAAAGAGTTAAATTTTTAGATCATGGCATTGTGGAAGGCAGGGGGGGGAAGTTGAAATAAAGAGGTAGATTTTAGATGATGGTATTGTGGAAGGCAAGGGGGGGGGTTGAATCCCCTTGAAGGGTTTCTCAGTGTTGATCATTCCCCCGGCATGGTGCCGTGATGGTTCCCCCCCACCCAACCTAAAGGGTTGAATCCCCTTGAGGGGTTTCTCAGTGTTGGTCATTCCCCCTGTATGGTACCCTGATGGTTCCCCCCCCAACCTAAAGGGTTGAATCCCCTTGAGGGGTTTCTCAGTGTTGGTCATTCCCCCTGTATGGTACCCTGATGGTTCCCCCCCCAACCTAAAGGGTTGAATCCCCTTGAGGGGTTTCTCTGTGTTGATCATTTTCCGTGTAATGTTTGTTTATGATGGGGTTCCAGAAGTGACGCCTCATTACCAATGGGGAAACGGAAAACCGACTCGCCCTCGACGCCGAAAAGTGCTTTTTGTGTTGGAAGTGAGTCAATGTTTGGTGTTGGGAGTGAGTTCTTGGTGTTGGGAGTGAGTCGGTGTTGAAAGTGAGTTGATTTTTGGTGTTGGAAGTGAGTGGTTAACCGTACCATGTATCGGCCTTCTTGGTGTCGTGAACAAGGTATCGGAACTCTGCTCCCTCCACGACCTTTTACTGATTTCAATCTGTCCTACATTATGCGCCTCTCGTGTCACAGGGCCCTTCCAGAAGGACATTTGCCCTAGACTGCTCGAGTGTATATTTAAAAAGTTGCTCCTTTCAGCTCGTTTCATTCCTCTTTTTTCGGGCTTTTTGCCGCCTCGGCTTCTACGTTTCTTATTCTTGCTTGAAATTTAGCTTTCAATATGACCAATCGTGATTCCGTCACTGCCAGCGTGCCTTCCCCTCGGGATCTTCACATGGCTTCGGAACATGAACTGGATGTCCCTATGACCTTGACCTCAGGAGCTGATCCCTGTGCCTGGTGCTTCCAGTTCTTCCAATCCCACCTTCCAACATCATGCTCCGCTTCAGCCGACTCAATGGCGTCAGCATAATGTCCACACTCATACCTTAAAGATCTTTGAGTATGGCAATCGCTCAGCAGAATGGATGGTGGAAGAAAAGGATTCATCGGGACACGCTCGCGTCCGTTCCATGGAACCATTATTTTACGAGTCGTTGGTCATGTTAAAGATCGACATGGATCTGCAGTTGATGGCTGGCATCAGGCGTCTCAATTGGCCAACTACTGGCGTTGCCATTTTGGGGTCCCAGAAGATCCTCATCCATACCGCGACTATGACGCCCCAGAGGGAATTGAGAACACGGATGGGCCTTCCTTCGTGCCCCATTCATCACAGCCCCCTGTTCCGATCACTCAGCTGGCCTGGCTCCTGCACAGCATTTTATGCCAGGATCCACAGGGCAATGAGTCTATTTTACAGGCTTTGAGCACGGCAGCACCAACCTCATCGTCAGTAACACCCCTGAGCTCGGAGTCCCTGAACCATGATGGTCTTGCTCAACTGGCTGGACACCTGGAGATCCTATCGAACGTCCTGGCCCAACAACGTGCTGTAGCTTCTGAGATTCCTGATGATCATAGCACGTAGATCCAAAATGTCTGCTTTTAGGTTTCTTTTGTTCACCTGCAAATCACTGGCATTTTGATCGCTTCGATCCGTGTCCAGCGGTGCATCTTCCAAAAAAGTCCCGCGGCAGCGGGGCGTGTGTGTGAAACATCTGAAGAGATGTATAGTAGGCGCAGATGACACGGGACTTTGCGGCTGATTTAGCCGAGGTTTTTTGGCACATGACATATGGGATTTTTGTATGGATTTTGCTATGGTTTTTTGAACACATGACATGGGAGTTATGCGCCGACCTAACGGGCAGGTATTTTCCTTTTTTTTATAGATGACATGGGAAAAAAGTCATCAAATTTGAAAGAATCTTGGGACTTCCAGGAAAACACAGACGTCCAAGATGGGAAGTGGCAGGTAATGACATGGGAAAACAATTTTTTCCACAGGAGATGGGGCGTCCAAGATGGGAAGTGGCAGGTAATGAGATGGGAAGACGTATTTACCACAGGAGATGGGACGTCTAAGATGGGAAGTGGCAGGTAATGAGATGGGAAGACGAATTTGCCACAGGAGATGGGACGTCCAAGATGGGAAGTGGCAGGTAATGAGACGGGAAGACGAATTTACCACATGACATGGGACGTCCAGATGGGAAGTGGCAGGCAGTAATGAGATGGGAAGACGAAGTTACCACATGACATGGGACTTCCAAGCAGGAGATGGGCCTTCCAAGATGGGAAGTGGCAGATAATGAGATGGAAAGACGAATTTACCACAGGAGATGGGACGTCCAAGATGGGAAGTGGCAGGTAACGAGATGGGAAGACATATCTACCACAGGAGATGGGACGTCCAAGATGGGAAGTGGCATGCAATGAGATGGGAAGACGGATTTGCCACAGGAGATGGGACGTCCAAGATGGGAAGTGGCAGGTCATGAGATGGGAAGATGAACTTACCACAGGAGATGGGACGTCCAAGATGGCAAGTGGCAGGTCATGAGATGGGAAAACAAATTTACCACAGGAGATGGGACGTCCAAGATGGGAAGTGGCAGGTAATGAGATGGGAAGACGAACTTACCACATTAGATGGGACGTCTAAGATGGGAAGTGGCAGGTAATGAGATGGGAAGACGAATTCGATGGGACGTCCAAGATGGGAAGTGGCAGGTCATGAGATGGGAAAACAAATTTACCACAGGAGATGGGACGTCCAAGATGGGAAGTGGCAGGTAAGGAGACGGGAAGACATATTTACCACAGGAGATGGGACGTCCAAGATGGGAAGTGGCAGGTAATGAGATGGGAAGACGGATTTACCACATGACATGGGACTCCCAAGATGGGAAGTGGCAGGTAATGATTTGGGAAGTGGCAGATAATGAGATGGGACAACAAATTTACCACAGGAGATGGGACGTCCAAGATGGGAAGTGGCACAGGTAATGAGATGGGAAGACCGGTGTACCACAGGAGATGGGACGTCCAAGATGGGAAGTCGCAGGTAATGAGATGGGAAGACAAAGTTACCACATGACATGGGACTTCCAAGCAGGAGATGGGCCTTCCAAGATGGGAAGTGGCAGATAATGAGATGGGAAGACGAATTTGCCACAGGAGATGGGACTTCCAAGATGGGAAGTGGCAGATAATGAGATGGGAAGACGAACTTACCACAGGAGATGGGACGTCCAAGATGGGAAGTGGCAGGTAATGAGATGGGAAAACCAATTTACCACAGGAGATGGGACGTCCAAGATGGCAAGTGGCAGGTAATGAGATGGGAAGACGAGTTTACCACAGGAGATGGGACTTCCAAGATGGGAAGTGGCAGGTAATGAGATGGGAAAACCAATTTACCACAGGAGATGGGATGTCCAAGATGGGAAGTGGCAGGTAACGAGATGGGAAGACAATTTACCACAGGAGATGGGACGTCTAAGATGGGAAGTGGCAGGTAATGAGATGGGAAGACGAATTTACCACAGGAGATGGCACGTCCAAGATGGGAAGTGGCAGGTACTGAGATGGGAAGACGAATTTGCCACAGGAGATGGGACTTCCAAGATGGGAAGTGGCAGGTAATGAGATGGGAAGACAATTTACCACAGGAGATGGGACGTCCAAGATGGGAAGTGGCAGGTACTGAGATGGGAAGACGAATTTGCCATGTCCAAGATGGGAAGTGGCAGCTAATGAGATGGGAAGACGAACTTACCACAGGAGATGGGACGTCTAAGATGGGAAGTGGCAGGTAATGAGATGGGAAGACGAACTTACCACAGGAGATGGGACGTTCAACATGGGAAGTGGCATGCAATGAGATGGGAAGACAATTTACCACAGGAGATGGGACGTCCAAGATGGGAAGTGGCAGGTAATGAGATGGGAAGACGAATTTACCACAGGAGATAGGACGTCCAAGATTGGAAGTGGCAGGTCATGAGATGGGAAAACAAATTTACCACAGGAGATGGGACGTCCAAGATGGGAAGTGGCAGGTAATGAGATGGGAAGACGAACTTACCACATTAGATGGGACGTCTAAGATGGGAAGTGGCAGGTAATGAGATGGGAAGACGAATTTACCACAGGAGATGGGACATCCAAGATGGGAAGTGGCAGGTAATGAGAATTTACCACATGACATGGGACTTCCAAGATTCCGTCCCCAGCTTCGAGCAGGACGACAAACAGCGGGGCGACAAATTTCACAAAACGGAACGGGGACGACAGTGGGGACAGCAGGATAGGGAAGAGTGGGGAGAGAGTAAGGTGGAGAAATGTCTGGTGCGCGCTGTGTGTATGCACAGGTAGTTCATGCAACTCTATATACGAAGTTTAAGTTTTTTAAAAGATTAAGTTTAAGTTCATGCAAAGTCTTACTAGCAGTAGCCACATACATATATGATGCATATACACACATATACATTCATATATAACTGCAGGCTAGGTATTCATCCTGGAGGATCCAGTGGCCTCCGTTCGAGGTCCGGGTGGAAATTTCCACAATATTCTATCTCCATTGCACTTAGAATATTCGATAATGAAGATATCAATAAAAACATTACTTCTTGCTCAATAGCTGCTAAATAGCTGCTACATAGCTGACACTTGTTACTAAATAGCTGCGCAATAGCTACTGAATAGCTTTTAAAAATAGCTGCTAAATACGTGCTAAGTAGCTGCAATGGCTGCCAAATAGTCGCTAAATAGTTATTAAATCACTACCCTTTTAAGGAGGGGGGGCGTTGCAAGACACAATTTAGAGGTTTTTGAGGGAGGTGGTCCTGTTAAATGTTGGCCAGCTTTTTTTTTTTACTGCGTCTTATTTGCAAGATTTCATTTTAGTAGGTCCCCTCATTCTTTGCGGGATTTCATTTATTTTATTAAAAACAACGCAGGGGAGCGTTCAATATTGTCCATTGCATTTTTGAAAAAATGTAAGAAAATGAAAAAATGTAAAAATATAGTGTGAAGGTCTGCAAATAGCTGCAGAATTGCAGAAAATCATAAATGCAAACTGGACGTGTGTAGGTCCCCAATTGCCTGGTATTTCCAATACATCAACACTTTTTCTATACCTTTTTTATCATGTCCACCTGTAATATAGAGGTATAGAAGGTATATTATTCCTTGCAAATTACTGGAAAATCCTTGAACTCCAAATAAATGCAAAAATTAGATGTTGGAGGTTTTCAAATTTACCTCCTACCTATGGAAAAAACAATAGAATACAAATAAAAAATTCAAAAGGACTTCAAATGGACCTCAAAAGGACCTCACATGAACCTTTATGGGGTCCCCATGGTAAATCCCCTGTATGTGCCTACATGATCGAACTTAAACACCCTTCTGCCACGGTTCCTATCTAGCACCCCTTATGACCCTCCAACCATAATATAATAACAATCTGCACATGTGTCATGTTGATTCTGAAAGGAACTGTGGAACCTGAGGTGTGGGATGGTTAAATTTTCAATCTTAGCTTTACCTTCTTTTTCGAGCACTTTCTGCAAGGAACTATGGACCTTATGTATGGGATTGTGTTTTTTTAATCTTGTATTTACCTTCTTTTTTAAGCACTTTCTGCAAGGAATTATAGGCCTCAGGTGTAGTATGGTTACATTTGTTTATCTCATTTTTACATTCTTTTTAAGCAATTTCTGCAAGGAATTAAAGACCTCAGGTGTAGGATAGTTACATGATTCTATCTTATCTCCACCTTCTTTTTTGAACACTTTCTGCAAGGAATTAAGGACCTCAAGTGTAGGATGGTTACTTTTTTATCTCATGTCTGCCTTCTTTTTTAAGCACTTTCTGCCAGGAATTATAGGTCTCAGGTGTAGGATGGTTACATTTTTCTATCTTTGTTTTACCTTCCTTTTCGAACACTTTCTGCAAAGAACAATGGACCTCAGACATAGGTTGATTACATCCCCACAATCACAAAGACACCTCACAAACAGTTTACAAACTGCTTGCGGATATTTAACAGTTTTTACCTCCCCCGCCCTGCTATCCGTAGAGTACCGGGGGGGTTCGGGGTACGGGGTGACGTATCTCTTGCGGACCTTCCACCCCCCATTCCCTAAATGTAAATCTTCCGGGGCACGGTTTTTGACGTAGGAGGGGTCTAAGATACATATGGCCTTCCCCATCGGGAAAATATACGCAGGGGTCAAAATTGTTGCTTACATTTTTTGAACGCCTCCCTTGCTTACACCCCACGAAAAGGGTGGTGATGTTATTAAATAGCTGCCAGATAGCTGCTAAGTAGCTACTAATAGCTGCCAAATAATCACTAAATAGCCGCTAAATAGCTGCTCAATAGCTGCGAAATAGCTACTCAATAGCTAAAGAGCGGCTAAATAATTGCTAAATAGCTTCTAAATAGCTGCTAAATAGCTGCTAAATAGCTGCTCAATATTTGCTCAATAGTTGCTAAATAGCTGCTAAATAGCTGCTTAATAGGTGCTAAATAGTTGCTAAATAGTGGCTAAATAGCTGCTAAATAGTTGCTAAGTAGTTGCTGAATAATTGCAAAATAGCTGCTAAATAGCTTCCAAACAATTGCTGAATAACTACTAAATAGGTGCTAAATAGCTGCTAAGTAGCTGCAAAACAGCTGCTCAATAGCTGCTAAATAGTTACTGAATACCTGCAAAATAGCTGCTAAATAGTTGCAAAATAGCTCCCAAATAGCTGCTGAAAAATTGATAAATAACTTCTACTTACATAGCTGCTAAATAGCTGCTGGATAAGTGCTAAATAGCTGCTAAAGAGCTTCTAAATAGCTGCTCAATAGTTGCTAAGTAGGACAAGGAGGTGAATGGATTCATGTGACTTTGGAATATTCTAACTGCTAATTGTTTTTCGAATATTCTAAGTCGAGCTGTGTATCATTTTGGAATATTCTAACTGCTGACGTTTAATTTTGGATTATTCTAACTGCTAGCAGGTAGTTTTACACTCATATACTATCTATGTTCAAGTGGGAAGTGAAATGTACAGTGTGTGAGTTAGTTGACATGACATGTTTTGCATCTTTTAGAGCCCAAACAGTTGCAGAGGTCCCATGTCATGTGATTTTTTTCCGGGGCGCTTTACAGATGACACGGGACTTATGCACTTTTCTTTCTTTCACTTTGCGGATGACATGGGAGTTTGCGTTTTTTGGGTATCTCCGACTACTCCCATGCCATCTGCAGGTACTACAAAACTTCTAATTTGGGATTCCTTTTCACTGCTTGTTCTAGATTTGCAGGGGGCGACAGGGTCGCTGCGTCGCTGCATGGCTGTAGCCAACGAAGCTCCATGCAGTTGACTAGGATATGGAACCTGATCAGCTCCACGTACTTGCATCCAGTTTTTTATTTCCTCGTGATGAGCAGTGGCTGACCCAAGAACCACCATGCCGCCTTCAACCATCTTGATGTCAATTCTTTTTCTGTACGGTTTTCGCAATCTGTCAAATTTTTGAGATAGGTCTCCTCACGGCCTCCGGGCACACGGGCACACGGGCACGCAGCCGATCCACGGGCACACGGGCACACGAGGAATCCACGGGCACACGGGCACACGGGCACACGAGCAATCCACGGGCACACGGGCAACCGGGCACACGGACACAAAGCCAAATCACGGGCACACGGGCACACAGGCAATCGACCGGCCCGGGCAAGGGCCCACAGTCAATCCATGGGCACAGGAATCAAAGATCATTAATTAGATTAATTAGATTAATTAGATTGATTGATAGATAGATAGATAGATAGGTAGATAGCTAGCTAGCTAGCTAGCCAGCTAGCTAGATAGATAGAGTGATAGAGTGATAGATCGATAGATCGATAGATCGATAGATCGATAGATCGATAGATCGATAGATCGATAGATAGATAGATAGAAAGATAGGATAGATAGGATAGATCACATAAAGATTTAGCTAATTTGGAGAGTAATGCTCTATTGGCCATTTGTGGAAGCAGGATGGTATGCCAAATGATAGGTACGGGACGGTTGGTACGGGTTTGGGTGCGGGTACGGGTGCGGGTACGGTACAGGTACGGTACGGGTACGGTACGGGTACGATATGGGTACGGTCGGTACGGTACATGGGTACGGTTTTCGTACCCATGTACCGTACCCATGTACACCCATGTATCGTACCCGTACCGTACCCGTACCGTACCTGTACCGTACCCGCACCCGTACCCGCACCCAAACCCGTACCAACCGTCCCGTACCCATCTAAACTCCTCAGCAAGAACCCCTCCGCACCATACGTCATGAACCCAATAGAAAACAGGGTTTTCATTGCTCTTGAAATTAGCTAAGATCAGATAGATAGATAGATTCGATAGATTAGATAGATTAGATAGATTAAAACAACCGCCGTTTGCCAATTCGACGTTTGCACAACCTCCGTCCTTTCACACTCTCAACACGCCACATTACAACACAGCCATGCCAGGTCTTCAGCCACTTCCACACTACAACACAGCCACACCAGGCTTTCCGGCGTCATCACCACAGTGTGGTTCATCCTTTACGTACAAACCCACATCACATCCAACCAGCACAACACCGGTACAACCATTACCAACTACGCCGGCTTCACAGCAATTTCCACCCACCACTGTTCCAACTCCACCACAAAGCCATGCAAAGCACAGCCGTACACGATCTCGCACCACACGGACAGACATGGGCATCAAAGCACGCAGCGCTGGCCACACCACCAGCCCACCGCACAACATCACTCCCAGCAGCGCAGGCGACACCGTTCCAGCAAGCACAACCACCGACCTACAGGACAACATCCACAACCTACCGGGCACGAACACCATCCGTCCTTTCACCAGCAGCACCACCAAACACAATCGCAGCCAAGACAGGTGACGCTTGGATTAAAAAACAGCCAGTTCCCAAATAACACCAAGCAACACGACTTCACTATGCCTTAAGCACATGCCATCAGCTTTTGAAAAAAGTCCCAAAAGCAGGGCGAAGCACTTTTGCAGATAAAGCAGCATCAACGGCTTGCCAGTGACGGTGGCGGCAGAGGCGCGCAATGAAGAGCTCTACAAGCTGCTGCTGTTTGCTGTTTCTCAGCTCGAGTGACTAGCCCGTGACGATCCGAATCATGTACAGTTTTCTGCGGCATGCGCAACTTTTTTCGGATGCCTACAACATTTTCCACCCGAAGATGTTTATGATACTCTTTCTTGTCGAACATTCCTACGGGTTGCCGTGGGCTTTTATTTTCTTCATTGGTGTTCCAATCGGTTTCATCAACCATCATGTAGAAAATGGAACCGACGATTCGACCGAACATGTTTTCAAGTCTGCTCGCACATTTGTACAGTAGCAACAAATGTGTTGCAAATCAAAGATTGTATTTATCCTTCTTCATGCATTTGTTACACCAGGGCTCAACATTCACCTTTCGAGCACAGAACACTACATTGGCAGCACCATACATACATTGCACGACCGTCAGAACACCAGACAACGCAAGCTGATACAATTACAGCGAACACAACCTGTGTCCTGTGAATTGGCAATACATTGGCTTTGCAGCCAGAGCAATTATCACCAGTTTGTGGCATTGCCGTTGATTTGCACAAATACAACACTACAGACACGAACATTAGAAAACGACCTCATCCAACAATGAAGCACATATCCACTAGCAGACATCGCAGTCACCGCAGATCTACCAAGCAACACCACACACGTTACACATCACAGCACAGATCCACCACACCACGTCACAGGCGTCACAAATCGCAGCACCGATCACGTCGCCCACCCACTGTCAAGATCCAGATCCAATCACCGACCACGCACAAGACACAGAACAACATCTCTTCGCCAACACACTCCACCACGTCACCACACTTCACTACCACAACCTTCATCACGACCACAACCACTTCCACCACCACCATTATCACCACAGCACCACAAGCAACCGCCATATTCAACCTCAGTTAATTCGAGATCCACCACCTCAGCCACCTCCTCCACCAACACCACCTCCACTACTACCAGCACCACTTAGCCTGGCCGATCAAATTCGGTCTGTTGCCATGTCCAGGGCCACTCGTCACACCACAACACCGGTGCATCAAAGGTGTCCTGCCGCTGCCTTGGATCAATGCGGGGTGTGAGATGACCATTGCAGGGCATGGCATGAAACATTGGAATTATACAAGGAGTGCAACGGCGATGCTTACCTTGATCCGGTGTGCACCACTTCCCAGGGCAATGGCATCAGCATCTAGCGATCTGCACATAGGAATGACGGAGCAACGACCACATTTGTTGACTTACATGTTGACTTGGTGACTTACATGTTGACTTGCTGATCTTCCTTGGCCACGACCATGCAGCCCGCGATGACAGCAATTGATTGGTTTGCGCAGTTGGTGAATCCGTCACCACATGGCACACCACCAACAACCCCTTTCGCGCCACCATTCTCTCCAACTCAACACCACCACCCACCAACGGGACACACAGTCCCACAACCAAGGCGTCTTTTGCCAACTCCACGTTTACACAACTTCCGACCCTTTACACTATCAACACACCACATTACAACACGGCCTTGCCAGGTCTTCAGTCACTTCCACAATACAACCCAGCCTCGCAAGGCTGGCTTTCAGGCATCAATGCAGTGTGTTCCACCGTTCACATATCAACCAACAGGATATGCAATCAGCACAGCGCCGACACAACCGTTACCAACTACGTCGGATATTCACTTACCAATTCTCTAACTCTACCACAAAGCCATGCACAACACAGCCGCACACGCTCTTGCACCACGCGGAAGCACAGATCCACTAGCAGACATCGCAGACGACGCAGATCTACCAAGCGACATCACGCATGTCACACATCACGGCACAGATCCACCACACCACGTCACCTGCGTCACACATCGCAACACTGCTCGCCTATTCTAAGATCCAGATCCAACTCCTGAACACGCACGAGACGCAGAACAGAATCTCGTAGCCAACACACTCCGCCACACAACTACAACTCACCACCTCAACAACCACCACGACCACGACCACTTCCACCACCACCATTACAACCACAGCATCACAGGCCCCGAGATCGGCGTTGGTACATCCACTCAACACTAGCAAACATCACCAGCATATACCAGCATTTGGGTTCGTGAGCCTGATCCAAGTTTCATTGCACCAACACGGCACCTACATGGACATGAGCATGATGACGTTGAGCTACCGTCACTGTCGATGGATGTGCAAATAAGAGGCTGCTGAGTGGACAGTCTCACCTTCGGATCACACTACACTGCAGATATACCATTATGTCAAATACTATGATGTTATGTTATATAACTATCTTGTGTTTTCACAACGTCGATGGCCTCTTCCATGTGCTTGATTCTGATTCGTATCGCAGGTTTGACTTCGAGCCCGAAAAAACTAGCAGTTAAGTCTCAACTCCGTGTACAGACAGCAGCCTTGCCACTATACAGTTTGATTTCCCGTGGATTTTTTACTTCAACCAAAATTTCATTGTTGGTGAATTTTATGCTTGATTCTTTATATACATTGATTTGATCACAAGCAATTTCACAGTTTGGTGTTTAGACTGATTGGGTCACAAAACAATTTCAGTGCTCATCAATGGCGCCCATAGATCTTGCGGAGCGGATCAGCTTTTCCACCGTTGATTTGAATTGAATCATGACCTCGTGGCGCGGTGGCAGCGGTCTTGATGACTCTTAGCATGCGAGACAGTACAACAACAACACACCACCACCAGCACAACATACACGCACACCCGCCCCACCCACACTAAGCCCACAAGGCACAAAGCGGCACGACCGCGACTTACCAAGCACATTCCAGCCTGACAGTCAGCATTTTGACCAGCACAAGCAGCTCAAGCACAATCGGAACCATTACCACCACAACGGTGAGTTCTACCTCAAGTACATCAGCCAACAGCACCAGCACAGATACCTCCAGCATACCCTTAACCAGCGCCAGCACTTCCAGCGCTTCCGCAACCAGCGTCTTCACAAGCAAGACAAGTATACATTAATAAGCACATCAACAAGTATTTCTAGCACATCAACAAGCCTGACCAGAACAACTACCAGCACAACGGCTTGCACTACTTCAAGCATATCAGCCACCAGCGCAAGCACAAGCACTTCCGTCACATCTTTGACCAGCGCCAGCTTCTCCAGCAATTCTGCAAGCAGCACCTCAAGAAGCAGCACTTCAATGTCCAGCACTTCAACCAGCAACACAAGCACGTCAATCACATCAACAGGCATGTCCGGCACAAACAGTTCCAGCGCAAGCACTTCAAGCCTGGCCAGAACAACTACCAGCACAACGGCACGCTCTACCTCAAGCACGCTCTACCTCAAGCACATCAGTCAGTAGCACCAGCACAGGTACCACCAGCATATCGTTGCCCAGCGCCAGCTTTTCCAGCACTTCCACAACCAGCACCTTAACAAGCAGCACAAGTACATCAATAAGCACATCAACAAGCATTTTCAGCACACGCACCTCAAGCCTCACCGGAACAACTACCAGCGCAACGCCATGCTCTACCTCAAGCATACCAGCCACCAGCACAAGGACGAGTACCTCCAGCACATCTCTGACCAGCACCAGCTTCTCCAACAATTTGCACTCAGGAAGCAGCACTTTAATGTTCAGCACTTCAGCAAGCAGCATAGGCATGTTAAGTACATCAACCAGCAGTGCCAGCACAAACAGTGCCAGCACAAGCACTTCAAGCCTGACCAGAACAACTACCAGCACAACGGCATGCCCTACCTCAAGTACATCCGTCAACAGCACCAGCACAGGTACCTCCAGCATATCCTTGACCAGCGCCAGCACTTCCAGCACTTGCAGCACTTTCGCAACCAGCACCTTCACAAGCAGCACAAATACATCAATAAGCGCATCAACACGCAGTTCTAGCACAAGCACCTCAAGAAGCAGCACTTCAATGTTCGGCGCTTCAACAAGCAGCATAGGCGCGTCAAGTACATCAACAAGCAGTTGCAGCACAAACAGTTCCAGTACAACCAACACAACGGCATGCTCTACCTGAAGTACATCAGTCAACAGCACCAGCACAAGTACCACCAGCATATCCTTGACCAGCAACAGCACTACATCAATTCACACATCAACAAGCATTTCCAGCGCAAGCATTTGAAGCCTGAACAAACAACTACCAGCGCAAAGGCATGCTCTACCTCAAGCATATCAGCCACCAGCACAAACACAAGTACCTCCAGCACATCTCTGACAAGCACCAGCTCCTCCAGAGATTTTTGCAACCAGCACCTCAAGCAGCAGCACTTCAATGTCCAGCACTTAGCAAGCAACACAAGCACGTCAATCGCATCAACAAGCATTTCCGGCACAAGCACTTCCAGCACTTCCGCCACTAGTACCTTCAACAAGCAAATCAACAAGGAGTTCCAGCACAAGCACTTCAAGCCTGACCAGAACAACTACCAGCACAAAGGCAGGCTCTACCTTAAGCATGTGAGCTAACAGCACTAGGACAAGTCCTTCCATCACATCTCTGACCAGCGCCAGCTTCTCCAGCAATTCTGCAAGCAGCACCTCAAGAAGCAGCACTTCAATGTCCAGCACTTCAACATGCAACACAAGCACGTCAATGACATCAACACGCATTTCCGGCACAAGCACTTCCAGCACTTCCGCCACTAGTACCTTGAATAAGCAAATCAACAACAAGGAGTGGGATGCTGCAGTGCGGATAGTGGAAGTACGTTCTCGTGCGTGTAGCCTGGCTTGCGTATTCTTGACCGATTGAGATTCTGGCTTGGTTGTACTTGATACCGATACCTTGTATTGCTGTCACTTTGGTGCTTGAAGACATTTGAAATCTGACCCGCACTATCTTGTTTTGCATTCATCCCGGTGTTTCGAACTGTATGACATGGCACTGAGGGGCGGTTATGCCATAACTAGTTGGAAACAACTATATTGAGGACAGTCTTTCTCGTATGGAAAATCGTGCCCTAGCGGCTTGCTGTGTGTGGGAAACCCTGGATCAAAGGGTATAAGCAGGGGGCCATCCCTCTCATCATTGGTGGATGGCCAACGAAGAGGCCAATGATGAGAGCTGCAAACGTACCTGCGAACTTCCAACTTCGGACATGGCCAGGTGGCCAAGCCATAAACCACCCATGCCGACATGACATGATAGCATGATAACATAACATGACATAACATGATTTCATTCCATCTCATTTCAAAAGCACGTCTAGGACATGGCACCTGCGAGATCTTCAAGCAATGACTTCTTGGAGAGGTTCTGACCAGGATCTCCACAAAATCTTCTGACAAGGACCTGTACAGGCCTGTTGTTAGAGAGGAATTCTTCAGGATCTCCACAAGATCTTCTTGTAAGGACCTGTGCAAGATTATGCAAGGACCTCTTAGAGGATGTCAGCCAGATCTTCACAAGATCTTCTCATAAGGACCTGTACAAGATCACGCAAGGACCTGTGACAGGATTCTATCAGGATCTTCACAACATCTTCCCACAAGGATTTCCACAAGACCTCGTCGGTCAAGATCTTCATATGTCACTGGGAAACTCCCGCAAAGTCGGGGTAGAAGGGACCAAGAGCGGGACAACTGTTTTGCGCGAGCCTCTGCAGTCGCCACTTTGCGCGAGAATTTACAGGAAAAACGCCGCGCCCCAGGAGGCGACAAACACTTGGCCCGAGCCTGCGCAATCGAAATGCACATGGACATGTCACAATAAGAACAATTCGAGGCGAGAATTTACAGGAAAAAATGCCGCACCCCAGAAGTTAAGCGCCCGTTTTGTGCGAGCCCGCGCAATCGAAACGCATCACAAGAGCGATTTTTCACAAGAATTTACACAAAAAATGCCGCCGCCCAAAGTCGCGCCGCAGACTTTGCGCGAGCCTGCGCAAACAACATGCACATGGAGCACCCTGATCAAGCACCGGCCTTTACTCCTACCGTAAGAACCCCTCAGTGTGGACACACTGTTTGGGGAGAAAAAAGAACACCGGCAAGAGACCCCAAACAGTGTCGGGGTAGGAAGTCCATGTACCAGATACAAGCAACAGTAGCTATGGAAGAGGACACTATCGCAACTGCAGCAGCAGGGCCTTCTGTATAGATTTAAATAGAGGATCTCACAAGATCTTCGTACAACAGCTTCCTATATGAGCATCCCAGAAGAGCTTTCATACAAGCACCAACGCAGAGGATCTTCAAGGTCTCAATGCAAGGGCGTCTCGAGGAAGATTTCAACAGGATCTCCACAAGATCTTCTCACAAGGACCTGGATGAGATCATGCAAGGGCACCGAGAGGTTTTTGACTTGAACCATAAAATGACAAAATAGAACCGTGAACCCTGTGATTGCACCTCATCAGAGCTTCCTGAAACTACAACATGGGACAATTGGGGTTCAAAACGTCTAGGGTGGAACACGCGAAACGATTGTGCGGATATGTTTGTGCTGCGTAAAACATGGTGACTGCAAGTATGCAAGGACAAAGTGGAATACCAGTAGTACCGCGCAAGGCGGTGGCGGAAGTTTCAAAAATAGGAAACCTATAGGAGGGATTGGTTGTTGTGAACCACGGATGGCAGAGCGAATCCACTGATGGACCGACAGGTGGTTGGAGTTGTGTTTCTTGGAGTGGTTGCAATGGTTGCAGGGGTCACCTCACCACAACTGCTGGGTGTACTGTGGCGTAGTGCAGTTGTAGTTGTAGCTGTAGCTGTAGTTGTAGTTAGTGTAGTGTAGTGCAGTGCAGTGCAGTGCAGTGCAGTGTAGTGTAGCGTAGTGTAGTGTCGCATGGTGTAGTGTAGCGTAGTGTAATTGAGTGTAGTGTACTGTAGTGTAGTGGAGTGTAGTGTAGTGAGGTGTAGTGTAGTGTAGTGGAGTGGGGTGTAGTGTAGTGTAGTCTTATGTAGCTGTAGCTGTGGTTAGTGTGAAGTAGGGTAATGTCATTAGTGTAGTGTAATGTAATGTCGTGTACGGGCCGTTGCAGTTGTAGTTGTAGTTGTAGGTGTAGTGCAGTGTCAGTCAGTGTAGTGCAGTGTAGTGGAGTGTAGTGTAGGGTTGTGTAACTAGTGTAGTGTAGTGTAGCGTAATGTAGCTGTACTATAGTTGTAGTCGTAGTTGTAGTTGTAGTTAGTGTAGTGTGGTGCGGTGTAGTGTAGTGTAGTTTAATGCAATTAGTGTAGTTGTAGTTGTAGTTGTAGTTGTAGTCTAGTGTAGTCTAGTGTAGTCTAGTGTAGTCTAGTGTAGTCTAGTGTAGTCTAGTGTAGTCTAGTGTAGTCTAGTGTAGTCTAGTGTCGTCTAGTGTCGTCTAGTGTCGTCTAGTGTAGTCTAGTGTAGTCCAGTGTAGTGTAGTGTGGTGTGGTGTGGTGTAGTGTGGTGTAGCGTGGTGTGGTGTAGTGTAGTGTAGTGTAGTAGTGGAGTAGTGAAGGTGTAGTTGTAGGTATTGGAATGTAGCGTGGTGTAGTGGTGGTTGTAGTTGAAAATGCGACAAAACCCTCACATTGTGCTCACTTTCTACAAGATCGACAATCCCTTGCACCTGCCACGCGGAACGACATCTGAGCATCCAAAAGTGGTCCGAACCCCTAGTGTTTTCAACATTTTGACTTCGAAATGTGCTTCGCGCCACAACGGCGTCCACTTTTTCGACATCGCAGCTTCCAAAAGTGGTCCGACACTGCGGTGCTTTGTGCATTTTGACTTCGAAATGTGCTTCGCGCCACAACGGCGTGCACGTTTTCGACATCTCAACTGCCAAAAGTGGTCCGGACCTGGTGTGTTTTATACATTTTGACTTCAAAATGTGCTTCGCGCCACAACGGCGTGCACGTTTTCGACATCTCAACTTCCAAAAAGTGCTCCCGAGCACCAGGTGTTTTGTACATTTTGACTTCGAAATGTGCTTCGCGCCACAACGGTGTGCAATTTTTCATCTCTCATCTGGCCAGCTGGCTCCGCACCCGCCGCTTTAGCGAGCCTACTTTTCGACCCTCCGGAGCCACAAATCATTGGAAAAACAGAGTGTTTCGCGACTTTCCAACCTTTTCGCCCATCTGCACCTTCTTTCTTCTGACTCTTTCTCTTCTACTCTTCTCTCTTCTAATCTTTCTCTTCTCTCTGCCTCTGCCCTACTCTGCTTTTCATCTGTCCATATTGTCGGAAGTTTGACTTCTAAACTTCCTTCGATTATTTCTTTGTTTTTTCGGATGAAACAAAACATCCTGAGACTACAGCATAGGACAGCTGGGGTTCAAGACATGTAGGGCATAACACGCTAAGCATGTGTGCAGCCTTTTTGGATTTGAAAAATGTGTTGTTTTTGCCTTCGCTAAAACACTTTGTTGATTTGTTATGTATGGTTTTTCCGTTCGTAAACTAAGTGAGTGCGCACAGCCAACACAGTTAAATACATCTTTTTTGAAGAAGTTGCTTCCAACCAATATATCCAGATAGATCCAAATAGCTTGTCTTTTTCATTGCGTTTAGCTACTGATGGCATGTAGCCAAGGGCGTCAACCTAAAAGTGCTCTTCCTGTTTTGGAACCCTGGTGGAGGCACATTCTCACCCCCTTAAAAAGGCACCATGAAACCCTTGCAAGAGGGTCATAGAAGGACACTCCAGAAAACTCAGCAGATCTCTTTACCAGCGTCCAACAGAAGCAGCTGACATCAGCACCGCGCCGCGACCGCGCCACAACCGCGCGACAACCAGAGCGATCCGACACGCACAAAGCGCCGAGGGTTGCACGAGCGGTGTCAAAATTCGCACCGCGCCGCAACGAGAGCGATCCGACAAAGTGCCGAGAAGGTTGTGCGAGTCAGATGAACATTTTTGCACCGCGCTACAACGAGAGCGATCTGCGAGCGATAGTCACATGAAGGTTGCACGAGCTATACCCTGATAGACCAATAGTCTGGATTAAGGGCTTTAAGCCTGTAGTTCAGACTATAGTCCTAAACTTTTTTTTCAATGAGTACAGGTCTATTTTTTTTATTAGACCTGTACTTGTTTTTCCTTCCATCCTTCCTCTGGCCTTTTTTTGTTTTGTAAAATACGTTTTAAAGATTATATTTGTTTTAAAAATATATTTTGGACTTTTTTTGATTTTTGATCCTCCCTTCCTCCCCCTAGCTGATTTAAAGAAAAGAACATATTTTTGTTTTTCCAATTGGAAGAGGTGCACTTTAAGTTTTTGCTTTTCAGGTGCATGGCAGCAGCTCTTTTTTCAAAAAGCAGGCACAGAAAACTCTGCAGCAAATCTTTGCAGAACATTAATTGACACAGACCAAGGGGTTTGCAGGTTGCCCTTGCTTCTACCCAACCGAGCCAGTGTGCCACCTGCTTCTTCATCCCTGTATACCCAATTCATACTTGGATTGTCAAATGCTAGAGCAAGCTCAGCCATTCCATGGAACTTGGGTTTGATGTACCAAGTGTATTCTGGAGCCAAAAATTCCAAGGCTTGGTATTGTAAAAGGAATTGAAACAAACATCGTGGAAGTGTTGGTGCTGGAAGTTCTTCTTACTCAAGCACTGGTAGGCCTGGTGCAAATACTTGATGGCAAAAAAAATTGCCTGCTCAAAAGGATCCAGCTGATCAAGCATAGTCTGCGCAATTTCCCAAGCCCAGGGTACCAATGCCCTGGTCTCACCAGCCCTGGTCTTGAGCTTAGGGCTTGTCTTGGCTGATGACCTGACCATCTTCTCAGTGAGGTTGAACAATCTGGTTTCCACATTGTTCCTCGTGTAAAAATCTTTCATGGTCAAAAACAAAGCTGCCACTGGTCAGATCTTTTACCTACGAACTTAGGCAACAAATGCCAGCAGAGGTTGCCCAATGTATCGCAGGAGACTCCAAGGTCCATTGTGTGCAGCCAATCAATCTTAAAGCAAGAAGTAGAGAACAAAGGACAATGGTAGATGGCACTGACTTTCTTGCCCTGCAATAATTGCCTCTCCAAAAATTGCCAATGGTTCAGCCTTTCAGATCTCCAAGGAGCCAGAGAAGAAAAATCTTTGAAATTACCAAGAGTGGCAGAACATTTACAGCAAATTCCCAGTGTGTTTTGCCAATGAGGCAAATGAAAAACTTCGCTCATGCACTTCCAATCTGCTCTCACCTCAGCTAAAACAGCTTTGCATGGCAAAGGCTTTCCAGCCCTCTTCTTCCTCCAGGTGTCGTTAGAAGTCCATGGACTACCATCATGCCTTTGGAAAGGCATTTTGCCCACAGCACATTGCTGGAAAGACCAAGCCACCAATGAAAAAATATCCTCGAAAGTGGCATGCTTAGAGATATGTTCATGAGGAATTGCAGCTATTGGGAACCTCCATGTCCTGTCCAGGCCTGGAAAATTGATCAATAACAATTCCAAGGATTTACTTCTCTCCCAGTTGAATGGAGTACCATCGCTCCAGAGCCCTAAGGCTGCTACTGGTACTCCCCATTGACTTTGAGCTTCCAAGCAATGTTTCTGTACAGATTCAGTGGCAGAAGATAGTACTGTAAGGGTTTCAGCAGTGTTGAAGTCACCTAAAGCGAAAAGAATTTCATGTGGAAGCATGAAAGCCACTTTGGCCAAACATTCGATCTGTTTCTTGGGGTCAAAAACTCTGATTTCATGGGCATAGATTGGAGGCCACTGGCTGTGCTTCAAGCTTCTCCTCAAAAGATTCCTGCTGGCTTGTTGGGAAACTTGTCTGTTTTTCAAGAAGCCTTTTCTGACCTTGAAGCCAGGCACTTTGCACTCTGCAATCTCAGCTTGAAGTTTTTCTGTCTCTTGTCCAGAAAGTTTATTGTTTAAATAGAGGCTGCGCACATGTTGTCTCAACACCTTGGTGGGCGAAAGGGATTCTATATCGCCTGTCTTCTTGTTGTGAAACATGGCTGAACAAGGGAGCACATCCAGCTAGAGCAGCCACAAAAGTAATTGCTTGAATGCAGCTGCCATAGCTGCAAGAAAAAACAGTTGGTGAACAATTGAGAGCCTTAAGCGCTGGGTGGCAGAGGTGGTTGACACAGGACTGCAAAGAAGAGTGCCTGAAAAGACAATGCTACTAGTGACCCTCGCCAACTCAGAATGTGAAATGCACTGCGCAGTTGGGTTTTTTTGACCACAGAGAAAAGCTAAAGCTAACACAGCTCTCTGAGACGCCCAACCGCAGCCAAAACTTACTTAGTTCAACAAAGCTGTACACTTCTTCTGTGCCTGAGCCACAGCCTGCTTGTGGGCTTGCAAGGCTTCCACCAAATCAATCGCTTCCTTCTGATGAATCTCTTGAGCCTCTTCAGGCTTCAAGCAGACCAACTCAGCAAATCTCTGCTTGGCTTTTTGATTGCCATCCACAGCATCATCTACAATCTTCCTCAAAGAATCTTGCGCTACTCCAAACTTGGCCACAGCCAAAGCAAGGTTGTCTTGCAACTTGTCGCAGGAGGAAGCCAAAGAGCCTGAGTGAAGAAAATGCTAAAGAAGGATCAGTATCAACAGTTCAAATAATATACAACTAGCAAATCTGAATCTGACAAGCAGCGACTCACAGTGGCAGCTTCTCCCACTTTCTCCTTGAGCTCGGTGTAAACAGGGTACTTGGCTTGCTCCTCAGAAGAGTCCCCTGTGGCTCCACCCTTGGGCTTGCCACCTTTGGAGTCGTAGCCACCCACGCTGGAAGAGAACTCTTCGCTGTGCTTCTCAACTTCTTCAAACTTGGCCAAACCACTGGCACTAGACCAGAAGTACTTCTTCTCACCTTTGTCCTTGAGGAACTTTTCTTGCGGCAAAGACTCATCCCACTTCTCAGAGCTGCTTTCCAAAGTGTCCAAAAGTTCCTTGAAAGATGGTGAGCCTGGATTTCGATGCATCTCATTGGCAATTTCCCACCTGAGGAGGGAAGAGGGATTAGCAATAAAAGTGGAAAAAACAAACTTTGGTCCCCAGCTGGCCTTGTCGACCAGCCAACAGCACCCTGCTTCTTGGAGGCACTGGTCTTCTCAAAGGACTCAGAGTAGCTGCTGTACCACTTGCAACTCTTGTCAGCCTTCCACTTGGCAACCAAAGCCTGCTTTTGTGCATCGAACTTTCCCAGGGTCTTGTAGTGGTTGTACAAGGCCACAGCATCGTCTGAATTTGCCCTCTTCATTTGGCCCAAGAAGTTGCTGATGTCCTTCTTGTCGACAGTAGCAGCTTGGGACACAGGAACAATCTCCTCAACGCGAGGAGACCTCTGGGGAGAAGGTGGTTCAACTTTCACCTTGGCAGCTGCCTTGGCTGTTGCCTTCGCAGATGACTTAGCAGCTGCTGCCTTGTTAACTCTCTTGGCAGATTTTTTCACCACATCCTTGCCAGGAGCAGTCTTAGGCTTGGCAGCAGCTTTGCCCATTGTTCTCACAAGAACTAAATTTAGTTGCCTGCTTACAAAGGCACTTGAGAAAAACAGCTGGCAAAGAACGATTGCCAACCAAAAAAACTCAAGGCAACTCCAGGATTTTTTCAAAGCTGAACATCTCTGAGTTTGGCTGCTCATGACTGATTGCAATGCAGAGCTGTGAGCATCTTCAGGTGCAACTCACTGAATCAGCAAAACATGTCAATCTGGAAAGTCAAAGGCAAAACATTAAAAAAATACTTTGCAGAATTTTCTGGGATTAACTAGAGTTAACTTAGCAGAATTAACTTGAGTTAACTTAAGTTAACTTGAGTTTACTTAAGTTAACTTTGTTAATTTTAAATTAGATTTAAAGGGAGTTAACTTAAGTTAACTTAGTTAACTTTGAGTTAACTTAGAGTTAACTTGAGTTAACTTGAGTTAACTTTGACTGGCTGGATTTTCACAATTAAAAAAAACTGTGAAAGGAAAAACTGGTCAGACAAATGTCAGAATATGAAATTTTGAGAGTCCTGAACCTCCCCTTTCCTCCCCAGGACTTTCTATGCTATGATGTATTGAAATATATATATATATATATGTGGCTGTAGATAAAAATAACTGAATGCATATACACGGCATGCATAAAATACATATCATGTTTTATCTATGTGTGCAAATGCAGTCTGTGACCAACATCCCTGATTGCACGTGGATAGTCATCCCTAGGTAGACCCCTAGAAATAATCAATTAAATATGTGCAATCAGGCATGTTGATTTTTAGCTGTCAATGCTGGAGCCAGTTTTTTCTGGAAGATTTCATCTCTGTGGATTTGTCTAACCCGTCTTGGGCTGCAAGTGCCATCCTATCACCTGTCTACTTACAGCAGCTGCATATGCTTTCGCTTCAGCTGCCTCCCTGGTAGCTGGGGGTGGCAAAGCTTTTGCCTTTGGTGGCAGGCTTTCCAATTCTGGAGGCAGCTCCTCCACAGAAACAGTCGAATTTGCTAGGAACCAAGCCACATGCTTAGGCATAGGTGGTGGTGCTGGCATCAGTTTCGCTGGCACAGGCTTAGCCTTACTTGGAACAGGCCCAGACTTTGCTGGCATCGGCTCAGGCTGCACATACTTTGGAGGTGTGCTTGTCCTAGCTTTGGCTTCAGACCTAGCTTTTGCCTCAGCCTGCTCAGCCATTCTGCGCTTCTGAGCTTGTTGTGCTTTCTCATAATTCTCAGCTCTCTTCCTGGATTCTTCCTCTGCAGCTGCCTTTGCCTCTGCTGAAATGCCACTGGAAGCAGGCCGCTCAGCAGCACCAGCATCAGGTTGTTGGCTGGCAGAATCCACATCTGCATTGCCTGCCTGGGCCAGGTGGGATCCCACTGCAAATGTATTTATCGTCCAGCTACTAGATATACATATATATAGATAGATAGATAGATAGATAGATAGATAGATAGATAGATAGATAGATAGATAGATAGATAGATAGATAGATAGATAGATATATATATATACATTTATAGGTATAGGTATAGATATTCATTTATTTCTTATGTATCTATACTTGTTTATTGCCAAAGTGTCCATTAGATATATTAACTTCTATGCAAATATTGAAAGATATATATTTTTTTTTTACTACTACTATATTATACCCCCTGCCTCCCCTTCCTCACCACCAGGGGGTGTAATATAGTAGTTATACCAGTCTTTTATGCACCTTTTGGTGGAAACATTGGGGGTGGGAAAGTAAAAACTTAATCGATGCAAAACTGTCAGTTCAGATATTTGTCATTCAGTCCTTGAAGCTTTTCACAAAAGCATCCCAGCTGGTCTCGTCCTTGTGCACCTCCTGCGTCTTGCCTTTCTTCACTTTGGCATAATCTTCCTGACAGGTGACAGGTTTTTTTATAGATTCATTAACAGGTAGACAGCCCCTAGTATCCCTGCTACCCCTCTTGATTATCATGGTCCAAACCAAAAAATCAGTTTATAACAAATCCAAGAAACACATGAAGGGTGAATGCATCCAAACCTCCACACATAGTCAGATTCGCACTTTTGACATGGGCAAACAAAATACTCCACAGAGTGGTCCGCGTTCCAGACCTTTGTCCAGGCCTTACTCCACCAGGGCCTCTTTCCAGGCATGGTGGGCAAACTTTTTTGAGCACACACAGCTGCATAGTTCTGTCACTGCAAGCACTGTTCATGTGACAGCTTCAGCAGTGTCCACTGGTTTGACTGCTCAGAAATCTCCTTTCACTATCATATCCCTCTATATTTTTGGGTTACCCTGTCCTCCCCAAATTATCCCCCCCTTGGGGTGATGCCGCAAAATTCAGTCAGCAGTGTGTGTGTGCGCGTCTCTGTCAAATGTTTTCTCTATGCCATTCCATGTGCAATATGATGTGTGCATATAAATGCAATCTATTTCCCATATATATATATAACTATGAAACATTCCATGTATTCAAATTATATATCTATCTAATATATGCATACACAAACATATTAGATTAAATGCAATACTTTTAAATATACAATTCCTTTATATATATATATATAGATATATATTTGAGTTTGAATATATTTATTCTTTCTCCCTCTCACTCTTAAAGCCTCCAATCCTCCCCAGACCTCCCAAATTCAAAAGGAACCTTGCCGGAACCATTCACATCACTCAAGGCAGCATGACAGCACCAAAGGCCAACACATCTGCATTGCAAAGTTCCACACATTTTGGCAAGAGGTTCAGAAGCCCAAGATCTTGAGAAATAGTGAAACAAAGTCTGGAAATGGAAAAACTTAAATGGATTCCCTTTGGGATTTGCACCACTCTTTCACTCGCTCAGCAGGCTCACCTGCTTCTAGCTTCTTGACAGCCTGCAGCATGATATCTTTCAAGTTCTCTTTGGGTCGGTGCTGGCAAGTGATCTGGAAAAGCTGGTTGCCACCTCTTTGCCGAATGGCCCAAGAATGCTTGGGCTCTTTGTAGTACATGAGAACAAATGGGGACTTGAAAGGGTCCCCTTCCACAGGTGCAGCAGCATGTCGAGCCTTGGAGACAGGGAGGGCATTCAGAGCTGCAGCTGGCCTCTTCTTGACAGGGATCTTGGCTGAAGGTTTCTTCTTGGCACCAGTGCTCTCTTAGAAGCTTAGAAGCAAAGAGTTGGGAAGCTCGGTTGCAATGTCTACGCTTTCTGGAGGAAATGTGGCCACAGCAAAACCGTTTTCTCCAGGCTTCATGATGCTTTGCACCAATTGCCCTGAAGGAAGCAGCCTGACCATGCACATACTAGCATTGTCAAAGTATTGCTGATACTCTTGCTCTGAGCTGGCCACAGAAACCACTGAAGCACTGGATTTGTCTGGCATTTCCTCATCTTCAAAAGAATCATCTCCCAATGCTGCTTTCGCCTTCTGCAGCACAGTTTTGGCATTCAGCACTGGGTCAATGCCTGGAGGGGAAAGCTTCTTGGAAGTAGAAGCGAGGGAAGGTCTGCTGGAAGAAGAAAGCGAAGAAACCCCTGCTTGAGGAGATTCTGGTCCTAGCTGCTGAATTATTCTCCAGACAGAAGAATTCAGTTTCTTTCCACTTGTACTCTGCTTCTTTTTCAAAAGTATGTGCTTGAGGCCTGCATCAAGCCTTTGAGCCCATGCTGTGCATTCACCAGCAGTAAGCCTAGGGAAGGCTTTGCCTCTTGCACTTTGTAGAAAAGAAATTGTCATTCTTCTCTCCAGCTGCAGCAGCTCCAAGCACAGTTCCTCGTGGTTTTCTACTAGGACATCAGGATCTGCTACCAAAAACTTGTGGGATTCAGGGCCACCAGGAGAGCAATTCCTGAAGGCTTTCACAGCTGCCACCAGATGCTGTTCTGCCATGGCTAACACATTTACCTTGATGCTGAAAAAATCATGGACATACACATGCTGGTTTTCTGAGTGAGTGCAAAGGTCAAATAGACACAGCCCAACTGCCAGCTCCAACCAACCAAGTGCACCTCTTTCCAATTTTAGAAAAACAAACTGAACAAAAAATACTTTCAAAAAAATATATATTGATTTTAAAAAAGAATCAAAGCACAGGGTGGCTTCCTCACCATCCTCCCCTAGCCACCTTTAAAAAAAAATAGACCCATACTCCAAAAACAAAGAAAGGGTCTAATTTTTCTTAATAAAAGGGTCTAATTTTTAAGGGTCTATTGGTCTATCAGGGTAGCGCAAATTCGCACCGCGCCACAACGAGAGCGACACGCACAAAGTGCGGAGAGGGTTGCGCGAGCGATAGCAAAATTTGCACCGCGCCACAACGAGAGTGATCCAACACGCCCAAAGTCACGAGAGGGTTGCGGGAGGACACGTTAGATGTTCACAAGACATTGCGCGCACCACGAAAATCAATGTTACGTTTCACCTAGGTCTCAGCCACTTTTTTGTCAAGGTCTACAAAGTACTGCGCCCGCCACAAAAAATGAGCCCGAGGCAGCTGAAGTCATCATCATGTCCAATATCAAACTCGGCGACGGTTTCACAAAACGAGACTTTCGACTCGACCCTTTCAAAACGTCGTCCAAGTTCACCAAATATTGTGCCTGCCACGAAAAATGACCTCCAGAAGCACCTCTCACTTTGACCCATTAACTGCCAATGGCTTAGCAACGTGCGAAAAAAAAAAGCCATGCCTGCCACACGGGTGAAAAACTGACCCATGTCCTGCACCTGTCACGTGCTAGATTTCAAAAAGCCCCGGATGTCCCAGGCTGCCACACGAAATGGTCATAGTTCAAAAAACGAGCACAGCGCGCTAGTAAAACAAGACCTTTGGAAACGAGCAAGGCAGGACGCAGACTTGTGGGAGCCTGCGCAATCGAAATGCACATGGACATCTCAGGAGGACA
Source organism: Cladocopium goreaui (assembly GCA_947184155.2). Lineage (NCBI taxonomy): Eukaryota > Dinophyceae > Suessiales > Symbiodiniaceae > Cladocopium > Cladocopium goreaui. The sequence goes on from CAMXCT020000189.1 coordinate 41,828, forward strand.
CTTTGATATGGAAATTTACAGGAAAAATGCTCGAGGCCAAAGAGCGTACCCTGATCTAACCCCGGCCTTCACACCTACCGTAACAACCCCTCAGTGTAGACACACTGTTTGAGGAATTAGTGAGCCCTGATGATTGCAAGGCAACATCGAGGCAGCAACCAGGACTTCAAAAAATCGGAAGATACTCCGCTCACCGCTGCTCTGGCGGACACTCTTCTATTCTTTTGCCCCAGCAACCTGTGAAACTTGCACATCACGAGATCTTGACGCCATTGCATCACAAGGGCGACCCACGCCAGAACGTGACAGCTGTCAATTGTATGTGTTTAATGTTGGGCTTGGTGGCTGCAACAGCTAGTGTTTATCTAAGACCTGCATTTATTCTGGACATTTCAAACCTTCCATAGGATACATAGCAAACTTGTCTTTGTTGCAGCACATGCATACATGGATCCTGGTTCTTTTGCGATCTATCTACATCAGCCCATCCACATTGCCAAGCACTGAGAAGATGTGCTTGAAGAATCCTGACTACTAGCACTCCCGGGCTTCGTCGCATGTTGTTTCAATCTGCGCTTTCCGACACTGCAAGCAATACAGCTTCAAGGCCGCAAAGGCGGTCCCACAACAGTCAGTGAAGTGGAGAGGAGCGACTGCGGATTTGGTGAAAATCAAACCATATACCTTATTATTTTTTCAGAGTTATGAAATCAAAGGTTTGTATCTGAGCATCACGGGGGGGTACGGTGTACATACCTAGGGGGTTAGGTACGGTACGGTACGTAGGTACGTGCTTTTGGTATGGGTACGGTATAGGTACGTGCTTTTGAGGATTGCTTTTTTCCGTGCGTGGCCGTGGCCGTGGCCGTGGCCGTGGCCGTGGCCGTGGCCGGCTGGGTGGTTGGCCGGGTGGCCGGGTGGCCGGGTGGCCGGGTGGCCGGGTGGCCGGGTGGCCGGGTGGCGGGTGGCCGGGTGTCTGCCATCCGCTTGCATACCAAGCAGCTTGTCTTTTCGTACATTTCGGGGAATTTAGCCATACACATCAGTGCTAGTTATACGCGCAGGCCAGTAGCAAAGCAGCAAGCCTGCGCAGCAAAAGAAGAGCACGTAGCGTAGCAGATGCACATGCAACAGACGAGCCAGTAGCGTAGCAGCAAGTCTGCGTGCACATACTTAAGTAGTGTATCAGCAAGTCTGTGATTTATCTATCTAGTTGTCCATTCTTTCTATTTGCTCTATTCGTTCCAATCTATTTATCTTGCTAACCATCTAATCTACTCTACTCTACTTCACTCTAATCTAATCTGAACTAGTCTAAACCAATCTAATCTAATCTAACCAAATCTAATCTAATTTGCCTACGGCTATCCCATTTACGCTAGGCTCTAATCGATCTAATCAGTAAAACCCTGAATCTAATCTATCTAATCTATCTAACCTCTCCATCCTTTTACATCAATCTAGTCTATCCAATAGATCTAACCCATCTACTTTGTCTAATCTACCTACCCTACCTCATCCATCTAATCTAGCCAATCTCCTCTACCCAATCTATCTAATCTATCTAATCTACCAAACCGATCTACTTTACCTAATCTATCTAATCTATCTAACCTATCTATAATCAATCCATCCATCCATCTGTCTATCTAGCTATCTATCTATCCATCGATTGATCCATAGATCGATCGATCTGTCCATCTTTCTAGGCTGATCTTTCTAAACCCAACTTGACAATCAATCGATCAATCAGGTCTACCAATCTATCTACCTATCTTGCTTTCCACCTATCTAATCTGATTAATCGTCCTAATCTGTTGATCAATCTAACTACCAATCCTACCTCATGTAGCTAACCTGCCTAATCGATCTAATCTTTCTAACCCACCTACTCCACCTAATCTATCTAATCTATCCAGCCACCCTATACTCTATATAGTCGACCTAATCTATCTAGCGTACCTAATCAAGCTAATCTGGCTAGTCTAGCTGATTTATCGATCTAGACATCTTTCTTCTCTATTCGTCAAATGATTCTATTTCTACCTCTTTTTCTATGCCTATTTCATTCTTATGCATCCAGCCGTATTCTATTCTAGTCTGTTCTATGCTGCTCTATTTTGTTCTACTCTATATCCATCAAACCCGCCTAGTCGATCTAATCTACCTCATCTAACCTATCTACTCTATCAAATCGATCTCATCTATCTACCCGATCAAATCTATCTATTCCATCCGGTCAATCTCGTCTACATAATCTTTCTAATCTTTTCAATCTATCTTCTCTATCTAATCTATCGCACCTATCTATCCACCTATCCATCTATCCGCCTATCCGCCTACCCACCTATCCTATCTATCTATCTATCTGTCTATCTATCTATCTATCTATCTATCCAACCATCCATCCATCCATCCATCTTTCCACCTATCCACCTATCCATCTACCCACTTATCCACCTATCCATCTATCCACCTATCCATCTATCCGTCTATCATCCTATCTATCTATCTATCTATCCATCTATCTACCTATCTACCTATCTACCATTCTCCCTATCTACCTACCTGTCTACGCATCTATCTATCTATCCGTCCATCGATCCAAACATCTATCTTCTATCTAGTTATCCGTCAATCTATCAATCTATCTATCTATCCATCTATCTATCCATCTATCCATCTATCCATCTATCCATCTATCCATCTATCCATCTATCCATCTATCTAATCTGATCTAATCTAATCTAATCTGATCTATTCTATTCTATCTATCTATCTATCCATCCATCCATCCATCCATCTATCTATCTATCTATCTATCTATCTTATCTATCTCATCGATCTTATCGATCTTATCGATCTTACCTATCTTACCTATCTTACCTATCTTATCTATCTTATCTATCTTATCTATCTTATATATCTTATCTATCTTTTTTATCTTATCTATCTTGTCTGTCTTATCTATCTTCTCTGTCCTCTCTGTCTATCTATCTTTCTATCGTTCTACCTATCTATCTCTATCTACCTATCTAATCTATCTTATCTATCTGCTCCATCTTATCTATCGTATCTATCGTATCTATCGTATCTATCGTATCTATCTTATCTATCTTATCTATCTTGTCTATTTTATCTATCTTATCTATCTTATCTATCTTATCTATCTTATCTATCTTATCGATCTATCTATCTATCTATCTACCTACCTATCTATCATATCTATCTACCTACCTATCTATCATATCTATCTACCTACCTATCTATCATATCTATCTTATGTATCTTATCTATCTTATCTATCTTATCTATTTTGTCTATCTTATCTATCTTATCTATCTTATCTATCTATCTATCTATCTATCTATCTAGCTAGCTATCTAGCTATCTAGCTATCTATCTAGCTATCTATCTATCTATCTAGCTATCTACCTAGCTATCTATCTATCTATATGTCTGTCTATCTATCTATCTACCTATCTATCTATCCATCTATCTATCTATCTATCTATCTATCTATCTATCTTACTATCTTACCTATCTTACCTATCTTACCTATCTTATCTATCTTATCTGTCTTATCTATCTTATCTATCTTATATATCTTATCTATCTTTTCTATCTTATCTATCTTGTCTGTCTTATCTATCTTATCTGTTCTCTCTATCTATCTATCTTTCTATCTTTCTACCTATCTATCTATCTACCTATCTAATCTATCGTATCTATCTTACCTATCCATTTATCTACTTATTTTATCTACGTCAGATGCTTACGTGATATGTTGCGATCAGCACATATACACAATCACGTAGTTGAGTCAACTCGCCTCCATAGCAAGAGCTGCTTCAACTGCACCAAGCAACGGCATGATGTGTTCTGCTATGTTTGTCTTGGCTGGATCAATACAGCCATTTGAATTCGGGCATGTGGGGAAAGGCTGTCGAAATAAATTGTGGCCGTGTGGCCAGCGTGTGGCCGTGTGGCCAGCGTGTGGCCGTGTGGCCAGCGTGTGGCCGTGTGGCCAGCGTGTGGCCGTGTGGCCAGCGTGTGGCCGTGTGGCCAGCGTGTGGCCGTGTGGCCACCGGGTGGCCGGGTGGCCGGGTGGCCGGGTGGCCGGGTGGCCGGGTGGCCGGGTGGCCCCGTGGCCGGGATGGCCGGCAACTAAAAAAGGCTATTGTGCGTGCTTTTGGGTACGGGTATACGGTACGGGTACGGTACGTGGGTATGGCCCGTAGGTACGGCGTACTGGTACAGTTTACCCACCGTACCTGTTTTCAGACCGTACCCACGTCCCGTAACCGTACCGTACCCGCACCGTACCCGCATCGCACCCACGGTACGTGCACCGTACGTCCCCATACCGACGCCCAAGTCGTACCCAGTTTTACGGTCCCCGGGCACCCGATAGAGCATAACTCTTAAGAATTAATAACATATACCACGATACGCCAAGTTCATTTTGTTTGCGAATTTATTTTGGAAGGGAATGTGGAATACGCATAGTACATAAAAGAGAAAAACGCTTGTTTGCATCTGTCAGGTACCATTTTTCCTTCTTAAGGTGGGGGATTCAGTGGAAAAACATTGCGCATGACTACCGTCACCATAACATTCCCAGCAAGTTAGTGCCAACGGCCTCTCGACTGCAGAGAAGCCTTCTCCATCCACCATGCTTGCATCTGCGCCTTTGGCACATGGCATTTGCGATTGCTATCAAGCATAGGCCGTTCATGCTGCATGTGCGGTGGCGGTTGGGAGGGTGGATTCTTCCATGACTGGAACCTGAAACAATGTAGCGTAGGCCCTGCAGTTGCTTCCATGTCGGTATCTCAAAATCACCCTCGTGGATTAGAAGCAAATTTCCCGCCTCTAGCCACCAAATTGTGCCAAAGTTTCCGAAGCTCCCGGGCAACCTGCAAAACGATCAGATTTTCATCTTGCAGATAGCAGGAAAGCCGCATCTTCAAACAACAGAATCTTTTGGGCATGACTATTTTTGTTGCTAATCTCTTGGGTGCCAGTTCTTTCCTGTCCATGCCTGGACGGAAGTTTCCATTATATTCCGTGGCTACGGGGCTGAAAACCATACGAAACTTGTTCAATGCCACTGGTGATTGTCGCCGTGGCTGAAAGGAATGGGATGGATGGATGGCTGGATGGATGGATGGATGCATGAATTCATGAACGTGTGAATGCATAGGTTCATTCTTGCATGCATGCGGGAATGCATGAGTGCGTGAAAGCACCAGTGCAAGAATGCATGAACGCATAAACGCATGAACCACTAAATGATGGAATGACTGCTCCCTTGATTGATATTGTGGTTGGTTAAATGCTTGGTTGGTTGATTGGTCCATTGATTGAATTAATGATTAAACGAATGAATGAATGGATGAATGAATGAATGAACGAACGAATGAATGAATGAATGGACTGAATGGAATGAATGAATGGAATGAATGAATGGAATGAATGAATGGAATGAATGAATGGAATGAAGGAATGGAATGAAGGAATGGAATGAAGGAATGGAATGAAGGAATGGAATGAAGGAATGGAATGAAGGAATGGAATGAAGGAATGGAATGAAGGAATGGAATAAAGGAATGAATGGAATGATGGAATGAAGGAATGAAGGAATGAATGAATGACAGAATGAAATGAGATAAAGCGAAATGAAAAGCAATGATTTGAAACTGAAAAGGACTTGAAAATGAAAAAAAGAAAAAGAAATGAAAATGCAAAAAATGAAAATGAAAATCGAAAAAATGGAAAGAAACATCGACATGACATGGAACGAAGGAAAACAAGAAATGAAATGAAAGAAAACAAGTCCGAAGCTGAAAATGAAAATGGCATGAAATAAAATGAAAAAATGTTATGAAAAGAGTGAATGAGCGAGTGAAAGAACGCAAGACTGAATGAACGATTAGATGAATACATACATGAATGAATGAATGAAATGAAATGAAATGAAATGAAACGAAACGAAATGAAATGAAATGAATTGAATTGAATTGAATGAATGAATGAATGAATGAATGGATGAATGAATGAATGGATGAATGAATGAACGAATGAACGAACGAACGATTAACGAATGAACGAATGAACGAATGGATGAATGAATGAATGAATGAATGAATGAAGGAATGAATGATTGAATGAATGAATGAATGACTAAATGATCTAAATGGAATGAATGGAATGAAAGAAATGAACGACATGAATGACATGAATGAAAAGAATGAAATGAATGGAAAGAATGAAAGAATGAATGATGAAGGACTGCATGGCGGAATGACTGAATGACTGAATGACTGGATGACTGGATGACTGACTGACTGACTGACTGACTGACTGACTGAAGGAAGGAAGGAAGGAAGGAATGAATGAATGAAGGGATGAAGGGAATGAAGGGATGAATGGAATGAATGGAATGAATGGAATGACTGGAATGACTGGAATGACTAGAATGACTGGAATGACTGGAATGACTGGAATGACTGGAATGAATGGAATGAATGGAATGACTCGAGTGACTGGAATGACTGGAATGAATCAAATGCATGAAATGAATGAAATACATGAAATGCATGGCATGTGCGTGTAAACACAATGGACATGCCTCCCTATTTGCCAAATTTTTCAAATGAAATTCAACCACCTTTTGGCATTCAGGAATCCGAAGAGGACTCGCCAAGAACATGCATCTGGGCCGAACCGCAGCCCTTTTTAGATGTCAGCAGGAACAAAAAAGCAGCAGAAGGCAGCGGGAAGGAGTTGCCTGGTCTGTTGGGTTTTTTCCGGTTGGTTTGGGGCATCATTGGAAACTTCTTTGGTTTTGAGCTCAGGCGTTGTTCAGGGTTCCAGGACTGTTCACTTGTTGACTTTTGGGCAGCTGAAGAAACGTAGGTTATGAGCCCAAGGAGCTTGTACAACCCCATAAGAACTTCTGACATGATGCGTAGACGGAGAGCGGATGGCGCAGCTGCCCACGACGCTGTTGGTGATGGTGCGGCTGAAGCGCATGGCGGCGCTGTCGATGCAGCTGGCGCTGAGCAGATGGCAGCTGGCGCTGAGCAGATGGCAGCTGGCGCTGGGCAGATGGCGGCAGCTAGCGCTGGGCAGATGGCGGCAGCGAGCGCTGTGCAGACGGCGGTGGCTGGCGCTGAGCAGATGGCAGCTGGCGCTGTGTCTGTGTGTGTGTACACACCCTTCTAGCACAGGGCATGGTTGACTGCACATGTTTATACAAAAATCCGCCGGCCTGCCGGCGTGTCTTGTGGATCTTGCTTGTTCGTAGTTGTACTGTTTGTTCCCAGGGAGGTTGCTTTGAGTGTGGAAATTGAAATCGCCGAAAGCGGCACTTGCGGCTACTTGCGGCCACTTGCGGCCACTTGCGGCCACTTGCGGCCACTTGCGGCCACTTGCGGCCACTTGCGGCCACTTGCGGCCACTTGCGGCCACTTGCGGCCACTCGCTGGGAGCGGCCGCTTGCGGCCACTTGCGGCCACTTGAAGCCACTTGCGGCCACTCGCTGGGAGCGGCCACTTGCGGCCACTTGCGGCCACTTGCGGCCACTTGAATCCACTTGCGGCCACTTGCAGCCACTTGCGGCCACTTGCGGCCACTTGCGGCCACTTGCGGCCACTTGTGGCCACTTGCGGCCACTCGCTTGGAACTGGCTGGAGCGGCCACTTGCGGCCACTTGGCCACTTACGGCCACTCGCTGGGAACTGTCTGGGGCGGCCACTTGCAGCCACTTGCGGCCACTCGCTTGGAACTGGCTGGAGTGGCCACTTGCGGCCACTTGCGGCCACTTGCGGCCACTTGCGGCCACTTGCGGCCACTCGCTGGGAGCAGCCACTCGCGACCACTTGCGGCCACTCGCTGGGAACTGTCTGGGGCGGCCACTTGCGGCCACTTGCGGCCACTTGGGGCCACTCGCTTGGAGCGGCCACTTGCGGCCACTTGCGGCCACTTGCAGCCACTTGCGGCCACTTGCGGCCACTTGCGGCCACTCGCTGGGAGCGGCCACTTGCGGCCACTTGCGGCCCCTCGCGGCCACTTGCGGCCACTTGCGGCCACTCGCGGCCACTTGCGGCCACTTGCGGCCACTCGCTTGGAGCGGACTTGCGGCCACTCGAGTGGCTGCGAGTGGCTGCGAGTGGCTGCGTGCTGGTAGAAATACATGGCAGAGTTGGCATCTTGAAAAAAATCGGTTTTGCTGGAAAGGCGTTTTTTTTTCAAGTTTGGAGGTTGGATAGGTAGGATTTTATCGTGTCTCACGAAACCATGTGGCTAACCATATGCCACCCATGTCTTCCATAGCGTGGGGAAGATCTTGGGGCGTAGCATCAACGGTGGTAGAACGGGAGAAAATTAAAAAGAAGATCTTGGAGAATAGCTCCAATGATGGTGCAATGTTGGAAAGTCGAAGGGAAGATCTTTGAGCGTAGCAAAATGACGGTAGAATGTTGGACATGGAAAAGATATCCCAGAGCGTAGCATCAATGATAGAAGAAAATTGAAGAGAAGATCTCAGAGCGTAGCGTCAAGTATGTTAGAAAGCTGAAGAAAAGATCTTAGAGCGTAGTGTCAGTGATGGTATAATGTTTGAAAGTTGATGAAGAGAACACCTTAGACGGTCCATGATGCTAAAAAGATGAAAGAAAAAATGTGACAGCATCAACGCAGTACTATGTAAGAAAATCAATGAGAAGATCTAAGAGCGTAGCAACAACTTTGCTAGAAACTTGAAGGGTAGCAGCTAGCATGAATCAGGGTAGAATGTGAGAAAATTCAAGAGAAGATCTTAGACCGTAGTAGAATCACTCATGGTAGAATGTTTGGAGTATAGCATCAATGATGACGACATGTTTGAAAGTTGATTAGATCTTAGAGCGTGGCATGTTAGAAAATACAAGAGAAAACCTTGGCACGTAGCGTCAATGATAATAGAAAGGTGAAGAGAAGACCCAAGAACGTAGCATCAATGAATGTTACTGTAGAAAATTGAAAAGAAGATCGTCGAGCTAAGGGTCAGTGATGTTCAACATTTGAAAAGAAGATCTTAGAGCGCAGCATTGGTGATGTCAGAACATGGGAAAGAAGATCTTAGAGAGTCGCGTCAATGATGTTGGAAAATTTGAAGAGAAGATCTTGGCGCGTAGCATCACTGATGTTTCAAATTTGAAGTAAAGATCTTGGAACGTCGCTTCAAGTATGTTGGACAATTGAAGAGAATATCTTAGAGCGCAACATCAAACATGTTTGAAGATTGAAGAGAAGTTCTTAGAGCGTAGCATCAATGATGGTACAATGGGAGAAACATGGAAATAAATCAAAAAACATAGCATCAATGCGGGTAGAATGTGGGAAAAAACAAAAGAAATCTTAGAGCGCAGCATTGATGATGTCTGAAAAGAGAGAGTATCTGAAAGCGTAGCATCAACAATGTCGGACAGTTGAGAAGATCTTTGAGCGTAGAATGGCTGATGTTGGAAACTTGAAGAGAAGATCTTTGAGCGTAGCATCAATGATAGTAGAAAACTGAAGCTCTGTTGCAGTTTGGAGATTGAAGAGAAGATCTTAGGGCGTAGCATCAATGATGGTAGAAGCTTGGAAGAATGATGCGCAGATCTTGGAGCGTAGCATCAATGATGGTAGAGTATTTGCAAGTTGGGTAGATCTTAGAGCGTAGCAGCAACCAGTTAGAAGCCTAAGGAGAAGCTGTTGGGTAGTAGCATCAATGCATTCTATGTAAAACATGCAGAAGGTCTCAGAGCGTATCAGAGCGTAGCATCAAATAATGTTAGAAACTCTTATCCCCGGTGCGTTACTTCTTGACTTTCGTTTAACGCTTCCCTTCCATTTGCTACAGCGTTCCTTTCGTTTCAACTCTTCCCGTCCATTTGATACTTCCTTTCTTTCGCTTCAACACTCCCATCCCGTTCATGTACTTCTTCCTTTCGTTTCAAGCCGTTCATGTGGTTACGTCCTTCCACTCGTCTCAATTCCTATACAATCCTTTCGGTTACATGTTTTATTGTAACTATCCTATTTCGTTTGTAACTTCCTTCTTTAAGTTTCAACACTCCCCCACGTTAGTTACTTCCTTCCTTTCGTTTCAACTCCTTCCTTCCGTTTGCTGTCAAGTCGTTCATTTCGTTACGTCCGTCCTTACGTTTCACCTCGTTTATAAACCCCCTTCGTTTCACCTCTTACGCCTCCTACAATCTGTTCGTTACTTTAATTCTTTCGTCGATTCGTTGCAACTCTTTCCTTTCATTCCTTCTACACTTCCTTCCTTTCGTTTCAACTCTTCCCTTCCGTTCGGCCGTTCCTTTAGTTTCAACTCTTTCCTTTCATTCGTTACTGTCTTCCTTTCGTTTCAACTCTCTCCTTTCATCCGTTACTTCATTCCTTTCGTTTCAACTCTGACATCCCGTTCCTTACTGCTTCCCTTCGTTTCAAGTCGTTCATTGCTGGCCGTGGTCCGAGAGATTTCCTACTTGGGTGATTAAAACAAAAGCATTCAACCTAACTATGATAAATGATAAAATTCATCTCTCCCCTCCGGCTGAAAAACATGATACGGATCGAACCAAAAGTGCTGGAAATCTGGTGAAGCAGTGCCAAGGGTTTGCTATACACAGGCGGTAAACAGTGGTAAACACCGAGAAATTAACCAGCATCCACGAAAAAAATGGTATGAATCAACAATTTACCAACAGCCCTTTAATTTTTTTTCTTTCCGTTCATTGTCCTTCCTTTCTTTTCAACTCAATGTTTCCTTTCCGTTCATTGCCTCCTTCCTTTCGTGTCGCCTCTTCCTTTCCATGCATTACTTCTGTCCTTTCGTTCCATGTCTTATATTCCGTTTGTTACTTCTTCCCATTCGTTTCAACTCTTCGTGTCGTTTCAACTCTTCGTTTCCGTTCATTGCGTCTTTCCTTCCGTTTCACCTTTTCCCTACTATGCGTTACTTCCGTCCGCTCGTTTCAAGTTTTATATCCCGTTCGTTTCTTCTTCCCTTTCGTTTCAACTCTTCCCTGCCGTTTGCTCCGTCCTTCCTTCTGATTTAATTCTTCCTGTGTCGTCTCAACTTTTCCTTTCCGTTCGCTGCGTCCTTTCTTTCATTTCAAGTCTCCTCTTCCATTTGTTACTTCCTTTCTTTCCTATTAACTCTTATGTCCTGTTCGTTTCCTTTCTTTCGCATAAACTCTTATGTCCTGATCGTTCAGTTTTTCCTTCCGTTTCAACTCTTCCTTTCTATTCGTTGCGTCTGTGCCTTCGTATCAACTCTTCTGTCTTGCTCGTTTAGCTCTTCCTTTCCTTTCACCTTGTCCATTTCGTTGTGTCCATCCTTTCGTTTCAACTCTTCCCTCCTATTTGTTATTTCTTTCCTTTCGTTTCAACTCTCACCTCACGTTTTCAGAAAACTTGAAAAGAATGCAGTTCGCGAGAAAAGCAATTTTTTTCAAGTTTTCAAGGGTGGGGCCATTCGGGCTGGTATTTGCCGTCCAAGCAGCCACTTGCGGCCACTTGCGGCCACTTGCGGCCACTTGCCCCAGCGGCCACTTGCGGCCACTTGCGGCCACTCGAGTGGCTGCAAGTGGCTGCAAGTGGCTGCAAGTGGCTGCAAATAATGCAAATGGCTGCAAGTGACGCTGCTCTGGAAATTTCAAATCCTACCAGTAGAACAACCGGCCACATGCGGCCACGTGCGGCCACGTGCGGCCACTTGCGGCCACTTGCCCTAGCGGCCACTTGCGGCCACTTGCGGCCACTCGAGTGGCTGCAAGTGGCTCTTTTTTGAGTTTCAAATACCGTTGGTTTTGCAACCTCAATGTTTGTTCCACACATTGACGTGTAGGGTTTTTGCCTTTGGTTCTGTATCCGCTCCTCCTCCTTCCCGCTCCTCCTCCTTCCTCACTCCGCTCCTCCTCCTTCCTCACTCACTCACTCACTCACTCACTCACTAACTCACTCACTCTCACTCACTCCATTCACTCCACTCACTCCACTCACTCCACTCACTCCACTCACTCCACTCACTCCACTCACTCCACTCACTCTCACTCACTCTCACTCACTCTCACTCACTCTCACTCACTCTCACTCACTCTCACTCACTCTCACTCACTCTCACTCACTCTCACTCACTCTCACTCCCTCTCACTCACTCTCACTCCCTCTCACTCCCTCTCACTCTAACTCACTCGCCCTCTCACTACACACTCTCACTCTCCCTCTCCACTCACCTCTCTACTCCCTCACGGCCCTCAACTCCCAACTCCCTCTCAACCTCCCTCTCACTCCTCTCACTCACTCTTCAATCCATCTCTCACTCACTCTCACTCACGTCTCACTCACTCTCACATCCCACTCTCACTCACTTCTCACATCACCTCTCACTCACTCTCACTCTCTCTCACTCTCCTCTTCACTCTCTCACCTCTCTCACACTCTCTCACACTGTCTCAACACTCTCGGTCCACTCTCACTCTACTCTCACTCATCCATTCAGCTCACTCCACTCACTCCCTCACTCCACTCACTCACCTCACTCACCTCACTCACCTCACTCCCCTCACTCACCTCACTCACCTCACTCACCTCACTCACCTCACTCACCTCACTCACCTCACTCACCTCACTCACCTCACTCACCTCACTCACCTCACTCACCTCACTCACCTCACTCACCTCACTCACCTCACTCACCTCACTCACCTCACTCACCTCACTCACCCCACTCACCCCACTCACCCCACTCACCCCACTCACCCCACTCACCCCACTCACCCCACTCACCCCACTCACCCCACTCACCCCACTCACCCCACTCACTCCACTCACTCCACTCACTCCACTCACTCCACTCACTCCACTCACTCCACTCACTCCACTCACTCCACTCACTCCACTCACTCCACTCACTCCACTCACTCCACTCACTCCACTCACTCCACTCACTCCACCCACTCCACCCACTCCACCCACTCCACCCACTCCACCCACTCCACCCACTCCACCCACTCCACCCACTCCACCCACTCCACCCACTCCACCCACTCCACTCACTCCACTCACTCCACTCACTCCACTCACTCCACTCACTCCACTCACTCCACTCACTCCACTCACTCCACTCACTCCACTCACTCCACTCACTCCACTCACTCCACTCACTTCACTCCACTCACTCCACTCCACTCACTCACTCCACTCACTCCACTCACACTCACTCACTCACACTCACTCACTCACACTCACTCACACTCACTCACACCACTCACACCACTCACTCCACTCACTCCACTCACTCCACTCACTCCACTCACTCCACTCACTCCACTCACTCCACTCACTCCACTCACTCCACTCACTCACTCACTGACTCACGTCCACTCTCACTCCTCTCACTCCACTCACATCCACTCACTCCACTCACTATCTCCATTCTCACTCCACTCACTCACTCACCTCCACTTCACTCCACTCACTCCACTCACTCCCTCACTCCACTCAACTCCCTCAACTCACTCCGACTCACGTCAACACAGCTCCACTCACTCCACTCACTCCACTCACTCCACTCACTCCACTCACTCCACTCACTCACTCACTGACTCACTCACTCACTCGCATGTACGCCCTGGCGTCCCTTGGGCTCCGCCTCTTTTGCGTGGCAGGCGTGGGACAATGTGCATTGCCAAGGGGTTGGATGTACGCCCTGGTGTCCCTCTGGCGTCCCTGGGTCTCCGCCTCTTTTGCGTGGCAGGCGTGGGACAATGTGCACTGCCAAGGGGTTGGATGTACGCCCTGGCGTCCCTCTGGCGTCCCTGGGTCTCCGCCTCTTTTGAGTGACAGGCGTGGGACAATGTGCATTGCCAAGGGGTTGGATGTACGCCCTGGCGTCCCTCTGGCGTCCCTGGGTCTCCGCCTCTTTTGCATGCCAGGCGTGGGACAATGTGCACTGCCAAGGGGTTGGATGTACGCCCTAAAGTCCCTCTGGCGTCCCTGGGTCTCCGCCTCTTTTGCGTGGCAGGCGTGGGACAATGTGCACTGCCAAGGGGTTGGATGTACGCCCTGGCGTCCCTCTAGCGTCCCTGGGTCTCCGTCTCTTTTGCGTGGCAGGCGTGGGACAATGTGCACTGCCAAGAAGTCGGATGTACGCCCTGGCGTCCCTCTGGCATCCCTGGGTCTCCGCCTCTTTTGAACGCCACAGGTGGTGTTATCCATCCTTTGACGCAACTCCGGAGCCGCAGCTCATCCATGAAGCTGAGGGCCCCCATTACAGGACCCAACAACTCCTTGATCTCCTCCCAGCTAAGGTTGGAGAGCCCGGACAGTGCGACCTCGTCCGCACCGGCTCGTCGGAGTCTTTCCTCCATACCTCCCTGACAGGCCCAAACCTACCAAAGCACGGCTTGGGCCGATACTGTCGGATGTCTAACTGGAACACTCATGTTCCGCTCGTCCCTCACTACACATTCAGGGAAAACCAAGAAAAATAGAAACCAGAAAACAAACAAAAAATGAAAATGAACATGAAATGATGATAAAATGGAGATGTGATGAAATTGAAACTGAAAATGAAAGTGAATACAGACTGGAACGAATTGACATGGTAATAAAAATTCTACTGAAAATGAATATGAGCTGGACTGAAATCAAATGATAATAAAACTCACATGTAAGTAAATGAAAGTACAGGAAAAGAAATGAAAATGACATGAAAATCAATGAAAGAGATTGAAAATGAAAATGACATGATACTTGATTAAACAAAGGAACATTGGTATGATATGAAGATAAAAGTATGACTTGAAAGTGAGAAGGAAAACGAAATCAGAATGAAATGAGATAAACTGCAATGAAAATGAAAACGGACGAACGAACGCTTAAACGAACGAACGAACGAACAAACAAACAAACAAACGGAAGGACGGGTACTCTGCTTCTTCCCTGGGCACCTCTTCTCTGAGCTACTTCCTCCGCAATTGTTTCTCCTCTAAGCCCAATCTTCTCTTAGCTTCAAACTCTCTGAACTCTTCCTTCTCTACTTCTTTACATTCTTCTGCACAATAGCTGGCTCTTACCGACGTGATCTAATGTTTCCACTACCCCCCCTGTGAACTTCCCAGCTAGTGATGCCTCCTGTGTGGTTGAATTGGCGAGATGAAAGCCCACCCAGTTGCATTCGTTTGTAACTCGGATGTTTCCCATCTAAATTTCATTGATTATTGTTCGGTATATTAGATATACATATGCCATATACTAATAGATACCATGTGTGTTGTCCCTTAGTCCCTTGCTATCCTGTCACTGCTATATCATGTTCTTGTTGGTTCACCTTGGCATCTGCAGCGATGTTAATTCGCCGTCTGGCTCTTGGCTATGCTGCTGGGCCTGGAACTCGTTTTTGATGGCGCAGCCGTAGCCACGTTCCTGGTCTTTCAAAGCCAAACCGACGCCGAAAAAATTGGAACTCCGATATCCCATGTTTTTTGACGTTTTGACGCGCCCTATCTTCATACAGACTCGTTGGGGATGACAGTTAGGCTGGACATGCGTACTTGATCATGACACATGATCAAACTGGTTGCATGGCCCTAACATAACTTGAGAAAGCGGCGGGCAAAAAGTGGAACAAAGAAGGAAAACTTAATCATGGAAAGCTGTCAGCCTTTGTACGAGTACGTTTATTGTTTATTATACATGACACCAGAAGAGCAGGTGTCCATGCACCCGCACTTCAGACCAGGCCTTGAACTTGAAGATAACAGTGAGGAGGCGACACCCGATAACACAAAGAGCACCCTCCAGACGATCCCACGTAAGGTTGTTCGCCACATACATGACACCGTGCACCCGACGGATAGCCGCCCAGATGGACCAAAGACGTCCCATGGCCATGGGTGGAAGCGCGTAACCCAACCGTAAGTCACCACGGCAGGCGTCCCAAGGATGGTGAACTCCGCAGTGACCCGATCAGGACGCACAAACCCCGACGCCAAAGGAGACGTGGGCGTAAGCTGGACCTTGCCCGGACTTTCCTGCAACCGCAAAAATTGAACCCAACGAAACAGACCCTCTGCAGACCTGGCAAGAAAAGAACCGTAATCCCTGAAAATATGAGCGGTGCACCCAGGATGACCTGACACCACCCCTGAAGGCAACCCCCGCCACCGCTTCCAGAAGAGCAGCAGCACAAGAATGTTGGTTCGTGGCTTCCATGGGACTGAGCACCGTGATAGGTCTGATGCTTTCAACCGCCAAAAATTCATGGGTGGTTGCATGTGTACACACTCCTGTATGTCGTAAAATTCCTCGGGCGCTTGCTCAAAACTTTCCCAGTTGATGGCCACAAACCGGAAGACACCCCAGCATTTGGGGGTTTGACTTCATGGGCTCGCCACCCATTAACACTCGCAGGCCCCTTCCGCAGAGAATTTCACAACACTTAAAAGCAACATGTCACAGCCGTGGGTTCCCAAAATCCCCTCGTGAGGAGAATGAGCGAATTCAACGACATGAACTTCATGGGGAATGGCTTGTTGGCCTCAAAATTGTCCCAAAAAAACTATGATCGCGTCCACAGCTTCCTTAGGATGTTGAACTGGATTGAACCATACGATCCCATTAACCTGAAGAGCCGCCCTGGCTTGAAGCCATCTGCCCAAACCCTTAGGATCACCGCTTGAGCGTCGTTCCTCCACTTCTGCAGGTGCAGCCTGCGTGGCTTTTCCCTGTCCTTTCTGAAGGTCTGACCTGTGGAGGCTATGTCTTGGTGAAGTTCAGCAAGCAGTCCACGATGCCAGCTTTCGACGGCTTGGTGAATTTCAGGCTACCTTTTGCCCACACGTTGTGCTTCCATGCCCAGGTACCATTCCGCCAGGTGGGAAGGTGACCTTTGACACCGGCCTTGGTGCGATCTTTGCATTCCTTGGCAGAAATCAAGCCACCAGCATTGAGGCTTTCAAAACAAAAACCAACATGCCCTTCAACTTCTCGAAAAGACATGCCAACCCTCCTGCACTCCAAAGTTCTTGACGACTTTCAGTGGACAATTGGTTGCTCCTCCCAAGCTTTTTCCAGCCGACCTAACTTGAAGAAATCGAAGGGTAGAAGATCAAATTCCAGCAGTCAAGAAATCTGTTTCCTTGCCACCGAGTGGGTCTGCTTTGAGACACCAAAGAGCCTTGCCAACCATCCAAAATCTGAGCAATCACCGACTCAGCAGGTTCTTCTTTTGCATTGCAGACGTATTGCTGGTGCATAGGGGAACCAGACATGCCCTCTTTGAAGAAGATTTGGGACAACATGCAAGGAACGTCATGCTGAGGATCAGCCTGGCATGTGGGAGCCTAGGAGTTAGGAAGCTGTAACACATATCCAGGACACCTGAGAATGATTGACGACCAGAGATTCACCCTCTGACATGGGCAACTTGCGATCGACAAGCAAAAAATCCGCTGCAGACATCTTAGTTTCTTGAAGAGCAACAACAAAAGGTTTTTCTTCTCGGATCAATATGCAGGAACACTCCAACAACCATTTGGGCCCCCGGAATTCAAACTGCAGACGCGGAAAGAGAGGCGGGACCAGGATGGGGGTGAATTCCTTCTTGGGTCAAGTGGGATTATTTCCTTGGAAAAAATCGCGTTTGCTTTTTTCAAGTCCATCACAGTGTTTGCGCTGTTACGCCGTTGCGCTGAAACCGTGTAAGGCGCTGATACGCCATTGCACGGAAACTTTGGAATATGCCGATACACCATTATGCCGAAACTCTGGAATACAGCGATATGCTAAAACCCCGGTACGCCCAAACCCTGGAATACGCCGTTGCGCCCAAATCTTGCACTATTACGCTGAAACGCCGTTATGCCCAAACCCTGTATTACGCTAGTACGCCCACATGCTGTTTCTACCTGGATAAGGCGATAAGCCCAAACTCCGTTTCGGCGCCGATACGCGCATACGCTGAAACCTCGCTATACTCGACAGGCGTCGTCGTATAGCCATTTTCCCATTGATATATATATATATAGAGACAGATAGATAGATAGATAGATAGATAGATAGATAGATAGATACATACATAGATAGATAGATAGATAGACAGATAGATAGATAGATAGATAGATTAGGTAGGTAGGTAGGTAGGTAGATAGGTAGATAGATGTAGGTGTAGGAGTAGATATAGATATAGATATAGATAAAAATATGTTTGTTTGTTTGTCTGTGCTTGTTTGCTTTGTTTGCTTGCTTGCCTGTTTGCTTGCTTGCTTGCTTGCTTGCTTGCTTGCTTGCTTGTCTGGTTGTGTGTTTGTGTTTGTTTGTGTTTGTTTGTGTTTGTTTGTGTTTTGTTTGTTTGTTTTTGTTTGTGTTTGTTTGTTTTTGTTTGTGTTTGTTTGTTTTTGTTTGTTTTTGTTTGTTTTTGTTTGTTTTTGTTTGTTTTTGTTCGTTTTTGTTTATTTTTGTTTGGTTTTGTTTGGTTTTGTTTGGTTTTGTTTGGTTTTGTTTGTTTTTGTTTGTTTTTGTTTGTGTTTGTTTGTGTTTGTTTGTTTTTGTTTGTTTTTGTTTGTTTTTGTTTGTGTTTGGTTGTGTTTGGTTGTGTTTGTTTGTGTTTGCTTGTGTTTGTTTGTGTTTGTTTGTGTTTGTTTGTGTTTGTTTGTGTTTGTTTGTGTTTGCTTGGTTGTTTGTTTGTTTGTTTGCTTGCTTGTTTGTTTGTTTGTTTGTTTGTTTTTAAATTCATATTTATATATATACTAATATAGATATCTATGTACATTGATACTGATATTCAATGTACATATTTAAATAAGCATCAGCCAAGATAATATATGATTGTTGCCATTTATATATACATATTTTTTTTACGGAAACGACAATTAAATACACGGACTTTTTAATATACGAACAAGTATTGTGGACTACCTCCGGGAAGGTTTTCCTTGGCCCGCCCGGCCATTTAAGCATACGGAATCCAATTCATATAAACATACCGCAACTACATTTAAATATACGAACTGGTATTTCATACTACCTCCGGGGCCTCGCGGTCTGGCCCGCCCTCCACATATTTAAATGTCGTTACTTTATATCTATTTATTCATTCATTTATTTATGCATTTATTTATTTGTTCTATTTATATATATATATTATATTTGGCACGGATTCACATATAGATGTAAAGCTATTTTGTATTCATATAGATACATATATATATATACCATTAAAACGAAAGTTAGAATGCCTCCACGAATTCCAAATATTTCTCCCCCTCAGTTAGAATGCGGCACGCGCACGGCAAAAAATCATTCAGTTAAAATGCCTCCCCACCCGGGTTTTAAGTTTTTTGTTGTTTTCGGAAAACCCTTTGCACAAATCCCTCACTTAGAATGCCTACACACTATGAATATCATCAGATGTTAGAATGCAGTTAGAATGCTTCCCCCTTGAACTTGCTTTCTACCAGCATTTCAGCAATTAGAACGCTTCCCCCTTGAAATTGCTTTTGCCAGCATTTCAGCAGGTTAGAATGCTTCCCCCTTGAAATTGCTTTTGCCAGCATTTCAGCAGGTTAGAATGCTTCCCCCTTGAAATGACTTTTTACCAGCATTTCATCAGTTAGAAGGCTTCCCCCTTGAAATTGCTTTTGCCAGCATTTTAGCAGTTAGAATGCTTCCCCCTTGAATAGCTTTTTACCAGCATTTCATCAGTTAGAATGCTTCCCCCTTGAAATTGTTTCGTACCAGCTTTTCAGCAGTTAGAATACTTCCCCCTTGAAAATGCTTTGTACCAGCATCTCAGCAGTTAGAATGCTTCCCCTTTGAAATTGCATTTTTACCAGCATTTCAGCAGTCAGAATGTTTTCCCCTTGAAATTGCTTTTTACCAGCCTTTCAGCAGTTAGAACGCTGTCCCCTTGAAATTTCTTTTTACAAGCATTTCAGCAGTTAGAGCGCTTTCCCCTTGAAATTGCTTTTGCCAGCATTTCAGCAGTTAGAATGCTTCCCAGCATTTCAGCAGTGGGAATGCTTCCCCCTTGAAGTTACTTTTTACACAAGCATTTCAGCAGTTAGGACGCTTCCCGCTTGAAATTGCTTTTTACCCGCATTTCAGCAGTTAGAATGCTTCCCCCTTAAAATTGCTTTTTACCCGCCTTTCAGCAGTTAGAATGCTTTCCCCTTGAAATTGTCTTTTACAAGCATTTCATCAGTTAGAATGCTTCCCCCTTGAAATTGTTTTTTACCAGCATTTCAGCAATTAGAATGCTTCCCCCTTGAAATCGTTTTTTTTAAACCAGCCTTTCGGCAATTTGAATGCTTCCCCCTTCAAGTTGCTTTTTACACAAGCATTTCAGCAGTTAGAATGCTTCCCCCTTGAAATTGTTTTCTACCATCCTTTCCGCAAATAGAACGCTTCCCCCTTGAAATTGCTTTTACCAGCATTTCAGCTGTTAGAATGCTTCCCAGCATTTCAGCAGTTAGAATGCTTCCCCCTTCAAGTTGTACAGATATGTGCAAAAACGCGTGTAGATAGATAGGTATATATATATATATTTTTTTTACTCCCGATGGGATACATAGAATACAGAATCGATAATTTCGGCATCAAAAAGCTCATCTCCCGGAATCGGTAAAAAAAAACATATACATAGGATAAAAACATCTTCCGGGATCGGAAAAAAACCTACACATAGAATACTTCCGGCTATCCGTTTTGATCCAGGAAAATAAATTTTCTCAGGTTTTTGACAGAAGCATGGATTGCTGCAGCCGCCTGTGATTCAAACCAGTTCCGCAAAGGGACAACTGCGATTTCAGCATGGAAAGTGTGTTGCAAGACGTTTTGCTGCGGCAATCGCGGGGTGAACTATGAAAAAAAATATATTTTGCAATGAAAACCAATGGAATTGGGTGGTGTTCCAAAATATTGATGAATATTTTCACTGGGGACCTATATTCTATGCATGCAATTCTTCAAGGAATTGGGTCTCTTCCATGTATAAGGGTATATAATTATCATATACATTCATATACGTAATTCCCTTTGGGGAGTAGCAACCCTGGATGTCTGAAGTTCCTAAACTAGAACGTTTCAACCAAAAAACAGGTCTCCGGAAATGATCCATTTCTTTTTATATTGTATTAAAAGAATGAATTTTTCAGGCTCACCGAAGGGCACCCCCCACGACCGGTGTCGTAGAACTATGAAAAGAATATTTGCAATGAAAACCAATGGAATTGGGTGGTGTTCCTCAAAAATTGATGAATATTTTCACTGGGGACCTATATTCTATGTATGTAGTTCTGCAAGGGATTGGGTCTCTTCCATGTATAAGGGTATATATCATATACGTAATTCCCTTTGGGGAGTAGCAACCCTGGATGTCTGAAGCTCCTAAACTAGAACGTTTCAACAAAAAACAGGTCCCCCGAAATGATCAATTTCTTTTTATATTGTATTAAAAAATGAATTTTTCAAGCTCACCGAAGGGAACCCCCCACGACCGGTGTCGTAGAACTATGAAAAAAACTATTTGCAATGAAAACAAATGGAATTGGGTGGTGTTCTTCAAAAAATTGATGAATAGTTTCACTGGGGACCACTACTCTATGCATGCAATTCTTCAAGGAATTTGGTCTCTTCCATGTATAAGGGTATATATCATATACATTCATATACGTAATTCCCTTTGGGGAGTAGCAACCCTGGATGTCTGAAGTTCCTAAACTAGAACGTTTCAACCAAAAAACAGGTCCCCCGAAATGATCAATTTCTTTTTATATTGTATTAAAAGAATGTGTTTTTCAGGCTCACCGAAGGGTACCCCCCACGACCGGTGTCGTAGAGCTATGAAAAAAAACTATTTTGCAATGAAAACAAATGGAATTGGGTGGTGTTCCAAAATATTGATGAATATTTTCACTGGGGACCTATATTCTATGCATGCAATTCTCCAGGAATTTGGTCTCTTCCATGTATAAGGGTATATATCATATACATTCATATACGTAATTCCCTTTGGGGAGTAGCAACCCTGGATGTCTGAAGTTCCTAAACTAGAACGTTTCAACCAAAAGACAGGTCCCCGGAAATGATCCATTTCTTTTTATATTGTATTAAAAGAATGAATTTTTCAGGCTCACCGAAGGGCACCCCCCACGACCGGTGTCGTAGAACTATGAAAAAAATATTTGCACTGAAAACCAATGGAATTGGGTGGTGTTCCTCAAAAATTGATGAATATTTTCACTGGGGACCTATATTCTATGTATGTAGTTCTGCAAGGAATTGGGTCTCTTCCATGTATAAGGGTATATATCATATACGTAATTCCCTTTGGGGAGTAGCAACCCTGGATGTCTGAAGCTCCTAAACTAGAACATTTCAACCAAAAAAACAGGTCCCCCGAAATGATCAATTTCCTTTTATTCCCCACAACTTTGTGTGGGGTTCTTTTTTTTGATTCTGTATCCCGGGTCGCCGCCCCGCCTCCTCCCCGCCTCCTCCCGCCTCCTCTCTTTGTCAACCTCCCGCCTCCCGCCCTCCATCTTTCACATACAACTTTGTCAACCCATCTTTGACATACAACTTTGTCACACACCATCTTTCACATACAATTTTGTCACACACCATCTTTCACACACAACTTTGTCACACACCATCTTTCACGTACAACTTTGTCACACACCATCTTTCACATACAACTTTGTCACACACCATCTTTCCCACACAACTTTGTCACACACCATCTTTCACACACAACTTTGTCACACACCATCTTTCCCACACAACTTTGTCACACACCATCTTTCCCACACAACTTTGTCACACACCATCTTTCACATACAACTTTGTCACACACTATCTTTCCCACACAACTTTGTCACACACCATCTTTCACACACAACTTTGTCACACACCATCTTTCACATACAACTTTGTCACATACCATCTTTCACACACAACTTTGTCAACCACCATCTTTCCCATACAACTTTGTCACACACCATCTTTCACACCCACCTTTGTCACACACCATCTTTCACATACAACTTTGTCACACACCATCTTTCACATATCACATCTACCGTCGTTTTGCGTGGCAGGCGTGGCACAAATTCACATCTGCGGCACTTTGCGTGGCAGGCGTGGCACAAACTCACATCTACAGTCGTTTTGCGTGGCAGGCGTGGCACAAGCTCACATCTGCGGCACTTTGCGTGGCAGGTGTGGCACAAACTCACATCTACCGTCGTTTTGCGTGGCAGTCGTGGCACAAACTCACATCTACCATCGTTTTGCGTGGCAGACGTGGCACTGATGGCACTGGGTGGCGCGCTTGGTCTGCTTTGGTCGCCCGTGACGCCGCGGCACTTTGCGTGGCAGGCGTGGCACAAACTCACATCTACTATCGTTTTGCGTGGCAGGCGTGGCAATCTAACATCCACGTTCGTTTTGCGTGGCAGGCGTGGTACTGATGGCACTGGGTGGCGCGCTTGGTCTGATTTGGTCGCCCGTGACGCCGCGGCACTTTGCGTGGCAGGCGTGGCACAAACTCACATCTACCATCGTTTTGCGTGGCAGGCGTGGCACTGATGGCACTGGGTGGCGCGCTTGGTCTGATTTGGTCGCCCGTGACGCCGCGGGCACTTTGCGTGGCAGGCATGGCACAAACTCACATCTACCATCGTTTTGCGTGGCAGGCGTGGCACAAACTCACATCTACCATCGTTTTGCGTGGCAAGCGTGCCACTGATGGCAGTGGGTAGCGCGCTTGGTCTGATTTGGTCGCCTTTCACATACAACTTTGTCACACACTATCTTTCACAGACAACTTTGTCACACACCATCTTTCACACACAACTTTATCACACACCATCTTTCCCACACAACTTTGTCACACACCATCTTTCACATACAACTTTGTCACACACCATCTTTCACATACAACTTTGTCACACACTATCTTTCACACACAACTTTGTCACACACCATCTTTCACACACAACTTTGTCACACACCATCTTTCACATACAACTTTGTCACACACCATCTTTCACACACAACTTTGTCAACCACCATCTTTCCCATACAACTTTGTCACACACCATCTTTCACACCCACCTTTGTCACATACCATCTTTCACATACAACTTTGTCACACACCATCTTTCACAAATCACATCTACCGTCGTTTTGCGTGGCAGGCGCGGCACAAACTCACATCTACCATCGTTTTGCGTGACAGGCGTGGCACTGATGGCAGTGGGTGGCGCGCTTGGTCTGATTTGGTCGCCCATGACGCCGCGGCACTTTGCGTGGCAGGCGTGGCACAAACTCACATCTACAGTCGTTTTGCATGGCAGGCGTAGCACAAACTCACATCTGCGTCACTTTGCGTGGCAGGTGTGGCACAAACTCACATCTACCGTCGTTTTGCGTGGCAGTCGTGGCACAAACTCACATCTACTATCGTTTTGCGTGGCAGGCGTTGCGTGGCAGGCGTGGCACTGATGGCACTGGGTGGCGCGCTAGGCGTGGCACAAACTCACATCTACCATCGTTTTGCGTGGCAGGCGTGACACTCATGGCACTGGGTGGCGCTTGGTCTGATTTGGTCGCCCGTGACGCCGCGGCACCTTGCGTGGCAGGCGTGGCACAAACTCACATCTACCATCGTTTTTCGAAGCAGGCGTGGCACAAACTCACATCTACCATCGTTTGGCGTGGTAGGCGTGGCACTGATGGCACTGGGTGGCGTGCTTGGTCTGATTTGGTCGCCCGTGACGCCGCGGCACTTTGCGTGGCAGGCGCGGCACAATGTCACATCGACGTTCGTTTCGCGTGGCAGGCGTGGCACAAACTCACATCTACCGTCGTTTGGCGTGGTAGGCGTGGCACTGATGGTCAAGTTCTTGCATTGCGCAACTTATCACCTCATCATCCGATGATGTTTGCTGCTTGGGTTGCTCCGGCATACCGAATCAATGACATAGTCAGTCAAGTTCGATTTCAAGTTCGATTTTTGTTATTTGCACACGTTTTGTGAAGCCTAGCGCAGTCAAAGATGTGGTTATCGGATCATCTCTCGCTGCTCTGTTTTTTTTGGCCCAACGTGGAAAGAAACGACCGGAGCAGCGATTTTCTGTTGTCCTGGAGCTTGTCTTGTTTGTCCCGGCCGATTTTGTCCATATCTGAGTTTCAGACTTGATATCCGCAGCTTGTCTTGTTCATTTTGATCCTACATCTCAATGCCATGGAGCCATATAACCGCAAGATGCGGCACTGGTGTGTCCAGATGCAGATACGCATCCATCGCAGCTGGGCACAAGATGCCACACTGGAACGAGATGCGACAGACGTTCGCGAAGATCGCAAAGACATGGTCTGCGTGCACGACATCGGTGGTGGCTCCCCGGAAATACTTCACTTCGGAAGCTCGGCAGCGTTGCGCTGCCTCACACAAGAAGATCGCATCCACATCGTGGTGAGCTTTGGTCCGCCTGCACTCCGCAACATTGTTGACCGTCCTCAGGAAGGCTGGGAGCATTTTCTTCGTGGTCTGTGCATCGACCACTTTGCAATGGAACTCGATGATCCGAAAACAACAGCGCCAGGTGAAGGTGGCTTGTGCCAAAGGATGGCGAATGCATATTTCTCCGCATGGCGCAGCATGTGCATCCTCATCTGCAGGTCTCGGAGAAATTGCAAAGAGGACGTTCCTGCCGGACTGCAAGTGCTTTGCCGGAGACAATCGCAGCAGCGCTGCCTTGGTCGTGTGGCTGGTATTTCAGCATCATATGACTGCCTCTGAAGGAATTCGATTATTATTGCAAGCGCGACCTACGTTGAATCCTTGGCAGGAACGACCTCATATCTTATGGGCATTGAAAACTTGGGAAATGAGAAGGGAGGAAACGCATCACTTCATTCAGTCCATGGTTGTAGAAAAGATGCCACGACTGACTCCAGATCTGATTCGGTCTGCTCTTGGTAGTGGCCTGAAGGTGACTTTACCTATCCAAGTTTCAACGCGGTTGAATTATCTTCAACGATTTCAACATTCTGATGGCACCCCGGCTCCGGCTGAACCACGCCCAAAGACAGTGCCACGGCAAGCTTGGGAAATGGCTGGTCAGAGCTACCGGCAGAAGAGAACCAAACATACTTTTGTGGAACCAGTGCGGTTTCAAGCTTGTTGGTGGATTATGGCCTCGTCTTGGGAAGCCTTTCAAACCTTTTACATGGATGACGCGCAAGTTCCACCTTTGACGAATGGTGAGCCCAAACATGGACCTTCCTATAAAAATGTCTGTAAAACTCATGCTGTCCGATTTGCCAATTGGGATCATCGATGGTTGGCCAGCCTGACTGCTGATTGCAGTGCAGTATTGGACGTGGTAACGTTAGTTGAATCGCATTTTAGCGGCGTACTTTCAGAAATGCATTCCATGGTCCTGGAGAAAAAAGTTTTCTAGGCTTTAAAGGTTTGCATGCCACTTCGTTTGTTGACATGGAATATGCAGAATCGTTTTGTGCTCCCATCATGCAGAATATTGCAACCTTCTTACCTGACGCTCGCAGAGGTATTGAATGATGCTGTTTGCAAAATCATCGACGACAAAAGTTGAAACAATGTGTGGTGACTTTTGTCTTTCTTTTCAATGGCATCGGAGTGACCAGATTCATGCGCGGAAGAAGGACGCTGGTCCAGACTACGGCAACCTGCTTATACCTGACGCTCGCAGAGGCATTGAATGATGCTGTTTGCACATCAACGACAAAAGTTGAAACAATGTGTGGTGACTTTTGTCTTTCTTTTACATGGCATCGGAGTAACCAGATTCATGCGCGGCAAAAGGAGTCCTTGGTCCAGGCTGCGTTCAAAGAAATATGTTTCGACCTATGTTCCCATGAGTTGTGCTGGTCGGCTGACTCGTTGCGCTGCAGTCATTGTTGGCTTTGAAACGAGTGTAGCTTCTGACCGGTAACTCGCTGCTGATCCGACGGCTTTGGTGCAACGTGCGAAGAAGCTATTGGATCGATCACCTACAGTTATGGATCCGTATGACACGGAAATGCAGCAATGGTGCACCGCTGCGGCTGCCAAGCTTCGTCGCAGCACCGCAATGCCGGAAAGTGACTGGCCAGAAGTTGATCGACTGGTGAATGGCTTCGACTATATCATTTTGGTGACACTTCGGAGTGGCCCAACGACATGGTTCGTGTGCACCCTGTCGACCGCACGGAGACTGCAACCTGTTTTCTGGGCAGCCTGGCAGCTCTGCGATGTTTGAGGGACACGAAAGAAGTGCATGTTGTCATCAGTTTGTGCACATCTGAGATGCAAAAAAGTCGTGGACAACCTGAAGAAGGCTGGGCGGCATTCTTGACTGGAATGTCTCTGGAACACGTCACGATCGACTTGCACGATCCCAGAACAAAGTGGCCCGGAGAAGATTATTTTTGCGAAGAGATGGGCAACTGCTATTTCGCCGCATGGCAAAATATGTGTATAAAAATCAGTCGTTCTCTTTTGGGGCGGGGAGACAATCTCTCGACTGGCTTGCTGTTTCATTGTTTTGGTGGCATCAATCGGAGCAGCGCTGCTTTGGCTGCGTGGCTGATCTTCAAGCACGCAATGGACGCAGACGATGCCATTGATGTGCTCTTGAAGGCACGTCCTACTCTCAATCCTTGGGACAAAAGGCCACACATTTTGTGGGCGCTCAAGACTTGGGAGAAGAGGCGACTGTCTGTGTGTGATATTGTCGAGCAAGCGCTCTCAGAAATGACGCCAACGTCGAAGAGATCAAAGTGTTCAGTGTCCATGTGACCAAGGTGGATGGCCGCTTTCACGACAGTCTCCGCAGTGATCCGGAAACAAGTTTTGCCGCAATGTGCAAAGAAACGTTGCGGGTCGCTTCCTGGTACACAGGAGTCCGGAGTGGTTTTGCGCAACGTGCAAAGAACCAATGCTTGCCCATTGTATCGATGAGCTTCGAATTTGGCCCACTATGGGAAGAATTCGCATGAAACACTTGACATTGGAGCGCAGATTGAACACAAAGGAAGTCCCCAGTGATACCGCATGTCCGGTCCGTGCGTGAAATATGTGTAACAAGAAGATGAGTGCTTGTTGCTGCGTTCATGCTGTGGGTAAGAAATGTCATGCCGTGTGTATGGTATAATTGCTATGCTTGTTATGATCTGCGTGTCTTGTAATATGCGTGTGTATGAGGTGCATTGACAACCAGATGCTTTCTCGCAATGTTATCACCTTCCGATGAGTGGCTGTAGGAGAGGCACGGCTGTCATCGGATTGCTTGGAAGATTTCGTTGCAACGCAAAATATGATACCTTTGTGTCTAGAGGTGCTCCTTTAGAATCTACTTTTGGCTCGGTAGCACTGACTCAGCACTCGTGGTTATGACTTGTCAGCTCAAACATCACCGTACAAACAGTGTTCTAGATCAATATGTAATTATCGATTGCTGTTCTGGTGGCTTTGGCCCAACGTGGAAAGAAGCCACCAGAGCAGAAAGCCACCAAAGGTTTGCAATAAAGCATTTATAGGCTCACAGGTTTAAATCGAAGCAAACTGCATAGCACGTTGGTAACGCATGGGCACAGCCAGAAGCACGAACATGGCAGTGACGTGCTTGAAGCCATCCGAGTACCGCGGCGACCAGAACACTGCCGTGGCCGGTCGCATTGTGATCCTCAAGCACCAGGAGATCCAGTCGAGAAAAGGAACACAAGCGGCGGCAGCGCCCACTGGTGGCAGAAAAGGCAAGGGCAGCCGGAGACCCGCCCGCTTCGGAAGTTGGAAGCCCATGTCGCTGCTACGCAGAGCTTGAGTGAAGTGCTCTACGTGGAAGCTTGGGGCGAAAACGGAGACAATGACAAGTTAGCACAAAAGTGCCAGGTCGGTGGTCTGGTCTCTATCCAAGGAATATGGTAGCTTCGCCAGCCCAATACTCTACCTCGCAGTTCCATTACCATTTGAATCTGAAAGGACCTTTGGGACTACAGGTCATTGTGCAGAAGCTTCATGAAGATCCGTGGCAGGGAATACCAGCCGTGCATCCGCTAGTGCCGCTCTCTGCGTTGGATCGGGTCAGAGATCGACAGCAGATTTGTGTTGCGGTCACAATTGTGGAGAATCCGGGTTCGGTGGAACGTCAGACAAAAGATGGTGCTGCGTTGGTGTGCAATGCTATTGTGCAGCAAGGAACAACGCGAGTGAGATGTTCTTTTTGGCATGAGCAAGCCGAAGAATTGGCAGCGCAGCCAGCTGGAACGAGTCTGATGCTCTACCAGGTTTTGATCACCAAGCGCAAGGATGAAAGATCGTGGGAGATCGGCAGCTGGCGAGGCACTTCTCTTGTGGCATGCAGTGCAGAGATGGCGACGGCGATGTCTCTTGGCTGTATGATGTTTCACACACTTTGGTTGTGACCTTTGTTTTAACTTTTGCTCAACAAACTTTGCTGCAGGCAGGCAGAACTGGCCCACCAAGACAATTGCCGCATGTTGACCGAAATTCCGGTGAAGGATTGGATTGGCTGCCCTGCCACCGTCACATCCTTGAGCGCTCTGGTGGGAGCGATCGTGCCTGGGCAATTGCGGAAGTTGGAGATAGTCTTTGAAGTTGTCGGTTTGCAAGTTTTGGGCATTTCGTCTGTGAAGACGGAAACGGATGTGTGGCTCATCGATTCGTGTGTGAAATGCAAAAAGGCAGCACCGTGCGAGGCATGGAGTCGAACCGTTTTTGTGTGATGTCTTTTCGTTTTTGGTCTTTGTTTTAAAAGAACCTTATCACATCCCACGGTCGGCACCGAGAAGCGCTTTGCTCTCAGGCTCACGCTCGCAGATTGCAACTGCCAGTGCACCGTCGTGCTGTACCACGAACTGGTGCTGCGAGCAGCCGCCAGCATGGGTTGCACGCTCTCCGACACGGTGCACGACACCCCGGCAGTGCGCCTGCAGCTGCGTGACTTGTTCCGGGGGGCCCAGTGGCTTTGCAGATTCACTTTCCGTGAAAACGAG
This sequence comes from Cladocopium goreaui, assembly GCA_947184155.2. NCBI lineage: Eukaryota > Dinophyceae > Suessiales > Symbiodiniaceae > Cladocopium > Cladocopium goreaui. Next base: position 71,915 of record CAMXCT020000189.1, read on the forward strand.
TATCAACAAACTCTAGAGCTAGAGTGCCGTCATCTGCAGCCGTGCTGGCGGGCCAGCGGAGCGAGCGCTGTCGTCGAGCCTGGCGCGCTCCAGCGGAAAGTTCCGCACTGCCAGTTGAATACTGGCTGTCCCGTGGCACCTTTGAACATGCTGCAGGTCGATGTGCAGTTAGGGTTGATTTGTATTGGTGACGTGGAAGCTAGTTTCGTGCGGGCTCTGGTGGCTTTCAATGACGTGCCCCTGCCCGATGATGAAACTCTTCAGCAAGACAACACAGCCATCTCGGCGATGCGGGTGAAGAGATCCGTCGATTGCCTGCTGTCTGGTGCTGCCGAGGCAAGCGTGATGCACCGGGCAAAGCTGCGGGGCGCTGGTCCGGCTTCGCTAGTCAATTAGATACTGCGAGGCCGCGCGGGCGAAGCGCACTTGGTGGTCTTGGCCCACACGGAAGAACAAGGCGAGTGGAGTGTGCTCTGGCACGTCCCAGTTGATGCACACCATGTGAAAGGAGCCACACGATTTCTGATGCAGCTATACCAGTCAGAGGTGAGTGCCCCACAGACCATCACATATGATT